>JAALXH010000149.1:0-310852 GCA_012977735.1 Fusarium tanahbumbuense
TGGGTGATGGTGCTGGAGGCCGCGTCGGCGGGGGTGACAGGGGTGGTGCTGGTGCCGGTGCTGGAGGCAAGGTTGGTGGTGGCCTCGGTGGTAAGATCGGTGCTGGTGCCGGTATTGGCGCTGGCCTTGGTGCTGGTGCTGGTCTCGGTGCTGGTCTCGGAGGTGGCCTTGGAGGTCACCTTGGAGGCGGTGCCGGCGGACACGCTGGTGCCGGTGCTGGTGCCGGAGCTGGTGGCCACCTTGAGGGCGACGTCAAGGGTGGTGCTGGCGGTAAGATCGGCGGTGGTCTTGGAGGCAAGCTCGGTGGTGGCCTCGGTCTCGGTGCTGGTCTGGGCGGTGGCCTTGGACTTGGTGCCGGACTCGGCGGCGGCCTCGGTCTCGGTGGTGGCCTCAACGGTGGTGCTGGTGTCGACCTTGGCTTCGGTGGCCTCGGTGGTCTCAAGGGCCTCCTTGGTGGCGGTATCAAGTGGGATGCCGGCGCTGAGGGTGACTGGCACACTGGTACTTCTTGCAGCATCGGCAACGCCTGGAAGGACCACATTCTCTTCCAGGGTATCTGCTCTCCCGAGACTTCTACCTCTCCTGCTGTCAACCTGGGTCTCAACCTCCCCAACTGCCAGATCTCTGGTGACATCGGTTTCGCTTGTGGAGCCGACTTCCTCAAGACTCCCAACGTCCGTGTCGGCCTGGGTGGCATCTCTGCTTACATCGAGATCGATCTCTCTGCTTCTGCTGCCGTCCACCAGTCCGTCGAACTCTTCGCTGCCCCCAAGCTCGGTGTTGCCATTCCTGGCCTCGACATCGATGCTGATGCTGAGCTGAAGGCCGCCATCGAGGCTGCCATCGCTCTTGATCTTATCGTCGGCTGTGGTAAGGCTGCCGATATCTCTGCTGGTGTCTACGTCAAGTTCCCTGCTTCCGCCTACGTCGACATTGACCTTATCACCAAGAAGGTCATCAAGGCTTCTCTCGAGGGTCTCGTCACCAAGGCTCTTCCCGTCGGTGTTGGTGCTGAGGTTGACCTCGGTGCTGGTATTGATCTTCAGATCGGTCTCCGACTCCGTTCTGAGCTTGCTATCCCCGGTGGTCTCGAAATCCCTGTCCTCGGTCTCTCTGGCAAGGCTGGCGCTGAGGCTGGCTTCGGTGCTGGTGTCTGGTTCTCTCTCCTCGACTACTCTGCCAAGATCGGTGGCTCTGCCGGCGCTGGTCTCGACATCACTGGCAAGTTCGACTGCAACCTTGGTCTCGCTGTTGACAAGAAGTGGGACTTCTCTGGCGGTTTCTTCAACCTCATCCCCAACCTGTCTATCGGTCTCGCCAAGGGTATCAAGTCCACCTTCTCCCAGAAGACCCGTGGTACTTGCGGTAGCTTCATTGGCAAGTTCAAGAAGGGTGGCTTCATCGGTGGTCCTTCCATCCCTGCTGGCGGTATGATCACTGCTACTGGCTCTGGCGATGCTACCATCTCTGTCCCCGCCGGTGTCACCAAGTCTGTCGAGTTCTCTGGTACCGTCGCTGTCCCTGACGAGGATGTCCCTGCCCCTACCACTGTTCCTGGTGTCCCTGACGCTGCCGACTCTGGTTCTCTCCCCGTTGCTACCTCCGACGCTCCTGCTGGTGACAACGAGACCTCTTACGGCCCTGGCGGTGACTCCCCTGCTACCTCTGGTGCTCCCGCTGGCGACGCTACCGACTCTGGCTCTTCCCCCGCTGTCACCTCTGCCCCTGCTGTCCCCGATGAGAACACTCCCGTTGGCCCTGGCGGTGTCCCCAACCAGCCTATCACCAAGGGTGCTGGTGTCACTGACATCTTCGGCCCTGGCGAGACTGTCACCGTTTCCGGCTCTGAGGGCTTCACCACCATCATCTCTGGCTCCGAGGGTTTCACTTCTTACATCACTGGTTCCGAGGGCTTCACCACTGTCTTCTCTGACTCTGAGGGCAGCTTCACCTCTTACTACTCTGGCTCTGAGGGTTTCACCACCATCATCTCCGGATCTGAGGGTGTCACCAAGGTCGTTCCCGGTACTCCTGGCTTCACCACTGTTGTCTCTGGCTCCGAGACCTTCACCCAGGTCGTCCCCGGTGCTGGCTTCACTTCCGTCTACACTGGCTCCGTTCCTGTTGCTACCGGTGGTGACTACGATCTCCCTCCTGCCCCTGGTGCTGATGCTACCTCTGCTGGCGATGTCGCTGAGTCTGGTTCTCTCCCTGCTGCCACCACCGCTCCCAACGGCGACAACGGTACTCCCGCTGATGTCACCACCGGTGCTGGCTCTGACGCTGAGATCACCTCTGCTCCCGCTCCCGACACCACTGAGGCTCCCGATGCTGATGGCATGATCACCTCCACCATCCGTGAGACTCATGTCTACACCATCACCTCTTGTGCTGCCTCTGTCATCAACTGCCCTGCTTCTTACACTCAGAAGATTGTCACTGCTACTGTCATCGAGCGCACCACTGTCTGCCCTGCCTCTGCTACCGCTGTCCCCGATGTTCCCGCTGAGGGTTCTGACGAGTCTGGTGCTACTCCCTCTGCTCCTGTCGAGGGTGGCAACGCTTCCCACCAGGGCCCTGACGGCGAGACTCCCGCTGACGATGCTACTCCCTCTACTCCTGTCGAGGGTGGCAACGCTTCTCACCAGGGTCCCAACGGTGACTACGCTCCTCCTGCTGATGGTGCCACTGGCTCTGGATCTCTCCCTGCTGCTACCACTGCTCCTGGTGCTCCCGCTGGCGATGCTCCCGCTCCTACCGCTCCTCCTGCTGCTGACAAGCCTACCATCGACATTGTCACCATCACTGAGGACGTCACCACCATCGTCCCCTGCACCGAGTTCGTTACCAGCACCTTCACTGCTCCCGCTACCATCAAGGCTCCTGAGGCCCCTGCTGTCACCATCATTGACAACCACACCGGTCAGCTCCCTGCTGCTCCCGCTACTGAGCAGCCCACTGCTTTCACCACTATGACCCGAGTCATGGCCACTGCCACTGACGCTGCTGAGTACCCTGTCGCCACTGGTGGTGACTCTTCCGCTGCTACTCCTGAGGAGGGTGCTCCTGCCGCCCCTGGCTACGACCTCCCCGGTGCTCAGCCCACCTACAAGGCTCCTTCCAACGGAACCATTCCTTCTCAGGTTCCCGTCGTTGCTGGTGCCTCTCTCACCAGCGTTGGCAGCATTCTGCTCGCCATCCCTATGGCTCTCGCCTTTGTCATGTAATTTGTCATGTAAATAACTTAATTACTGAAAGCCTTATTGCTTTCAATGCCCGCATCAGATAGAACGTTTATGTATACAGCATTTCTTTCAACTAAATTCCCCACTGCCTTGTGACTGTGACCAATGTGCATTCTAATTGTCTTCATAATTCTTTCTATCCTCACTACAACTTTCTTGTCTCTTCTATCTTCACTGATATGCACATCAATCGAATGCTCATTAAAACTTCTTTTTTTTTCTTTCTTCTCTTTCTTCATCTAAACTTTACTGCCAAATGTTTCTTCTAAGTTTGTGTTCTTCAGCCTAAGCAGACCTTGATACATACAGACAAATAGAATACCACCTCTACTTTCAAGACCAATTCAGCTCGCTTCGTTACTGATACTGGTCTGTACTTGTAACTAACGTACAGCTCCTCGAACATCAAAAACAGCTTGGTACTGTGGTCTAGTTGGTCATGACATCTCGTTAACACCGAGAAGGTCCCCGGTTCGAGCCCGGGCAGAACCTCACTTTTTGGCCTCCAGAGAAAGTAGCCGATGGAGGCTCAATTCTCTAGAACTCTTATCCTTTTTATAATTCACCTATCCTATCCCTGCGTGGTCCGAAACTTTAAATCTGTATGTGAATGCTTCCAGCGATTTTAAAACCACACACATCAGATATTGAAAATGCTTCTTTAGAACTTAGAACAAGCTTTAGACGATCGCTGAAATCCCATATATCTGGATAGATCTGGCTTGTACTTTGCTGTAAACCCTTCCTATGATAATCGTCAAGAGCATACAACAGTATGAACTGGTTGTAAAACGCGTGCATCATGCCTTTCGTCCTGATTTGAGGTTATGACCTTTGAGTGATCCTGTGGTTGACCCTGCGTAGCGCTTTCACTGGCGCGCCTCACGGCTGGTTGCCCACCAATATGCTCTGTCTGTTGCAAGAAAGAGAAATGAGATCTTACTGACTACTCTGCCTCGAATCTCAACTCTACATCGCCTGATGCCGAGCTCAGCATGAAGGTTTTTGAAGGTCCATTAGGCGAATCCTGGCTCTGCTGGAACTCAAACTTCGATACTATCGCATGACTGAGAACTTAGAGCGAGTTGAACTTATTAACAAGCTTATGCTTTAACTCAAACATGAATAGAGTCTGTTCGACATTTCTCGTCAAGAGTTACTCGAATCAGATTAGAAGCATTGCGATGGAAGCTCTGTGTAACCTTGGCCTATTGTCGCAGCAACGTTCAAATACAATAGACGGAGAATAGCGGGATTAATTCTATAGGATGGAACTCGCGCATCGGACTTTTGTATGTATCGCAGAGTCCAAAATGCTGACCTGCACATACTAGAAGGTCCAAATGAGCACGTAACCCGCAAATGCGAGATGTCATGTATCTATCATAACTTGATGATGGTAATTCTGGTGAGAAATCGGAGGTCCAAAGAATGGATTCTAATCACTTGACAAGCTAGAACTCAGCTGCCTGAGGCTGCTAAATCTTGATAGCTCGGAGAGCTGAGAGCTATTCCGTGCTGTTGTCGACATGGTGTTGCGACTTGTGGTTGCACAACATATAATCTTACGTATTGGGGGATGTCCAAACCTGCACTGTGGCCTCTTGGGCGAAGAGAGAACTAGACCTGGTTTCACAAATCTCCTGTTTTTTCACGATGGCTCGGTTGAGTGAGATGACTGTGTCCGATGATGGTGTGGCGGCGAGCAAGTGAGTGCACCGATTCTGGACCGTGACGCTGATATGAGTCGCATCGTCGATTTCCACAGCAAGACATCTTTTCGTCGTGTGTAACAGATCGTACACATACATATCCGATTCTCGGCCTGATCATTATGTCTTCATAAGCCAGCAATTGTTACATCAGGTGAACATCGCGACTGCAATCGGCACTCGATGTTTAAATCGCCGTCAATGTCATTGTTCGATTGTTATCATCGTATGCGACACTCAAGAAATTCATAGATTGGCGATAAACCTATTAATCCATTTGGAGTAGTACTTGGAGCAGACCGGCCTTACCGTGGCTGATAACCATTAAACCATTGATGAAGCTATCGCTACTGGGGATTCAAGGTTCTCAGCATGATAAGCCACATCCATCGTCTCGGCGGTAAACTCAAATGCCCCGCAAATGGCTTGTTTATTTTTCGTATTGGTTGTGGCTGGATTGAGAACGGGAATCGGTTATACCGCCGTGCTATTGCTCAAGCGGGAACTCACTTGTCCGATAGACACGACTAGTCTCTGTCATGTCTGGATCTGGGGGACTCCAATCAGCGATGGTGTGCTGATTGCGATATCGCTGTGCAACAATGACAGCCAACTGACTGCAATACATGACGTGGAAAGGCTGAATGGACGACGTAGCGATTACTGCGATATGTCCAGCTGATGATCAGCCATCCATCTATCTTTGTTGTCTCTGAAATGGAGGGATGTAACTGTAAGAATGGCGTGCTATCAGAAACTCTAGACTTGAGTCTTCTGCTGGCATGGCTTGACCAGGAACAGCTGTTGTGCGCCCTTCACTTTCTTGGGAGGGAAACACTCCAACAAATGGTGCATGATTAGCGCTGCACACAAGCATTCCAAACACGAATTGGGGGTTCGCGCAGTGCGAGGGTGTAGACTGATTGGTCTGCCTCGAGCCCTGGAGGAGGGGTTATCAGTACCCCAACCCATTACCCAGACATCCAAGACAATCTCGATTTAAGCTTTCGGTGATATCACCCCAGGACATTCTTGTCCGGCCTAGTCTTGGACCTGAACCCGGCCTTTGTCGATCGGATACCGGCTTATCACACGGTATCCCGGTCCGTTTCAGCCTCGCCAGGTGTGGAGGGCTTATCATTTGTGTGCATGCTAAGGTGAAGTGAGAAAGCTTGTTATCTCTTCACCGAGATCTCACCGCTTCTTTTTTTGCAACCTTTGCAGCCATCACCAGATCATGTCACAATGGGCATCAGCAAAGATAAAGTGTTTCTAAAGTGTAGGTCTCAATTTAATCTAGAGATACTTGCAGGATGCTATAGTAAACTAATTAGGCATCTGCCAAAAGTCATAATCTTTCGTAAGGTAAATCAAATGCAATCTTGTGTAGTAAAAAACATGAAAACGCGCTTTTGTCCTGTAAAATCCTCCAAATCAAGAGAAATCATCAAATCATCATGAAAAAATGCACCAGAGCTCAAGCTTAGACAACAATGGTCTTCTTGGCTGGCCTCAAGTCAATACCGGAGGAGTAGTTGGCGGTGCCATTGATCTTGGTGTTGATGGTGGTTGTGGGAGCCTCCTGCTGAGCGGGCCAGATCTCCTTGCCGGCCTCCTGCTCCTTCTTGTGGTGCTCTTGAAGAGAGGCGCGGACGCTCTGCTGGAAGAAGAGAGGACCCTGCTCCATCTCGGGATGCATCTCACCGTTGATGAAGACACCGGCGTTGACGTTCTTCTGGGCGTTGGCGCAGAGGTACTTGTCCTCAGACATGACACGCTTGTAGAGCTCGGTGATGAGAGTGAAGTCCTCGTCGCTGGAGTGCTTGTTGCGGTAGAACTCGTAGCGCATGGTGGAGCGGGTAGGGCTGTGGGGGACGAAGCGCTGGATCATGAAGAAGTGAGGAGAGATGTTGGTGGAAGCATTGGGGAGGTAGTAAGTGACAGCAATGCGGAAGCCACGGTCAATCTGGTCCTGTCGCTGGGCACCAAAGTGCTGGATGTACTGCTTCTGAGTCTCGACCCAGTATGAGTTGAGGTCGGCAATGGTGGGGATGTCAGGGTGAGCGACCTTGCAGTGGTAGCACTCGTTGTAGTTGTCGGCGAGGATCTTCCAGTTGTAGTCACCCTCCATCTCCCAGACGTGGTCGAAGTTGTAGTCGTCAAAGTTGTAGTAGGAGAAGCGCTCATGGGTGTCAAGGTTGTCAAAGTCATCCTCCCAGGCGACCTCGGGAACCTTGGCGCCGTCCATGTTGATCCAGATGAAGCCGCGGGCATCAACCTTGACGTGGATGGGAAGAAGACCGTTCTGCTTCTGGTCAAAGCCAGTGGAGGCATCACCGTTGTCACCCTGCTCAGGAGCGACAATGGGGAAGGCACCGAATCGGGTAATGTTGTGGAAGGCGTTGATGTTCTTGTTCTCATCCATGGCAATGACAAGGTCGAAGTTGGCGATGTTGTACTTGAGCCAGTCACCAGGGTTCTGGAGGCGGGCCTTGTGTGTGGTGAGGAGCCACTTCTTGGAGAAGATGGCGCGCTTCTCAAGCTCGTACATCTCAACTGAGGTGTACCATGAAGCGGGAAGAGCTCGGACAGCAGACTTCTCATTAGAGCAAGAAGTGGGAGTAGTGGAAGTAGCAGAGGCGCCGAGGCCAAAGCATCGTTTCAAGAATGATTGAGCCATTGTATTGTGTGTATGTGTAAGAGAGAAGAGAGGAGAGGTTGTTGTGATGAGATGAAGAGGTAAAAGTCACAAGAGAAGATGGGACTTTGAAGTCTTATATAAAAGTTGTTGTTGTAGTTGTTGTGAGTGTAGAAGAGTGTTTGTTGATGATAATAAAATCTGTTTGAGGCTGGAACTAGACGTCTTCTAAATACTTCTTTTGCATCTGCCAAATCTGATACTAAGAATACCAAAGGGTGTGGCCTTACCCCGTCGCCAATCTCAACACCCCTTGCCACCTGATACCTGATACCGTCCATCTCGATAGATTGAGTTGTTGCTTGCTAGCTTGTCCATCAGGTGGCCCTCTGGCTCCGGTGTTGACAACCGGTCACATGATCGGAGAGGCTATCTTTGGGGCCCGGCTAGCATTGCTGCACCCCCAGGTACGCCCCTCTGAACAAGCCATGTCCGGCCTCAATTAGACCCTCCAAGAGTCATAGATGACGGTTTCTACGAGTCCTGTCTAGTGGCGTAGAGCAAGAACGGACCCCTAGACGTGATGCTTCGTGACATGTTCCCCCACGTTTGTGTTGTTTGGTGATGTTGCAATGGACCGTTCCGGACCTGCAGATGCCCAGACATGGACCGAAAGACGGACCTTGACTCTATCTCACTCTTCCTTACTCCGACCGAAGATCATGAATTTCTAGAAACACGGCAGTTTCATTTTTGTTATCAGCTGCATGAAAGAATTGGAGTAACTCGGCTCAACTTGCTCCCATAGATCAACATTGTTGCTATAATTATCTCTGCCAATCTATCGCTGCATCTTCTAGAAAAATTGCAAGGCTGAATGTAGAATCTTCCTATCGGTGTAAGTGTTCACCTGACCGAGTGACGATGATTAGTCGATTACGAAGCGCTGATGTCCGCATTGCCTCTTGCTGATGGAGTTCAAATGCCGGAGCTGTGACCGCTTCAATGGTCATTCGGACCCAGAATAAGAAGGGTCCAGACAGAATGATTTCGTAACAATATCTCAATCGCAGCAACAATATGCGAAGTTGCGTTTCAACAAAGGTGAGTCGAAACGAACGTGAATCCACAAATGGTCTGATCTCGTTAATTGATTGAGAATGAATGCGGGTTTCTGATACGTGACCGAAAGGAATCGATAATGCCGTGGCTAACTGACAAGCTATGTCGGCGATAGTGTTAGTGTCGGTGCTGTAGATACTGATAGTGATAGAGCACCCCTGAAATTGGTTGGACCCGGTCAGGGCGAGGACGAGGGATTATCAACCAACAGCAAGTTTAGGCGAGAGTTGCAGTGATATGCAAGTCAGAGCCGCGCCGCCCTAGCCTATATAGATAGCCAGCGACTGGTCTGTGCCGGTGAGTCCGGGGCCGAGCAAGCGCTTAAGCTGGGGTTGGGGTAAAACTAAACGTAAAAAGTCTGGAACAAGACTCCATCGAAAAATGGACTCGCGACTCCATACGACTCCATCACGGAGTAGAGACATTGACGGTAAGATCAAGCGATGGCTCGTGTATGGGGTTGCCGCTCCGTTTCCCCCATGGGGAGTCGAGGGTGCCCCAGAGCTTGAAAGTTTTTTCTCCGGCATCTAGTTCTCGAGAACCTTGTTTACATTGTCAAGAGGTGAAGTAGAGAGATTGGAGGTGAAAACTCTGCAAAGATGGTTGTGGGAGAGCTGGCGGTGAGATTGTGTGTAAAAACTTCAACGGCAGGCTTCACTTTAATATGTGAGAAGATGGCTGCGATAACTCAGTAAGAGGTCAACGATTTGTGTAATATCGTATGACAGGATTCAATATCGTTCGTTTTTTATAATATAGTGACATCACACTCGTTCAACAAACACAGGTGTTCTCTGAATAGCATCTTCTTTTGAATAGACTTTCCTCTCAACCAAGGCAGACACGTCCTAGATCACGACGATCGCTTCATGTTAGAGGACGATATTGACCATAATGAGGGTAAGATCGTACGACATGACTGAATGAATCGTATGTTGTGAGACGGTGAGAACATGTGTGCTGTCAATAACCTATACATTCATATGTAATCGTGCTGCAACCAGTTCATCTCGTCCTTACTTCGTCTTTCTGTTTCTCCCTGATTTAGTTCAACATAACGACAACATTCAAGTTCGACGTTCTACTTCAAAGCGACGACAATCGAACTAGGCATCGAACCTCGATAACGAAAACAACTTCATAGGACATCTACGACAAAATGCTTCACTCAGTTATTGTCAGAGACACTCATTTGAGTTGAAAATTGCGACGAAAGAAAACCGAAACCTTACCCTGTACATGATTACTCATGAAACATCGAGAAAGACGTTGCGCGTCACGATCTTCACCACTACAAGGATGACAAGAATTGAGCCTCAGCATGATCATCGCCAACCCGTTACCCTAGAACGAACATCTCGATTTAAGCTATATCGACATCAGGAACATGTTGCTCGCCTTCCTAACTACGTAACCGACGAGAAGCCCACTAGAAACTGCAAGGAACTGGGCGTTTGACCTGGCATAGAACAAGTTTTGGAAGGGCAGTGAGATAGAGATTCCTTGGCTGGATGTGTCATTTCGCAAACGATCTGCAGGTAGCCGTCCGACGGTGCAATATGCACAGTACCGGTGCAGAAATGCGGAGCCCACAAGATAAGAAACACCAAGCGAGATGAGATCTTAGAACAAGGCCGAAGTCGGTAATGTTCCAGCATTCTACGCATCCGTCGTGCATAATCATGGGATGGCAGTTCTTCTCGAAGACCTTCATCATTATTGACGAAACCCTTGTCTCAATTTGATACACGTGGTAGAACATTCTTGGAAGCGAAAGGCACGGTATATACGGTGTGCCACTCCGGGGTTGTGTATAGATAACGAAGCAACAACAAAAACCCGGGGTTGGAGACCGTGTGGGCGTATCACATTGCATCACGATGGCTTCTATCCGTATCCCTTGATATCTCGATGGTCAAATGATAGGACAAGAGCAGCGCTAGGGACGCAGAGACCAGGTCATGGTGCCTGGGGTTCTTCCCCAGAAGGATGACGAGTGCCGGCATTGCCACGCCAGCCCAACGTCTCGACCATGATGGATCTCTGACATGGGGAAGTGGGACGACAACGACAATGCTGAATCAAGATAAGCAGGAAGCGGAGTCGGTATTTTGTCAGAATTAGATATGTCTACTCTACTACTGCATGCTTGGCTGGTCTGGGAAAGTCTGGAGGCCCTGGTGCAGGTGCATGAAGGTCAAATGGTGTGAGGGATTGGGCAAGACAAGGCGAACACCCAAGATAAGCCTTGGCTGTAGCAGAGCCTAAAATGTCTTGGCTCTCCCATCTCGCATCTGGAGAAGGATAATCCCTGTCTTTGGTTCGATACCAAAGGAGGTTGGCGGAAGACAAATTGTGCATGAAGCTAGACCCAGAACGGTTATTGGGGGGCTACGCGTTATCTGCGTGCGGAGAAAGGATTCCTTTTTAGCTAAGGAATAGAGAGGCTAATGATATTAATGATCTCCGGCTAGCCGTGTGCTTGTATGCGTGCATGCCGATGGAGAAGAAGACCAAAAATGCGGGGGAGGATCAAGCGAGGAGTACGTACAGTAAAGGTGAATCAAATCAAGACCATGGAGATAAGACTTTCCCCGATGTGGGATTAGGGGAGCAACTCGTACATGAAGGGTTGGAGGAAGGCTGGAACAACGCCTTGTGGATATCTTCACACTCACCTTGGTAGTCATCACTGTGAGATAATAGCTGGATAAGACCTACGTGCGTCTTCGTTGGTCTGCTGACTTGGCACAAAGAATGGTGGACGGGGACACCAATGTCCAGAAGATGGAGGGAGGAGACGGGGATGACCTCAGGCTAGACGAGTCTGGTCAATGCGGCACTGGATTGTAGACACCTTCAAGACCGACATCGCAAACATGTTCACTCCATACAGCTCAATTGACCTCAATCTCAGAATAATATCGTGACATTCCAAAAATGAAGTTATCGCGACTTCACAATCTTCGAGATAACAAACTCTTTAACTTTCCCCTCACTTTTGCTCACGTGATCGGATATCTTCTTCTCCACACCCGGACTCCGGACCTCATGGCCGGAATTCCAGGTGAGGCACCGGAAAATGAGTTTTGGTGAGAGCCGTCCGGAATACGGTGGCCACCGAGACCGGTCTCGTCTCCAAGCGGCGGTGATAAAAGGCCGTACAGACATGAACAATTCGTCTTGATTCTGGAGGTTATTATTCCATCTCAATTATACTTGTCTCTTTGCAGGTCAATTGGCAGACTCAGACTCAATTCCTTCTCCACTATACTCCAAGTCTACCAATAGTATCTCTTCACAATGGCCTCTCAGTCATATCTCATCGTGGGAGGAGGCGTCTTTGGTGTCTCCACGGCCTACACTCTCATCCAAAAGTACCCCAATGCGTCCGTCACAATCGTGGACAGGGACCCTTACGATGGAGACAACCGTGTAGCTGCTTCTTGGGACTGGAACAAGGTCGTCCGCGCTGACTACGATGATCTCCTCTACTGCCGTCTCGCTCTCGAGGCCCAGGACATCTTCGAGTCTGACCCTCTCTGGATGCCTCACTTCCACAAGGCGGGTGTCTTTTGGGTGTGCCGCAGCGACTACGCCCAGGACGTCATCAACAACTACAAGAAGCTGGGTCGCGAGCACGACATCACGGTATACACAATTGAGGAGGCTAAGAAGCTGTACGGTGGTCTTTACGAGGAGGCCAACTACGACGGCGCCAAGGAGGTGCTCGTCAACAGAAACAGTGGCTGGGGTGCTGCAGGCGATTCCCTGCGTGCAGTGACCCGCGAGGCTATGAAGCTCGGCGTCAAGTACGTCGTGGCCGATGTCGCTACTCTGCAGATTGAGAACGGCCGAGCCACCGGTATCCAGACCTCCAAGGGCGAGATCATCTCGGCCGATACCGTGATCCTCTCCACCGGAGCCTACACAGCCAAGCTTCTAGAATACAGCGCCGCGCGCCACAACCTGCCTGATCTGCGATCCGGTGATCGCATCACAGCTGCTGGTATCACCACCGGCATGGTCACTCTCGACGACGAATCATACGGCAGGATGAAGGACATGCCTGTCGGATTCCAGGGTTACACCTACAAGCACAGTGAGTGTCATTTATGCAAGTCATCGAAGCAAACTGCTAACATCAGCGACAGAGTCTCCCTTCATTGGCAGTCTGCCACCCACCAAGGATCGCGAGATCAAGTGGTGGGGTAAGAACATCTTCAGCAACACCCGTCAAGTGCTGCCAGGACGCTACGTCTCTGCGCCACCAGACGAGAAGGACTACGCGCAGTGGAAGGTTCCCAACGCGCTCAAAGAGGACATTGACACGCAGAACCGTCTGTTCTTTGGAAGCAAGGGAGCCCACTGGAAGTACGAGCACCACCGCATCTGCTGGGATGCCTTCACGTCGAGTGGAGACTTTATCATCTCCCCGCACGCAGGGGCGCAGGGTTTGTATGTTGCGACATGCGGCTCATTCCACGGATACAAGTTCTTCCCCGTGCTGGGCAAGTACGTGGTGCAGATGCTCGAGGACAAGCTGGAGCCCGAGCTCAAGGAGAAGTGGGCTTGGGACCGCGAGCGTCCCGATGGAGCCTTCAACTGCGAGTTCCCCAACTCGGAGTTGAAGGACCTGCTCGACCCTGCTGCCAGGCTGTAAGCTAAGCAAGCCAAGGCGAGATGAGTCAAAATAGAGTATAGTATGTCATTTAGAAGCATGTACGGAAGCATTCGGAAGATGTCAGAGCAAAGAAAGAACGCATGGAATGAAGCATGGAAGGAACAAATGATGCATGGCAGTAAACTGTTGGAGGAAGGTCTCATCCTCTGAGGGGAATGCGGCTGCGGGGGAGCGACAAGGGAACTTCTGCCAGGGATTAAAGGAAAGGGCAGCTTATGATTGGGCGTCTTAGCATAATGAAGAACCATAATGAACGAATTGAACATTTCTCTTTAATTATTACGGTCCCTTACCTCACCTCACATGAGATTTGCCAACTTTTTGGAGATTTCGGGGCTGCAGCCATGATCGCCTTTTTGCCAAGAGTAGAAGGAAGAAGATTAGACCAAAGCCAAGCCAAAGAATCTCCGTCTGCGTCTGCAGCGTTGCGTTGTCGGAGTAAGACCAAACCTTAGTTACGTAGTTTATCTCACTGTTCTCCCCGTTCCATTCCCTCTCTACCCTTGTATTCTCCTCATCTCCACTCTTATCTCAGCACCCTTGCTTGCTGTGCTTAGTAGATCACAGCAGGCATTCTCTCATCTTTTTCTCCACATCCGTTATCTCTACCCGATGGATCTCCGGTGATCGGGGGCGAAAGACAGTGCAAAGGTCTGATCTCGGTGAAGAGATATGGACCTGGTTTATTTCTGGAAGGTTTAATGGAAGGCGTGTGGGTGTGGTGGAACGGGTCTGAATTGGAGAAAAATGCTGTAATGTGATGCGATATGATGTACCAGATAAGGAGCGCCCGAAAAAAATAAAACTTCTAGATGGAGCATCCTGATAGAGATTCATTGAAGATAGGTAATTCTACGGTGAGAAAGATTTGTTCTGTTTTTATTGCGTTGGTGGTTTTGGTCATGAGTCAATGGCAGCGGCAGCAAGCGAAACGTTTTGTTGTCAGCTGGTAACTGGGTAGAGGTAGTCAGTAGCGACAAACAAAGCGCCTCTTTTTACTTCACCAGGCGTTTCAGCATTTGCCGTTACATCCAGGGACTGTTTGCACTGCAGGTGAATTGTCAAATACTGTAATGTTATGCTATGCAATGCAATGCCGTGTACGGAACGGATGGAAAGGCATTTCGTCCTTCTCTCTGGCTTCTCTTTGGTGGGCCTCGTTTCTTTGGGGGGAGCAGGAGCTGATCAATTGGACACCATCAATCCACGCCCCCTTGGCCTTAGTTCTTAGCTCTTGGCCCTCCCTTGTCGCTTGTCCCTTGACCCTTGTTCATGTTCTCTCTGTAAGCTGTTACTGTACGATACCCAAGTACGGCAATGCACATTAGCACACTCACCAATTGTCTTAGTTCGCAGACCTAACTCACCTAAAAACGCAGCGAACGGACTGGACTTGGGCGACTGCACAGTACTAAAACCCCGCGTTATCATTTTCAGCAAGGACCAGTAGGCAGTGCGGGGTTTGTCAGTTCTTAGTTCTCGTCCCCCCAGTGCTCTCTTCACTGTATCCGTATCCCTCTGTACAAGTCTGAAGCCATAAAGTATTTAGTGGAAGCGGGCCCCTTTGATCTGTGAACAAGGTTCACCAGTTTATTATTCCAACGCCTCTCGACTTTTTCTTTTTTGACCGTTGGCAATTGACGTTTTCATTTCCGTTCTTCTTTCATCATCATATCCTCCCCGTCTCACAAAATGTCAAGGTCATCAATGTCTCCCGCTGAGGAGAACAACACAACCAGCAATCCTACCACAAGCACCCGCGGCCGACGACGATCGCATCACGCATGTTTGACTTGCAGGTAAAAACAGAAATGAGTCTCTCAATGTTTGTCTCAATACTGACACATTCCCCCGTTTCAGGCGCAAAAAGACTCGTTGCCCAGGCGAGAAACCGCAATGCTCGAGCTGTGTTCGCCTCAAGCAGTCGTGCTCTTATCCCCCAGCTATTAGGCCCTCTCAGAGCGGCCCTTCGGTACGTTGTGCATGCTTTGCACACGACTAAAATGCATCCATCTTAACACGGAATTACTATAGGAGGAGAGATTGGCGCATTTGGAAGAGAAGCTTGACTTTTTACTCAATGGCAACTTGTAAGTTTATCTTGAGTCTGTTTCTTTGTTGTCTCCTCTGTTTTCTTTTTGGGGGCGTATCATTTTTTTAGTGAGGGGACACCCGCTAACAACGCCCTGTAACTTTTAGGTCTACGTCACAACAGCAAAAACCTCTACCAAACGTGCCGAACCCCCAGAACAACAACCAGCAACAACAACAACTCGAATCCCCTCAAGAAACAACAGATACCTCCGAAAAGTCCTACTCTGGTGTTCGCAACACCCGCGAGCCCAGCTACCCTACGAGCCATCCCTCGGTCAAGTCCGAATCCGAAAACTCTTCGCTGCGGCCCAGCGTATCCGACATCGCAGTTGGGGTTGCACTCTACTTTGAGTACTGCCACCGACAGCCAATATGGTGCTTCGAGAGAGAAGAGGTCAGCGACTTTGCTTCCATGCACGATGAGTTAGCTTGCAGTATTCTAGCCCTCACTCTGCGCTTTTCCGAGAATGCCGACCAGGCCAAGTTGTACGCCAACAATGCAAAGAGCCTTGTCATGCTGCGTATCGCCAACGGTACTGTGGATCTTGCGACGCTTGAGAGTCTTTGTTTGCTATCTTACTCGTCATTTATTGGTACGTCATTATCATTCCCCAGTCTATCGCGCATCAATTCTAACGCTTGGCAGATGGTAATGTGCATCTCGGTCAATTCCACCTCGGTCTGGCCCATCAATTATGTCGCTCCGCAATGCTCGACGTCGAGTCCGTCTACGGCATTGAAGACCCCCAGACAGAGCGCAAGAAGCGGTTATTCTGGAGTCTGCAAATGCTTGAGCAGTCCTACGGTCGCCAAGAAGGTCTTTTGAGTGTGCCAACAGAGATTTGGCGACCTGCCTACTCTACAACAAGAGGTCCCCCGCCCGAGCATGACCCTCGAGCTCCCACCCTACCTCGAGATGACCTTGGCTGCCAACACCAGAACGAACCTGGTATCTGGAATACCAGCGTGCATCTCGGTTGGGTTTGGAGTCAAGTTAGAAAATATGTTTCCGATTGCGCACACAACAACATTAAGGAGCCCTGGCGACATGACTCCATGTACGCAAAGGTCCTCGCCGACTTTATGGAGACGGAGAACAGAATACCCATGTGCCATCGCTACGACACAGTCAAATTCTACGAGCGCAAGGTCGAAGACTTGAAGATGCATCGCGATTACTGGGCGCCCTGGCTCAAGGAGCAATTCACATACCACGTCATTCCTACCGTCCTCAACCATCCTTTCCTCTACATTGTCGGAGCACAGCACAACCCCAACCTCGCCATCCCCAACACCTTCTGGAGACGCTCTTCTGAACTCGCTCTACTACACTCGACATGGATCGTTCGAATGATCGACATGGTCGTTGACAAGCAAGTGCCCCTTGCCGATCCCTTCTTCGGACATGTCGCTGCCATCGCAGCGACGGTGCACCTGTACTACTGCTGCGCGGCGGCGGCCAGGCTAAAGCACAAGTCCAACGCCGACTTTGCCAAGTGTAGGCGGTTCCTCAAGAACTTTTTGCCTACCTCGGCAGCTTGCAGAGCATTGGTATGTTCCCTTGACTTTGATTGACTCTGATCGACAGCTAACAAATTCTTCAGGACCGCAACCTGGACAAGATGACTCGCATCGCTGCTGGTACATCTGACAGCATGGAGGTAGACGACTGGATGCCCTCCAAAATCTACCTTAGCGTTCCCCTCATGTGGAAGATCCTCCAGTTCAACACATTCGCAGACTCGCACGAGCTCCCCACTGCTGGACTCCTCAATCAATCACTCGTGCCCAACTCGATGCACGAAGGCGACAACGAGAACGTCACCTTGGAAATCATCGTCGCTAGCGCGCCGGAGATAACCATCAATACGGCTGACGGTGGCCAAGAGGCCCCAACTCTATCATACAAGGCCCCGCTGTCGTCGTCGCAGGGTCCAGACTCTGCGCGCGATACGGTTTACGACGAGATCCCCGTCGACGACAGCCTAACGCTGTGCACGACGCCTTGGCTCTACGCGGATTCGTCGCAGTTTGTTAATATTGCGGACATGGGCTGCGACGACCCGCAGCCTCCCATGAGCGAGAGCAGCAGAGGGCCCGCTTGGTGGGAAGGCGAAAACTTTAGTAATATCATGTTTAATCACTTTTAGGAGTAGTGGAATTTTTGGGGGTTGTAATGTTTGAGCAAAAGGAAAGGCACGGGTTAAGGAATATTAGTGGATCTGGATCACTACTGTACAGGTTTAGACAAAGATTCTTGTGGTTTATTATTAGGCGTTACAAAAAGAAATACGATGACCAGGACGAACTGGGATTCATTCCTCCGCATTACTTCTCCCGCTATTCCATGCATAAAGAAACTTGGAATGTCCTGTTTAGTTACAAGATGCATGCTATGGGTCTCTCTCCAAATATCCACTGTAAGATACAGCGCTGTACAGTATAGACACTCAAGCAGGGCGAAGAGACAGTCGCTCTGACAATATTTTCCATATTCAACTCCACCATGACAACGACGCGCATCTTGGTACAACTCCAAGAGAGTCATGATTGCGGAGCATCGTCTCCTCCCCCGGAAAACGGGAAACGGAAAAAAAAGCGTTATGGGCACAATTGGCCCTTGCTCTCCGATGAACGTCTCGATATGGAGTGGGATGGGGATGGGGGAGGGATGACCGGGGTAGCCGAAACCGGGGGAGGTAAACCTTTGGGTCTTGGTTTAGGTAAAAGAAAATAATAGTGAGGCGCTTATGCTGGGACTGGGGCTGGCTTTAGAGATTTCCTGGGGTAAAGAAAGAAGAAGAGTGTACTGTAACACTGGTAATACGGCATCTGCTACAGTGGAATATGCGGGGAAGCGAAGAAAGGAGAAAGTGATTCCGGAGATGGAGAGATGGAGATTGACGCTAGACATGCACAATGTGTACATCCCTAGCCCAGGTGAGTTTGTGTTATGAACGGGAATTTACAGTGTAGGTAGGTAGTGCCTCTTAGGAGGGTATCTGTAACTCCAGGGCGCTTGGACTGCCCCGGAGAATGGAGACGACGGGACCAAAAATTCCCCTCCCCCAACTTGAGACTTACGCATCTTGGGATTATTATGTGTCATTGTAAACTCGGACCAAGCGGAGGCGGAGACAGAGACCAGTTCATGGGTTTCCCCCATCTGGGGTAAAACGAAGCTATTCAGGAATCTATGTGTCAAGAAAATGTTTACTTTTCCGGGGAAGTCGGGGTAGTGATCTGAGGACCGACGCATTGACGCTGCCCAAGGTCAAGCAAGACGGGATTCAAGGTGAGGAGAGGCGGGGGTGGATGGGATGGCTGACAAGACACCTAAAATTTGACTTGGCGATTTTAGGCGGTTGGCTTGCAACAGGGCGGGTCAGCTGGACTGTCTAGATTTTTTGGATACTAATTCAATCAATCTCTGTGCCTGTGCCTCACACTGTCTTATCTTGGCACCATCACTTGAGTCGTTCACCTCGCCCGGTGAGACCCTGCCATCCCATCTTTTGTGTTTCTGTTCCTGGGCCTCCCCTCACCGCTCCACTTGTTATGAATCAACTACCCAAGACAAAACAGTCTGCTTGCATTACATTGCAGTAGGGGTGTCACTACATGGCGTAGGTACAGTAGTAAAGAGCCCATGTGAAGCCATTCACGATGCCCTTTTGAGCAATTCGCACAGTTGGTCGCTGTTCTAGACGTTACTCGGCTGCAGGCTCGGCCGAGCACTAAAAAGTTTATGAATTGGCGAATTGGGATGTGACTCTTGGCACCATGTTAGATGCGATTATTTGAGGGGTCCAATTGATGGTCCCAAGCTGATGATGGGATTCTGACTGCGCGGGAAGACATTGTGATGGAGTTCTACGGCAACTCAAGAACCGAAGAGATCAACCACCAACTTTAAAACTAATTTTACCAATATGGGGACCGAAATTGAGTTTTTTGGGCGATCACTTGCCCGTTGGCAGAGGCGAAGGTTATTGACCGTAAAGCCGGTTAATTTCCCGCCCGGACATCAGTTGGCTGCCACACTTTTTGGGGGGCTAATCTTTTGACAAGGAGACCCCGATGCGAAAGGGTTGCCGAAAAGACAACGCATATCGGATTGACAGCAGAATCAGCATGTCAATCTAACGGTCAGTCACAATCCAGACTAAAACAATACGATAACGAAACACATTCCATACCAAAGTCAATTGGTGGTGGCGCTTGCGGGGGGTCATTCATACCCTCCCGGCCTCAGGGTAAGGGAAGCGAAAGAGTCTAAATTTTGAAGGTATCGTGAAATGTGACTCTGCCGCAAAAGGTCCCATGACCAGAAACTTACGGTGTTTTTGAAATGAGGCTTGCAAGGGTTTCAAAAGATACCGTGGCCCTTGCTGTCGTGTCCAGCTGATTTCTCTTTGCTGTACGGATACATTGTCCCCCAACCGAGCGTCTTGCACTAGAATAGAAGCATTGGGCGCTTCGCTGCATAGCGATAGCGGCCGTTTGCATTTGTCTGTTTTCTATCTCGCTACGACATCTCCGAAGCCGCGTGTATAATCATCACTCGCTACGTTATCACGCGTGTCCTATCGTCTCGGCACGGACTCGTCTGGTGGAACTTGAGTCGTCGTCCCGGCACTTGAAGCCCGGTCGATAACCCAAGCCAAATTCTAGATTTTGGATCTGCCCAGCGTTATCTCCCCGCATAAAGCATACCTTGCCTTGCAAACGCCCCCATTATCAACACACCTCCCGGCGGCCACACTTCTCAACTCCCGATCACGTGAGCGCTTCCGCAACCGGAGGCTCTCATGTTAGTTGCCTTATCGTAACCATGACATAGGACGGAGATAGTTTGATGTGTTGATCTTGGTGGGCAAGACGGTGCGGTACGGCTACGGCGTGCGGAGGAGAATGCGGAGTCGTAGATGCGGCGATGCGCTCATGGAACAAGATATAACGAGACTAGAACCTTTGCCAATAGAAGCCATTGTGTTTGAAACCCATCTCTCATCTCTCATCTCCCTCGTCAATTGCATTGTTCGCCTCTCTACTACCACTTTGAGAAGCTCCTTCATCATCAAACACAGAGACGACACAGACACAGCAATGGCACCCTCACCGCGGGTTCTCATCATCGGCGCTGGCATCGTCGGCGTCAACGTCGCTGATGAGCTGGTTCAGAGAGGATGGACCGACATCACGGTCCTTGAGCAGGGCCCTCTAGCCATGCCTGGTGGCTCAACCTCTCACGCTCCCGGTCTGGTCTTCCAGACAAACACATCAAAGACCCTCACCAAGATGGCCACTTACACAGTTGAGAAGCTCCTCTCACTAGGCTCATTCAACCAAGTCGGTGGTTTGGAGATTGCCACTACTCCTGCGCGACTGGAGGAGCTCAAGAGAAAACGGGGTTATGCTTACTCTTGGGGCGTTGAGGCCAACCTTGTCAACCCTGAGAAGTGTCTCGAGATTTACCCCTTGTTGGACAAGTCCAAGGTCCTTGGTGGTCTTCACATTCCTACCGATGGTCTAGCTCTGGCTCGCGATGCTCAAGCGAAGCTTATTGAGCGCACACGAGCTGCTGGTGTCAAGTACCACGAGCACACAGTGGTCCGATCTATTGACCACCACGACGGTCACGTTTCATCCGTTAACACCAACAACGGCAACTACACAGCCGACATTGTCATCTCATGCGCTGGTCTATGGGGTGTTGAGGTTGGAGCCATGGTTGGCCTCCCCATTCCTCTCACTCCCATGGCTCACCAGTACGTTCACACAACATCAGTCCCTAGCCAGAAGGGCAAGAACGAAGAGCCCAACGGCGCTCAACTCCCTATTCTCCGACATCAAGATCAGGATCTTTACTACCGCGAGCACGGCGACCACTACGGTATTGGATACTACGGCCATCGCCCAATGCCCGTTGTCGCAGCCTCGCTGGGCGAGACACCCAAGGATATCGACTACAAGAACATGCCTTCCAGCTTGAAGTTCACACCCAAGGATTTCGAGCCTGGCTGGAAGTTGTCGCAGGAAATTCTTCCTGCTCTCCGCGAGACCAAGGTCGACCACGGTTTCAACGGTATCATGTCTTTCACCCCCGATGGTGGCCCTCTCGTCGGTCAAGCCCCCAACTTCGATAACTTCTACGTCGCCGAGGCTGTCTGGGTGACACAATCTGCTGGTGTCGGTCGCGCTATGGCCGAGCTTCTTACCACTGGTACAGCTAACATCGATCTCTCCGAGTGCGAGCTGTCTCGATTCGAGCAGGTCCAGCTCTCTCCCGCCTACGTCATCGAGACCGCTTCCACTCAGTTCAACGAGGTCTACGATATCCTTCACCCTCTCCAGCCCAAGGAGTCTCCCCGCAACCTCCGCGTCAGCCCCTTCCACCAGCGCCACCAAGAACTGGGCGCATTCTTCCTCGAGGCTGGCGGCTGGGAACGTCCTCACTACTTCGAGTCCAACGAGAAGCTTCTCAAGGATCTGCCCGAGGCTTGGAAGCCTGTTGAGCGAGATGCTTGGTCATCCCGATTCTACTCTCCTGTGACTGCTGTTGAGGCTTGGAAGACACGAACTGGTGTTGCCATGTACGATCAGACTCCTATTCGAAGATTGGAGATTGCTGGTCCTGGTGCTGCTGAGCTTCTGCAGCGATTGACTACTGGTAACGTTGCTGGCGAGGTTGGCAAGGTCACATTCACACTTCTTCTCGACAACCACGGTGGTATCCGAAGTGACATCTTCGTTGCCAGACTGGGCGAGGATCTCTTCCACCTCGGTGTCAACGGCCCTGTCGATCTCCACTATTTCACCCGCGAGGCCAAGGTCCAGACCAAGGCCAGCCCTCACCGCGCCGTCCAGGTTCGCGACATCACCGGCGGTCTTGCCAGTGTTGGTGTCTGGGGTCCCTTGGCCAACGATCTCATGAAGCTCGTCAGCCGGGAGAACTTCTCTGACCGAGCCTTCCCTTACCTCACAGCTAAGAAGCTTGAGATTGCTGGTATTCCTGTGATTGCTACTCGCTTCTCTTACATCGGCGAGGAGGGTTACGAGATCTACACAACTGCCGACAATGGTCTCAGACTCTGGGATGCTTTGTGGCAGGCTGGTCTTCCCTACGGTGTCATCGCCGCTGGTCGCAGCGCCTTCAACGCTCTGCGCATCGAGAAGGGTTTCCGATCATGGGGCTCTGACATGACCCAGGAGTACGACCCCTACGAGGCTGGTCTCGAGTTCGCTCTCCAGCCTGGCAAGGACGGCTACGTTGGATACAACGCCCTCAAGGGTCGCTCCAGCGAGAAGGTATCTCGCCGCATCCGCGGTCTCATCATCGACGATGGCAAGTCCGTCGTCCTGGGTAAGGAGCCTGTCTTCGTCAAGGGTCGCGCAGTCGGCTACGTGACAAGCTCAGCCTTCGGCTACAGCATCGGCAAGCCCATCGCCTACACATATCTCCCCAAGGAGGTCATCGAAGGCGACAAGGTTGAGATTGAGTACTTTGGCAAGCGAATCAAGGCTACCGTGACATCTCTTCCCTTCTACCAGCCCGAGAAGAGCGCGTACGGCCAGAACGCTTCTTCCAACTTCTCTGCTCGTCTGTAGATTATGACCACTTTACGATTTCCTTTTTTATCATGTATCAGGATGTTTATTTGCGATTGGGAAAGAAGATGGGTATTCCTGTGGCAGTCAAGATGCCATTGAGTTGGGAAAAGTCTTGTTAAGACAGCTCACTTTGCATAACGAGCGATGATGTTTAATAGATGTTAATGAACCACATTTCAAAGTTATATGTCTGTCTACTTCTCAATTATATGTGACTGTGCATGGGTAAGAGAAGAGTTGTCCTCTTGCCTAAATCCTAGGCTACTGTAGCAAAGTAGTAGAAGTCCTGGTCCAAGCCAGCATATTGTGACCACTTTATCTTGCCTTTTATGCTTCACGCTTTTAGAAGTCAATTCTTCGGAGACCTGAAGTCAACTGCCGACATTCCTTTGATTTCTTTCCTATTCTGGTCTGAGCGTTCGCTGTCTCCATCTGCCAGGATATACGGATATATCTAGCATCTAGAAGAAACAACCTAGGTGGAAACTGGATCCGCAACAGAAGATTCGTCACATTGTGGAGCAAACGACGTTTGCCAAGATGGCGAATTTTCACGATATATTCTTTTTTTGATCATTCTTTACATCCTTTCGTTTCTAGCAAGCGAACCACCAGTCTCCAAGTCTTTCAGAAGAAGGATAAACACCAAAAGCACCTCAATCAGCCATATCGACAGTACAAAAAATGGCGGCCATCGGTACTATGCGAGCCTTTGTCACAGATGGCAAGGGCAGCGGATCAATTAAAAACATTCCTCGGCCAGTTCCAGACCAAGGCGAAATACTCGTTAAGGTGCACTCCGTGGCTCTTAACCCGGCAGACTGAAACTCGTCGAAGGCACAGTCCTGAACTCAGCACCATCAGGCCTCATCGTAGGCTTTGACTTCGCCGGAACTGTCGAAGAATCCAACGGTACACAATGGAAGAAGGGCCAACGAGTCGGTGGTTGGGTTCACGGCGTAACTTACCCAAACATTGGCTCATTTGCCGAGTTTGTCGCCATCCAAGAATCGCTTGTCTTTGCAATTCCGGACAATACTACCTTCCAGCAAGCATCGACTATCTCACTGGCTTTCGCAACTGCTGCGCAGGCAGTTTGGCAACACTTGAGCTTTCCGGAGCCTGATCAGCCCAAGCTCAACCAGGTTGACTTCTTGGTGTATGGTGCTTCGACGAGCGTTGGATTGTATGCTGTTCAACTCGGAAAGCTCAGCGGTGCTCGAGTCATTGCAGTCGCTTCGACCAAGAACCATGAGTTCCTTAAGAAGCTGGGAGCAGATGTCACTGTTGACTACCGCAATGAGGATTGGGTTGATCAAGTTAGAGATGTCACTGGTGGTGAACTACCATACGCCCTCGACTGTATTGCAGACGGAGAGTCAGCAAAGAACACAGCGAGAGCTCTGATGACCAAAGACGGAGCCCGTCTGATATCCTTATCTTTTGTCGATAAGCCTTCAGTTCATGCTGTCAACCCACATGCCAAGGTTGAAGCCATGATTGCCTTGACCGTCTTTGGACGAGCCCTCCCGGAGGCTTTCGGCGCGTTCGACAACGCTGGCGGTGAAACGTTAGAGGACCAACGGCTTTGGGAGAAGTGGCTGAAGCTGGCTGCCAAGATGCTGGAGAAGGGAGATTTGCAACCAAATCCAGTTAGAGAGGTAGGAAGTTTGGATGATACGCTTGAGGCGTTTCGACTTAGCAAGGAGGGCAAGCTTTCAGCCGAGAAGGCAGTTCTGAATGTGGTGCAGGAGGAATGAACCATAGATCACGTGGGCAGACAGGCTCGCATCGTTGTTGATCGCCCAAATAAGCATTAATTTAAGCTAAAATGTTGTTTACATGAACAGGATATGCATCAAAGGTCGATCGCGACGTTGATTCCGCGGTGACGGAACGCAAGCGAAGGGCATTAGCACCATAACTGATAAGAGAGCTGCGACATATAGATAAGCCGATATCTGTTAGTGCTTCATCTCTTATCAACACGGCCCTTCTCGCTTAAACTACGTCATTTTCGATGGTCGATTATCCGACCGTTGATCAGGATGCACACGCGACACAGAAGAGGGTGGTCAACTAATGCAAGCCAAACCCATCAACGGCGTTTTCTTGCGTCATATTATGGTTTGAGAGTCATGTCAAAGTAGAATTATGGACGTGTCATTTGAAGAACAAGGCGTTAGTTATCTCGAGGATAAAGCGATCACAGCGACAATTGTTCGATGGCAGTGAATAACGCGTCTGGCTACGGGGCTTGTTACAGTGGAGATTACAGTGGTACTCCCCTAATTCCGACCCATTGCAATGGAATCCGTCGCATCGCGTGAAAAGCAAATGCAGGATCAGAAGGCTAATTGACTTAAACTTTGACCTGTCGAATTGAAGGCGGCAAAGGCTGCTGACACGTTGCCGTCAACTAACAGCTTCCTAATTGATCGCAAGTCAACAAGCCGAGGTTCTGTAGGAGATTGTTTGTCCCTGGTCGCAATGCCAAGTCGTGATCGCAGCGCCAAGCTGTCAACGTCTCTTCTTCCCGCTGCCAAGAGATCAAATGCGGCTATAGTTGGGAAATATCCCGACGACTTCAACTTCATCCCATACCATGTACTGTATTGACCTGTTGATGGTTCTGTATCGCATCATTTTACCTTCTTAATCTGATCTGCACTTTTGTCGCTCTGACAAAACTCTATTGATGATTGCATCCAGCAAGTGTCTCGGTCCTACCACAAATATCTCCCCATTCGTATCAGTGCATCCCAGATAAACAAATCCTTTAACCAACTACGCAGCATCCAATCAAACTGACTACTCATCGTACGTTAGCAAGGGATCGGCGGTTGATAAGACGGACCGGCTAGCTCGGCTCCGCGACAGAGGTGGAAACCACCAATGAACCAGGCGAGTTGCAATGTCACTGTGGAAATCAAGAAATCAAGGATTCTGGGGTAAATGAATCTATGACAAATAGATTGCTCAAGACATTTACTTACCCCAGATTGCATCGTATCCTTATGTCGACTGCAGATGTTATCGTTGTACGAACAGTCATTGTTTCAGTGTAATTTCACTTGAAGAACTGAACTGAACTCAACTGAGAGAATGCACTACCCTTCGGAGCCGAAGAATTAAACATGACGTAGAATAGAAAACAGACTAAAGAAATGCCTCAGCTATTGGCTCAGCTTGAAAACGTCTGTCTGTCAACGATAAGAAAGCACGCGGGCGGGCTGACAGCTCCCCCCCTCAATAATTTGCCCCAGCTGAGCAAAAGTGCCGCTTTATCCGTGAGATTAAGAGGTTGCCCGAAACGATCACCAACAACAATTGAAACCGACGCCGCAAATGACAATCCCCTAACGTTACGTATCTCTCCCCATCGGTCCATCCCCTTCCTTCTAAACCACCTTCCGCTTTTCATTTAGGCTCCCCTGTAAGCCCATCTCCGTTGCTCTTGCCACATGTTTTCGTAGTCTATATATAAACCGCCGAGTGATCCGCGCGTCCCTTTTTTCCTTCACAACATCTCATCACAAGCTTAGATAATCTCTTACCTTGTGTGCTGCAAACCATGGCTTCAGAAATTAATCCCAAGTCAGAAGCCTACGATGGCGGATCCCCGCGATATGACGAGAAGCACGGCACCACGGAGCCTATCGAGGCACCCAAGAAATCATGGGCTCTGCGCAATGGTCTCACGCCTGAGTCTTTCAAGCCCCATGAGGATCATGGCAAGGGCACTGTTGAGCTTGCGCGGGACATGAAGCCTCGTCATCTTAACATGATTGCGATTGGTGGCAGGTTAGTTTCCCATTTTCTGTCGTCATGGTGTAACGCCGTCTTATTACCGCAATGACGCACCCTTTTAGATGTGATTTGCTGACATGGTTGCAGTATTGGTGCGGGTTTCTTCGTTGGTAGCGGTGCTGCCCTCCAAACTGGTGGACCTGGATCGTTGACCATTGGTTTCTTGATCATGGGTGTCATGATCTTCAATGTCGTCTACGCGCTTGGTGAACTCGCTGTCATGTACCCCGTTTCCGGTGGTTTCTATACGTGAGTAACTTACCTACCCCTCTGTTCTTGCAAAGATAGTAACAATTCATCAGCTATGCCAACCGTTTCGTAGATCCCTCTTGGGGTTTCGCCATGGGTTGGAATTATGTCATGCAATGGGCCTTTGTTCTTCCTCTCGAGTTGACGGTTTGTGGTACTGTCATTCAGTACTGGGCACCAGATACCAGTGTGGCTATCTGGGTCAGCGTAAGTCACCATCTTGCTACTCATATCTGAACAATCACTCACCAATTATAGGTCTTCCTTGCCGTTATCATTCTCGTGAATATTTTTGGAACTCTAGGATATGCAGAGGAAGAATTCTGGGCAGCCCTGCTCAAACTCTCCGCCACCGTTATCTTCATGATCATCGCCGTTGTCCTCGTCTGTGGTGGTGGTCCATCCGACGGTCTCTACAACGAGTACTGGGGCGCCCGGCTTTGGCATAACCCTGGCGCTTTTCAACATGGTTTCCGCGGATTCTGCGGTAAGTCTCGCGTATGGATATCCGTCTTGTTATTCAGTATCTAATATCAACAGGTGTCTTCGTCACGGCTGCTTTCTCCTTCAGTGGAACCGAACTTGTCGGTCTTGCCGCCGCTGAAGCTCAGAACCCCGCCAAGGCCCTCCCAGGCGCCATTAAGCAAGTCTTCTGGCGAATCACTCTCTTCTACGTCGTCGGTCTCCTTCTTGTTGGCTTCTTGGTCAGCTCTACCGACGAAAGACTGCTTAACTCTGGAAACAACGATCCAAGCGCATCTCCCTTTGTTATCGCCGCTGCCAACGCTAAGCTTCACGGCTTCGATTCCTTCATGAACGTCATTATCCTGGTTTCAGTCTTGTCCATTGGCGTCTCATGTGTCTATGGTGGTAGCCGAACACTGGTTGCCTTATCGCAACAAGGATACGCCCCTAAGTTCTTCTCTTTCATTGACAAGTCGGGCCGACCTCTCCCCGCTGTTGTTTCCATCATCGCCATCGGTGCTCTTGGATATATCAGTGTCAACGGAGAAGGAAACACCGTCTTCGTCTGGTTGCAGGCTCTGTCTGGTTTGGCTGCCTTGTTCACTTGGGGCTCCATTTGCCTCTGCCATATCCGCTTCCGACAAGCATGGAAGTACCACGGCCACACTCTCGACGAAATCCCCTTCAAGCACGTCTTTGGCGTCTGGGGATCCTGGGTCGGACTTACCCTCATTGTCATCGTTCTCATTGCACAGTTCTACACCGCCATTACCAACATCGATGGATCTCTTGGTACCGCTGAGGGCTTCTTCCAGTCCTACCTGGCCCTGCCTGTCGTCATCTTCTTCTACATCGTCGGATATATCTGGAAGCGGGAGGGTTGGAGGAAGGTCAGTGAGATCGATCTGGATACTGGTCGTCGTGAGCATGATTGGGACACCATCAATGCTTACCGTACGAAGCTTGCCAACGGTCCTGCCTGGAAGCGCCTCATGCATCACCTGTTTTAAGTAGTATATACATGATGTGAGCCGGTACATCATATCGAATCTCTTTCAATATAAGTAACTTTACAGCATTGATTCTATACAATATGTCACCGGTGTGTGTGAAGTGATTTCTGCATGGAAGCCACCCAGACCTCCCCATAAGGGTGGGGGTCGATTCGTGTATAAGCTCCAAAGAAGGTGGCGTATTGGTTCTTTTGCACAGTGAATAAGATGATCAATTACGATCTAATGAACCTTTCGCTTCATCCCTCAAGTGGCCATCCTAATTTCAAGACAGGACCAAAGACCACAAGTCCGTTAGCTGACGACCCTCTCTTTTACTAAGCCAGGTTGGTGAGGGAGCAGAACCTGGATGTTCAATACTGACTCCATTACGGTACGACGTATACGGAGTGCCCGGCTCCGGCAATCTCCTCCATAGAATTCGTTCTGCCGCAAGCTCCGTTTCGTAAGAGGGGAGAGCGAGACGGAGGTACTTCTCCCAATCTTCCTCTGGAAAATTCAAATAGCTGTAGTGCGCTTTGGTGAACTCCCAATATTCGGGATACCATCCCGAATATGCCCAGTCAAGTATCGCAACGACGCGTCCATGCCTCACAAGAATGTTTCTTGGGTTTATATCTGCGTGGGTAAAGTATGTCTGATAGCGACTTGTGTGTACTTTGGCCACCTCTGGGCCAAGAAATTCTGCAACGTCGTCCATGCGTAAATGACCCCGTGTCAATGAAATGAACTCGGTATGGCTCATAGGGCCGAAGAATCGAGCCCCGATCCGGCCGTCGTGAAGAGGATTCGAAAAAAGCTGAGGAAACTATGTCTTGTGCTGGAGGTTGGAGCTCACGGAGACAAGAAAGATGCGTTTTGATATCGGCGAAGATGGCATCTCTTTCGCCTGTTGTCAAGTGATCCCAGGCGCTCTCTAGTGGTTCGCCCTCAACATACTCCATCTCGATAAAGATACCGCGAGTCTCTTTTTCTGTGTGAACAGCGATAATTCTAGGAATCGGAATGCGGGTGTGCAGACTGATAAATTGCATGGTTTCCACCTCTGTCGGGTCGCATGGTCCCTTGATGACGCGATGCCAGCTTACTCTGAATGCCGGGGGACCAAGAGGACGAAAGAGCAACTCGCCGAGCCAGAGTCTCAGTCGCAAGAGTAGCAGTCGCAATGGCAACAGGGCCCCGATTGCTTGACCCATGGGTGTTAAATTCGAGTTGGCTGGCAACGCATGGAAAATGGATGGGTTTACGGAAAGCTTTTATTGCTCAAAGAGCGCGACGTGCTGCCCTCTGATTGGTCGTGTGATATCCCCTCACACGTGTTTATTCTTGATGAATTGGCTCCATGAGAGTTGCCCATACTCTAAAGACATATACAAAAAGCTGCGTACATGAGCTCCCATGAAGAATGTGCCTGATGGTGCTGGGATCCGGACGTTGCGCTCCTGACGCCAAACTATGGACATTCTAGAGATGTCGAAATAAAACAAATGTATCGAAAAAATCCTGCGAGTAATCAGCTTCTTCAGCTTCAGTACGCCTTCCTCTAGCTTCAAGGGTCTGATACACCATCTCGCGCATAAGTTCAGCATCGTCATTCCGTTTAGCCTCAAGCATCACTGTGCTCAATAGGTGGGCGGTGCGCGTAGCGGCAAGGCTCAGAGGAGGTGCATCACCAAAGATTCGTAATGCTTCTGTCAGAAATCGGCTACGACAAACAACGTCAGTTAGTAAGTTTGCAACCACGACCGCTTCTTTAATCGATGTTGAGAACATTAGTACCTACATGGACGCATCTAGATCCTTGTTTTGAGCAGCCATGACTCCTAGCTTGTGCGCTGCGAAAGCTGTGTCAAAGTGAATCGGCATGAGATTTTGGCGAATAACGAAGCACTTGGAAAAGGCGTCGAAGGCACCGATTCGGTCATCCACGCATAGCAACAAATTGCCCCAGTAGAATTGTGCGCTGGACATCGTGTCAGCCTCAGGAAAACGTTGTGAGAGGTGGCGATACTCACGTTGCCATTGGTACACTATCTTCGCCAATGTGCTCTTGAATCACTTTCATAACCATGTTCGAGAACTTTATTGCTTCGCGATATTGTCCCAAGAGTCGATGGCAAATCGACAGGTTGAGGGTTCGATAAAAGTTGTCTCCGTTGATTCCACCCGTGGACATGTCATATTTGTAAACAGCTTCTAGTAAAGGCAGTGCTTCTTGTGGCTGGCCATTCGCTAGCATGTCAGTTGCAATATTGCCTTGGAAAACCTGAAGCATATACTCGTCTTCTTCTAGTCTCAGTGTGACATATAGAAGCTGTCTAATGCTTCTTGCCTTTTTGGCCCATCTCAAACCGTGGCCTTCACAGTTGGATTCGTACTCCAACGAGCCCATGACATTATAGAGGTCGGAGAGCAAGCGTGGAATGTATGTCTCGGAAGTAAACCCCAACGATGCACCGGGCCTTTCGGCCTCTTTGCAAGTTGCTATGCCATCTCGGACAAGGCTTTTGCCTTCGTCAAATTGGTGTTTCTCAAGCAGGTACCACGCACATCGACGAATGATTTCAGCAAGCATGATAGGAGGATCCAGGTCCTGGCGATGCTTCTTGTAGAATCGAACAGCAGAGACTACATGAGGAACATATTCCTCGCACTGACACCACCACTCAAACATTCGGCCTCCGTCTTGCTGTAGTGGGAAGCAGCCGTTGAGAAAGAACAAAATTCTGTTGAAAGACCTGGATCTTGTAGCTACATCGAAAGAATGTGCTACGGAGTCCTGCAAAATGCGGTGTAAACTCAGGCTGCCTGATCCAACAGTGCGATCAACCAAAGAGCCGTCCATCAATTCCGACACCACTGTGTCAAGTCTGGTTAATTGTTAGCTGTTGCTTCATGTCGTTGTAGACCACGCATTATACTCACTCGTAAATATCCTTGACTGGGCTTTCGAGCCAATCTGGGAGGCCAGGCAACTCATCTTCAATATCCGGGCCATTATACAGCCTGTATGAAGTGTTAGCATTGGAAGCCAAATTGGGAACATGGATTGCACTGACATAGCTTCTTTATCAGCCCTGAAAATAGATAGTGGAACGCACGAAGCGTCCAAGATAGCCAGTACCTGGACCATTTCGACAGCCTTCTTGCTCATTTTCTGTAGTCGGAGCGTGTAAGTTGCAAGTATGTTCTGATGGTACCACTCATTCTTCCATGACGCGCTGCTTCTATCATACAGGAAAGGCTCAATGGGCTCTCTATAGCTCTGCAGGAACTCCTTGTACGAGCTTCCGCTTGCCCAAACATGATGTCTCACAAGGTCTAGTACCAAGGGTAGATTTCCAAGTCTTTGACTGATGATCGCAGTGGCATTATTTTCTTCAGACGTGAGTTCGGTATCGTTTGTCCTATATCGCATCAGGAATCGATGGGCGTCAAGTGGATCGAACGGGGAGACGGAGAGCTGGAAGTCGGTGAATTCCTTTGCCAGGGTCTTGTTTCGTGTGGTCACGAGAACCGACCCTGACAGGCCACTGGGCCAGAAGGACGACAAACCATCGAATGCCTCCATATTATCAAAGATCATCAACCACCTACTTGGCTTCTCTAGTCTAGGTGTCAGCTTCATGAACCACTTAAGAAAATTCAATATATAGAACCTTTTGCGCTTAGGAATGAAAGTCGCTGCTTGATGAGTCTTATCACACGGTCCTGTTGTGGTGCTTCATCACCTTTGATGAGACCCAATCCCCTAGCATGCGTGGTGAACGATTCGCAGAGTCGAAGGCTACTTTCCGCCGTGCACCAAAGTATTGTATCATAAACGTTGGTTAGGTATGCGTACTCAATCGCCAGCTGGGTCTTGCCGCAGCCCCCAAAGCCAACGAGGGCAAGGCTAGTCAGTCTTCTAGAAGTATCGATTTCAAGCTTTGCGATTATCTGCTCCATGCACTGCGGCCTCGAGTAGAATGATGGGTTTTGGCGGTAAGTGAGACCATGATATGGCAGAACCGGTACCATTTTAGACTCCATTCTCAACGAACTCAGAGTGCGATGCGTTATTCTGTGTTCTTCCACTCTTGCCTCTTCATCTACCGCTTTAGATAAATGTCTAAGCCGCTTCAGTCGCTTAGCTGAGCCTGCATATAGCCTTTTGGCTGGGCTACCTAGTAACAGAAGGTTTACTACACGAGTATCAGTGCGACTGACTTCAAACCAGTGAACACAGCAGGGCTGCTAGGGTCGACGATCAAAGCTGCTAATTGGCTAACTTTTTCCTCTAGCATAATTATCAAGAACCTTGTTTGTGCAGATCGCGAAAAGCAATAAAGTAGGTACGTACTCAACGGTGAGGCTTTGAGAAACCTAATATAATCCTGGCACTGGTCAATCAACTCCTGATAGTACCTTCGGATGGCGTCTCTTAAGTGAGTAATTGTTGACGAAGGTGACACGTAATCTTCCACGTAGCACTGGAAACGAGGCAAAGCCCTCTCTATTTGCTCAAAGGTATCGACAATGCTTTCCAAAATCTTCGAGTGTCCGGCGGCAAGCTGCGGAGGGATAGCCCTTGTTAGACTAGCGGAGAAAAGCAAGCCGTGTTACAGATACATACCTCTAAAACCAGTGCAACAGAGCCCCAGACAAGGGATAGTACCTCCGGCTTGGCTTGTGCAAAAGCAGCAAATACAGCGGCGAATGAGCGTAGCCTTGAGAGAAAAGGGTCCATCTTAGCCAGCAGCCTCACCCATGCTTTATGCCGATACTGTGCTTGGATCTTCTCAAGCTTTTCGCAAAGGTGCTCATACGAATCAACTTGTTCCACTGTTTCTTTTTCCTTCGGTGTGAGACGCTGACGCTGTAAGGTTTGAGCCTCCAGCCATATTTCAGTAAGCTGATGCATGGGCAAGCGCTAAGCCACCACAGGTATGGTGGCACCGTGGCACAAAGCAATTAAATGATATTTTGAAAAAGGGGTATTGATTTGATTGCAATGTTTCATAATCTCATAAGTTGTACGACATGGTTTCATCGGAATAGCGAGTGAGAAAAACCGAGAAACTCTTATAAGGCCAAAACCAGAGGCCTTCCAATCCCAGGATGAGGCGGTAGCTGCCCGAGCCAACCCTCCATCCCATACCTCCAACCTTTATCTTATGCACTTCACCCACCCAAAGAAAATAAGAACACGTAGCATTGCAATCCTTCTTCTCTTCTCTTTCAACCTGCTTATGTCCTTCTCACTACCAGACTTCGAAATTCAACCGAATCACAAGCTGAATCACATTCCGCCCTGTCAGAAAAATGCGGTATTGTAAAGATTGGGATTTCCACTTACAATCCTCTCCAGACAAATGAACGATGGCTGTCGAAATTCTTCACCCTCAACGAATTCGTCATCGATCTAACCCTTAGGTCCCTTTGGTGGTGGTTTCCCTCCCCCTCCTCCTCTCGGGCCACCACCGCCTTGACTCTCATTTGGATCATCCCCGCCAGTTTCTGTGGTTGTTGTCGCACCAGAATTAGCTGTCCAAGGCATGGCGAGAGTTGTTCTGGCAACAATGGCTAAGAAGGGTTGTTGAGGAAGACGTCTTTGAACCTGGTGAGCGAGAGTGCAATGCGCCCGAGTGTCTTGATAAGTATTTAACTGGATCAGATGCGAGAATTGTAAATAGTTGATGAGTGGATACGCTGAGCCTCAAGGAGGCTTTTCAAGGTAACATAAGATGACAGACATTGCGTAGATATACATAAATGATTACTGCATGTGACGAAGGGCCTCAGCTGATGGCCCAGAAGCAGTAAGCATCATCATAGGGCAGCGGATGAATGGATAAACACCCCTCTATTAGATTTTGGAGGGCGGGCGGCCTCGTTCAATTACAGGTTTCAGAGCTTGACCGAGGTTGTGCAAGGGGGGTATAGTACGACCCATGCGCGGGGTAAGTTGTGTTTGTATTGGCTATTCACAGAGCCCTGTATCATCGTCTTACTCAAGACAATGTCTCTGGCCAACAGCGATTGCAAGCAACATAACAGCCCTATCAGAGCGAAGTGATTGGACGCCTCGATTGACCGCTTGATCGCTAAGCATGTTCACCGAATGACCTGTGCTCACCTTCCACCCCTTTTCTTCTTTTGCATTCTCTCCATCAGGCTCCGAGGCAATTCGTACACGTGTGCAGTCACCCGAGTCCAGAGCCTCACTAAGGGGAGCAAGATCGTTTCCCAGTTATGAAAGACGCCCAATTGCCATCGTAACTATCCAGAAGCCAGCAGTGGCTAGTCGCGTTGTCCCGGATTCATCACAGATGTCAGAGTAAGTCTCAAGCTGACCGCTAACCGGTCGTATAATCTGACAAATTTCCTCAAAGACAGGAAGATAGGCTGCATAACCAGGCCAAAGTAATTGATGCCCTGCTTGAAATATGCGGGGTCCCATCTATCACTGTTGGAGTTCTGCATGATGGAAAGAAGATTTACGAGTATAGCACCGGCTTGCGCGACGTCGAGAAGAAACTACAGGCTACTCCAGAAACAAGCTACCTACTCGCATCATGCTCCAAAGGGTTCCTGTCTATAGCAGTAGGCATCCTGGTACACGAGGGCAAGCTGTCATGGGATGATCTGATCAGTAAACACATACCGAACTTTCATCCTGATGGTGACGTTCGTATCGAAAAGGAAGCGACAATACGATCAGCGCTTTCGCACACTGTTGGTCTGAGTAGGCCCCAGATATTTCTTCTTGGGCCAAATTGCTCTATAGTAGCAAAGGAGGATGCCTACGTTGAGTTTCTAAACCATATATCTACCGAGAACGAAAAGACTGGCCAGCGATTCGATACCTGGTGGGAATACAACAACCTTCCATATGGACTCATCACGTTGATAGTTCAGAACGTGACCGGCCAACGCTACTCAGAATTCCTTAAGCAACGCGTTCTTGAACCTTTGGGTCTGAAGAATACGTTGGTCTCCACAAAGGAACTTGATTCTTCTTTCAACAGAGCTCATGGCTACGCCAAGCTTGATACTGGGGAGTTTAGGAAGCTCAAATCGGGGGATACATATACTCGCGATGATCACTCGCCTCTTCTGGGATTCATTGGTTTGCAGAGTTCCGTAATTGATTTACTCAAACTCTTGGCTGCAATGATTGAGGCTTATTGTTTAGAAGAGCAAGGAGCGGGGTCTCTGGAGGGCTCTGCCAATCCATTGAGGGAGATGCGTGAGATCTGGAGCCCACAATGGACTCGGCCGACGGACGACGGCTTTGACAATGAGCTCGCATACTGCTTTGGATTCTATTCTGGATTTCTACCAACAGCTGGTCTCGGTTATATGGGCACGAATCACGAAGTCAGGAAGGAGAACGAAGAAGCTTTCAACAAAGAATACATCCTGGGCCGTGAATCGCCACGACGATTCTTCGTAGGGCACCAAGGCAATGCTAACGGATATTCGTCGGCTATGTATCTCTTCCCAGAAACGAAATCCGCGGTTGTTGCTCTGACGAACGGCGGAAACTTGGGCGATGCTGCCGATTTTGCCGCTAAGATCATGATTCAAGCATTATTCGATACTAAGCCGAAGATTGACTATTTGCAGCTTGCTCGAAAGGAGGCAAAGCTACATAGGCAATGGCATAATAACCTCCTGAGGGACTGGCTGGCTCATTCCGACGTTATGCGGAAAGAGGCTGACCTAGACGAATATGTCGGCAATTATACTTGGGAAGACAGCAACGTCACAGTCAACATCTACAGATGCGAAGAGACTGACCATCTTGCTCTTACTATCAACGGTCATCACGACTCAAAATGTGATTTGGAGTTTTATGCAAAGGACACCTATAGCTTCACAGCCCGGACCAGAGATGAGTGGCTGTACAAAGGCATGATGGACTGGGAGCATTACTTCGTGGGAAACATCCACTTCGAGCGAAATTCAGCTGAAGTTGTACACAAATTGAAATGGAAGTATGAGCCTGACGAGAAACCGGCCGAGTTCCTATTAAATGAGGACAGGCAGGAACTAACAAAGTCTACGAAGAGAGAGACCACCCCCGATGTTGCAACTGGAAAGAAGCATGAAGGGGGTTGCGAGGTGATGTAGCATACAATAAGTTATGATAAACCCGACTTTCAGGTCCGAAGGATGATAAACAGCTCATAGAGCCTTCAGAATAATCTACATCTGTACTCATAGCAAAGTTTGTTCTTTGTCAAATATGGAAGCAATTTCAGGCACAAATTGGAGACCAGGATGATCCATTGAAGATATAGATATACTACTAGGATCAACGCGTGTTCATCTGGAAGCGTGAGGACACTAGTGGCCCAACCGAGGTTTCCCATGACATTTGGAGTCCTTGCCTATCGCCCAGTCACCATCCTTTCATTCAGTTTATACTCAACCATATCTCTAATTTGCCTTGTCCTTCCCATCTTTACTGCCATGTAACATCCTTTCCACTGGATCTCAGGATTATTCTGTATCATCCATTAGCAGCGATAATTATCACTGAACTTGTCGGACCACGAGAAGGGAAAATGTGCTGAGACCGTTCTGCTGACTACTCCCCGCTAGAGTTAACAACTAGCAACCCGGTCGTAGAGAACGGATTGGCTTCTACCATACTGCCCTTGCAAAATCTCACATCAGCCATCAGACAGTAGGTGGAAGTACTGGCCGAGTCTACTAAACAGATGGCCGAGCGAAGATAACCTCTGCTAGATCCATGGGTCTGGCTGCTAATGCCAAGATATTTGAGAGGGCTGAACCAGTACTTCGTTAAAGGGAAGTCATGGCATATTACCCAGAAGGATAGCTAATAAGCACTAACTTGAAAGACCCATAGAGATCCCTGAACGGAAACTTTCGAGAGAGGTCGGACACATATCTCGAGAGTCGGACACATAAGTGCTCAGCCTAGTGGAGACCGAACGCGTAAGGATATGGGTTATCATACCCAACAGTGTCGTGGTATAAGATAAACACGATATGAAGCTCTGCACTTCTCCGTAACTCAAATACGACATCTTCACTCACTTGCAACCATGCCTTCAGAAGATTTCGAATATCCCTGGGAGATCAGGAGTGAGGTAGAGCGCCTTCAGAAACAATATGTTTGGGTCCAGAAATGTATCGACAACAAACTAGTTTTTGCACCTGTGCAACTGGACAAAGACGGGCTTAGAGTCCTCGATGTTGGATGCGCTGATGGTAAGTCATATTGCCCTATCGTGGGATCCTTTGCTGATACAGCCTTTTCAGGAACTCTCCTTCGGGACCTAAGAAAGAAAGTCGCTCCATCTGCCCAGCTCGTCGGCGTAGATGTTGTTGATGCTTTTCTGCCGCCTTGTGAGGAAGGGCTGCGATATGAGCGTTATGATCTTTGCGAAGAGGTAAGAGGAGAGCTCACTGGGGCTTTTGATCTTACGCATGTGAGGTTTGTTCTTCCTGGAGTCGCGAAAGTGGGATACCAGAAGGCAGTCGACCATCTTTCTGGTGAGTGCTCGGTTTCTTGGATTTAATGTCCCGCCTTTATACTGACGATGGACGAAGCTACACTTGCGCCTGGAGGCTGGCTGCAAGTCCACGAGATGGATTTTGCTCTACAGAATAAGCCAAACGTAGGACCAGCATTGGAAGATGTCTGCAAGCTCTTTTCCGGCGTGTTCAAAGCTATGGGCATGACTTCCAACCTCGTTGAAGAGCTCCCTGGTGCTTTTAAGACGGCTGGACTTGAGAATGTCTCGACCGAAATTGTTGAGCTTCCGATGGGTAAGCTTTTGGGTGGTGAGGAAGCTACTGAGATGTCGCTGCAGCCTTTCCTTCTTACAATTCCCAGTTTAATCCAAGGCGCGAAAGGTAAGTTTATATGTACCACTCGAAGTGCTGGATCGCTAACATAAAAAGGCCTCAAAGCTGATGTCCCCGAATCCGTGCTTGACAATTTGCCAGAGAGATTTGAGAAGGAGATCAGAGAGCAGAGCGGTGTTTTCTACACAAAGGTCATCATGGGTCAGAAGCCAGTCTAAGATTGCATCTGAACTGGTGTATACCGGAACAGACCTTTTTTCTCGTTCATAACCTCGGTAGCCAGCCTCTTGCGAAGCATTGATCGGAGCAATATTAGCACATGCGCGTATTATACTAAATGTTCATTATAAATCCTACCGCAAGAAGTAGCTAAATCCATCGATTTCACCAAAAGTATCCGCACGAATAAGCATAACCCTCAACAATTCGATCATCATGAATGCCAAGCCTGTCAGGCTGAGAGTCGCCCTGCGATTCCCCGCAAACAGGTTCGCCAATATGAGGGGATACTCTAGCGGCCCGAAATCCCGACGGCTAAAACGACCAGGATATCGTAAGCGATCCAGATTTTTGGAAACGTTATATACCTCGCAGTTTCTGACGTGAAATTCTTACAGTTGTTTGTTTGGCATACTGAAAAAATGGCTGAGAAAGATTTTGTCGACGTTAAAGCTCTTTTGAGCGAGCTCACCCTTGGTGAGAAGGTGGACCTTCTTGCGGGACAGGGCTCATTTCGGATGACTGGTCTTGATAAGCATGGCATTCCGGCTCTCATAGTAAGTTTATGAGATGAGTCGGTGAGAGACAAAGCTAACAGAGTAGACTTCAGATGGTCCTCATGGAATTAGAGGCAAACGTTCATTTAAACGCGTAAGCGATCCAGGGCACAATGATGAACAGCGAATTGACAGACTACTAGATGCCGAGTCCCATGATGCCATCAGCTACAGGAATGGGCGCAACCTTCAACACAGAACTCATTCGTAAAATCGGCAGTCTTCTGGGAGAGGAAGCAAAGCACCGCGGTGTCCACGTCTTGTTAGCACCCACACTTTGTCTACAGCGCTCGCCTCTTATCGGACGTGGCTTTGAGGCCTTTGGTGAAGATCCTTTTCTCAGCGGTACCTTGGGTGCGCACTATATCAACGGCGTGCAAGAGCACGGCGTCGGAACTAGTGTTAAGCATTATGCGGCTCACGATCAATCTGACAACAGTATCGAGGATAACGTGGTCATGACGGAGAGAACGCTTCGAGAGGTGCACATGCTGCCATTTCAACTTGCACTGCGAGGCTCAGACCCTTGGACCATCATGACTTCATATAATAAGATCAACGGCATTCACGTCAGCGAAGATCCTTTACTGATGAAGGAGATTCTTCGTGAAGAATGGGGATACAAAGGTCTTGTTATGAGTGATTGGTTTGGCACTTACAGCACATCAGAAGCTATCAACGCTGGCTTAGATCTCGAGATGCCCGGACCAACAGACTGGAGAGGAAAGTGCCTGAGCATTGCCGTCAACACACGAAAGGTCACCCAAGCAACGGTCGACCAGTCGGTTGAGAACGTTTTGAACCTCATCAACAAGTGCAAAGCTGGAGAGGCCTCCGGAAGGCCTCCTCAATCTGACACACCCGAACAGAGAGCCTTGATTCGACAACTTGTTGCTGAGTCAGTCGTGCTTTTGAAGAATGACAAGGAAAGGTTGCCTATCAAGAATCCTGAGAAGTTGAAGTATGGACTTATTGGAGATCATGTGAAAAACCCTTCTCTTTGTGGTGGTGGCAGCGCTGAGGTTGAGCCTTACTATGGTATCACTCCATATGAGGCCATCAAGGAGGTAGTCGGAGAGGAGAACATTATCTATACCCCAGGCTGCAACTGTGAGTTTATATAGCCTCAAAGTCAGGAGGAACCCGCTAACGGTGACTTAGCCTTCCGATTTAGCCCAATCATCAAAGGTCACAGAACTCCAGATGACAAGACAGAAGGTTGGCACGTCGACATCTTCGCGGAAGATCCAGAGGAGAACAAAGACGCCAAGGCTATCGTCTCTGTTACCGCGGAGAAACAACTCGTCGATACCCCTGAGAGCTACCACTCGACCCTCCCCACAAAGTTCTACGTCAAGGCCAACTCAAAGTATACGATTCCAGAATCTGGAAGTCTCAAGTTTGGCTTCAGTACCTCTGGAAAAGGTAAATTCTACATCGACGGCAAAGAAGTCATCGATCAATGGACGGGCCAGCTCCCCAAGACGGACTCAACACCTTGCTTCAACCGCGTTTGTATGGAGAAATTCTACGAGGGTGAGTTTGAGAAGGGGCAGGTTCTTGATCTTCAGGTTGTCCAGGTCAATGAGAACGTGTCAGGCGGTGTCGGTACTGCGCAGACGCTCGTTGGACGTGTCGGTATCTTTGAGCTCTACGATGAGGATCAAGGTATCAAGGACGCTGTCGAGGTCGCGAAGAAGGTTGATGTGCCTATTGTCATCACGGGACTTTCTTCGGACTTTGAGTATGAAGGTAGTGACCGAAAGCACTTGAGATTGCCCGGTCGGGTGGACGAGCTGATTGGCGCCGTCTTGGAAGCCAATCCCAACGCTGTAAGCTGACAATCCTTCTGACAGTTGTGAAGACTGTATCACTAACAGACTTTTTAGATCATCATCACCCAATCGGGACTTCCCATCGAGATGCCTTGGGTTTCACAAGCGTCAACACTTCTGCATGCTTGGTTCGGTGGCCAAGAATGTGGTCACGGAATGTCTGATGTTCTTTTCGGCAAGGTTAACCCGTCTGGACGACTATCTTTGACATTCCCCAAGTCTATCAAGCATACACCTGCATACCTTACCTTCTCCAAGGCCGACTACGATATTGTTTACGGAGAAGGAGTCTTTATCGGTCACCGATACTATGAGATGGTTGACCGAGAGCCACTATTCTACTTCGGCCACGGTCTCTCCTACTCTACCTTCGATTACTCGAACCTCAACGTGCCCAAGGAGTTCGAGTCTTCCGTGGACCATCAGATGCAGGTTACTGTGGACGTTACAAACAAGGGTCAATACTCAGGACCAGAGGTCGTGCAGCTCTATATCCACCACGCTACTAGCTCTCTTCAACGACCCATCAGGGAGCTCAAGGCGTTCAACAAGGTGTACCTGGATGTCAATGAGACCAAGAAGGTGGATCTGACTCTTGACAAGTACTCCGTATCGGTTTGGGATCAGGAGACACATAAGTGGAAGGCTGAGGCGGGAACATACACTGTTATCCTTGCTTCAAGCTCGAACCCCAAGGATGAGATTCAGCGGGCGGACTTTGTGCTGAACGAAACTTTCTACTGGAAGGGACTGTAGACCTCGATTTCTATTACTTGGCATGGTGGCACTAGAATACACGTTAAACAAAAATGGATATTATATACAAAGAACGTAAATCTATCTAGGACTATACATGACTTCTGTCGTAGAGACGATCTCGATTCCATCGGGCTTGCCCGATCTCTGGAACCTCGAGTTACTTCTTCCCATTCCAACACTGGCTCCCGGCCCAGAGACTAGAACCTGGTGATTACCAGTCGGGTTCCCGTTGTCAAAGCTGTTCTGCTGTTTGGGCCAGAGCGTCACCTCATCATCATCCCCGACCTTTCTTCCAGATTCCGAGTCATCACCGGATTGAAGCTCGATCGCATCCGCTTGTTTGCGGCTGAGTTGACGTCTGCTATTGCCCAAAGCATGAGATCCGCCGGTGTTTCCGGAAGGACCGTAGCTAGCGCCGTGGCTGGTGAACAGTCGTGGGAGAATGCGCTTGAAGAAGGGCTTCAGAGAACTGGCGGAGGCACAGATGACGCAACCTGTAAGTTCGGCATACATCCAGCATAGTTCATATGCTAGACCCCAGGTATAGTTCGGGCTGCTGAAAAGCTTGACGGTGAGGATACAGTTATAGATGGCGACGATAATAACGCTAGAAATGTCAGTGACTTCATATGCTTATTGCAGATTGGGTACTCACAAGCCACCAGTGGTGAAGAGAAACAGTAGTGACATCTTCTGTCGTCGAGGAATCTGTAGCGGAATAACGATCCGTAAAGGAAGCAGTAGAATGACCAAGTCCATAACAACATTGGCCACGGAAGCCGCCAAGAAGAACCCGAACTTGTCGATACATTTTCCTGTCGCTTGCGCCGCGAGATCCCAAGACGCCTTGATAGGCTGGCAACCGAACAAACTGATCATGGCGTAGATAAGCCCATATAGAGCGAAGAGGCTGATCAAAACGTAGATTATCATTCGGAAGTTTCGTTCGGGCGATAAGCGTAGATAGAAGAAGAGAAGGGAAATCTTGGCGAGATCGGATGAGAGCATGTAGAAGATGTTGACTGGAATCGTCCACTAAGTAATGTTAGATGTGACTAGTGTTGATTGATGGTCGAACATACCTTGAGAAGAGCCTCGTATTGGGATTGCCTGACTTGCCAGAAGTTGGTAGCACAACCACCCTGAGCAACCACTATTCGTGTAAGTATAATGCTATTCATGGATGGTAAGTTTACTTACTGCCCATTGTACAAGCGTAGAATGCCCAACACGCTACTAGCGAAGCGCCAGTAAGGACTGATAACAGTTAGCTTTGATGACATCCTCAGTCAGAGAAGGATCAGACTTACGATCATCCAGACGAAGAGCATTTTTCTGTAGTCGTACTCTCGTCAAGATCCTCAGTCCATAAATAACCGTTGCAAGCGTAAACAGACACGCTCCCAGAATAATCTGCACCGTAGCTCTACTACCAGCATCCCATCTGTCCTGGTTGCCAGGCGGCTCCATCATAAACGGGTCGGTGTCCATGGCGAGGAATGCTCTAGCTGAGCCCAGCTACAATCGAGAGAAGGTGTATAGTGAGAGAGGGCGCAACTTTGGGATGCTGAAGTTCGATTTTAAAACACACAAAAGGCCATCGAGCTCCCCTTCTTTTCCATCGGGAGGGAGCCGTTAATTAAGTTACGGGACGAGAAGGGAGATCTGCAAAGTCATGCCCTATTTGCTTTTTCACAGTCATATCAGGAGCCGTTGTACATTTTTCTTCTTAGACTCCACCTCATCAGGGATTGGCTTCCATTTGTACATCCCCAGTAATAGCAGACTTGAAGAAAGAGATTGGAAAGGTCTTGTTTGTAGCCGAGACTTATGCTTGCTTGTTCTGGCGTAAGAGGGTGAGACAAGAGGAACTTTTCTTTCCAGAATATGCGTCTCAGGGTTCAACTCATCAATGCAAATTTCTTTTTCTCCTTTGGTATCCATCGTGATTCGTCCAGGACCTGCATGTTCTCTCTTCCTGATTCCAAAGATCCACTATGGCCTGAGCCAAGACTGTAGGATTTCTGGCCCTGCGTTGAGTTAATGCAACTCTCGGTTGTTGACGATTTCCGGAAATATTCTCCCAACGACCTTGTCGATCCGTAACCGAACGTGGACCTGAGCCGTTATTGTGGGATGGGCGCTTGCGTCAGGAACAGCAGGGCTGATGTTTAGCCGGAGGATTGTTAGTTTCGCCTTCGGGGAAGCTTGGTAACCTTGCCTTGTTACCAGCCAGGCAGTAGGCAGGTTTACCAGCATTCACATGTGCCTATCTACCAACCTGCAGGATGCATGAGTTATCACTGCGGGTATCTCACGACTCTCGCCACAGTAACAATCCATTTGTTTCCTCTCCTGTCTCCTCGCAATATAGAACTTGTTTTGAAAATTTCAGCTCTTCAACTTTTTCACGATACATCACTTTCTTTGCTTTGTCCAATGCAACTCGGAAATGACCCTCTTTGCTCTCATTTGCCCGGTTATACGCGCCCTGTTTCCACCGGAGGTAAGAGACGACAAGTGGTCCCCGCGTTGCGGGATTAGGATTCTTATCCCTGTCATAAGATCCACCAAAATTCTTTTTCGTGTTCCATCAGGACGCCTCGGCTGGCAATAAAGCTCAGACAATAACGGCCCGGAGCGTAAGTTTAAATGCGACCGTTGCGTTCTGCCCAACGCTAAGTTAGTTTGATGCAAGTGTTAAAAAACGCAACGGTCGATAAGATATCTTTCTTTTTATCTTCATAACCAGTATCCAATTGAGAAAACAAGAGGGCCCTCGTTTCCCCCTATGCAAGGCCCGCAGCATAGAAGCAAAGGCATTGGCCAAGATACCAAGTCCTTGTCACCCCCTGCAGCGTTCAGCTTCCTCCGTCCAGCGGAATGCAACTCTACAGGACCGGTAGGGATCAAGTTGACCCGATACCAAGGAAAGGATCCCTCCTTTGCGAAACGAAATCCGCTGCAGAAGCGTCAAGCGAGATGCACTGACGCGCAAGACTCTCCCATGGCACCGGAAGCGATATCCCCTCGGGGAAAGAGACAACGTCCCGACTCAGCATTCTGTCTGCTTCTGAAGATCTTGAGTCGGGATTACAGGGATTGCTCGTATGCATACCAAGGGGATGGCTACCGTTGAAACCGTTGACGAACTCCCCCATGCTTGTTCTGACCCTTATCAACGGAATTAAACCTCAGACCACTAAAGCTTGGCTTGTCTGAAGGTAACATTGATTCGCCTATATAATCTCTACCGCAAAGTACTCCGTACAATCATCCGATCCCCAAAAGTAGCATTCTTGCAAAACAATTTTTTAATACTCTAAAGATGGCGACCCCATACCCTTTCCAAGACAAGGTCATTGTCGTCTCTGGCGCCAGCCGAGGCTCTGGCTTGGCCCTTTCGCGATACCTCCTCACTCGTGGTGCCAAGGTGTCCATGGCCGCTACCTCTGAGGAGAATCTGAAGAAGGCCGTCGCTGGCATTGAGCAGGATATTCCCGATGTTAAGGATCGTGTCATTTACTTCCCTACCGATGTTACCAAGCCTGAGGATGTCAAGGCTTGGATCGAGGGCACAGTTGCCAAATGGGGAGAGCTGGACGGTGCCGCCAACGTCGCAGGTAAGATGAAACGTCCAGCAATTGAGTAATTAAGGTTCTGACACATCATGCAGCCAAGATGAACAAGAGCATTCATCCCATTGAGGATCTTGATCTTGATGAGTTGAAGCAGATGCTTGACGTTAATGTCATCGGTACTTTCAACTGTATCAAGTATGAAATGAAGAACATGAAGCCTGGAGGCAGCATCGTCAACTGTGGTAGCCAACAGGTCAAGTATGCTTCTGCAAACATGGGAGCTTACGCCGCTTCCAAGAATGCGATTCGCGGCCTGAGTCAATCTGCTGCGTATGAAGGTGGCGCAAAGTACCCCAAGAACCCCATCCGAGTCAACCTTCTATGCCCGTAAGTTAGCCCATGCTACAGCTACTGGTTTCAATCACTAACATTATTCAGTGGATGTATCGATACAGACATGATCAAGCAGCCTCTTCACTTGCCCGACGGTACAACATGGACAATGACTGAGGATGACAACTTGACGTCCATCATCAAGCGATACTCTAAGCCTCAGGAGATTGCTGCTTCTATTGCTTTCTTGTTGGGAGATGAGAGCAAGTTTATGACCAAGCAGGAGATTTACGTTGATGGTGGTTGGATGGAAGCTAACTACGTTGGATAAATGTGCATAACGTTAGCATAAAGAATTATAATCAGACAATCAGTTTATCGATACAGGATAAGGAATCTACTCAGACCAAGTTTGCATAACTGTAGCATAATCAGGATTGTGCTATCGGAGTATCGATAAGTGATAAGGCCCTTTCTGGACTAGCGCTGTCATGGTGTCGTGACAGTTTTCAAGTCGTGCAGTTCAGCGCTATAGGGTAGCTTAGGCAAGCAGCAACGGAAGCACAACAAATCCATGAGCAAAACCAGAACCAACACGCAGGTTGCATTTGCAACCTGATCTTTGGAAGAATTTTAAGCGCCTTATTCTAGCAAAAAGTTGATTTGTCAGTCATTGAATGCCGGACTTTTACCAGGAGCATGATGCTCTCTTCTTACGTCCTCGTATCTTGCTCCTGCCGAAATAGGAAAGTGCACAACTTGGCCATTCGACTCACCACACTGTCATTGATAATGACATACAGTAGATCAGAAGAGCTTCAATCCATCTTCTTTGCTACTACTCGATACGGAAAGAGCATATCTTGGCACATGAGCCAATCTACAATATGATTGTTAAGCACTGTATCCCATCGTGATATTTAAGAAGGCGTCAACTCTGTTTCGACTCATCTCACCATCACAATCACCTTCATTTCATCTCTTATCATATTGGCACTAATCATTTACTCATAATGGAACCCAAAGATACTATCAAGATTATTCTCGGAGCTGCGCCCGTAAGAAGAGCGACAGCCATGCCAACACTTCCAAGACTGATAACAATCTACAGATTGGTGACAGTGCCGTCGACACCATGGCACGCTTCTCTACCCCAGACGAAGTAAATGGCTTTCTAGACGTCTTTGCTAAGCATGGCTACGACGAGATTGACACTGCTGCCGTTTACTCCCCCGGAGCTCCGTACAGTTCCGAGCCTAGAATCGGCGCCGTCTCTGCCGGTGACCGATTCAAGATCGATACCAAAGCGGACTGGTTCCAAGGACACACGAAGGAGAGTGTGTCACGCGACATCGAGAATTCTCTCAAGAACCTGAAGGTTGATCAGATCAATCTTTACTACCTCCAACTTCCTGAGCGCAAGTACCCACTTGAGCCTGTTCTTGAGACTCTTAACCAGGCGCATAAAGATGGTAAGATCAAGGCCTGGGGCATCTCGAATTATCGCGCGGATGAAGTTCAAAAGACACTCGATATCTGCGAAGAACGCGGATTCATCAAGCCGAGTGTCTACCAAGGTCACTACAACCCAATTGTTCGTGGCGGCGAAAAGGAATTGTTTCCTCTCCTGCGCAAGCATGGGATCGCGTTTTACTGCTACAGTCCTGCCGCGGGTGGCTTTTTCGCCCAGAAGCATAAAAACCCCGACCCAATGTCGCGATTTGCAGGCTTGGTAAGTACTGTAAGAAGTCTTGTAGAAATAAAAAGCTGACTATTACGCGTGTTAGACGCCTGTTGGAACCGTGTACGTCGGCATGTACGTTAAGCAGTCAATTGAAAACGCTGTGGAGAAAGCGCTACAGGTAGCGGCCAAGTACGACATTAAGGGCCACGCGGCGGCGCTTCGATGGACGGCTCATCACAGCATTTTGAAGGCGGAATATGGCGACGGTGTTGTTATCGGTGCATCAAGCTTGGAGCAACTTGAGAGTAATCTCAGTACGATCGAAGAGGGTCCATTGCCCGACGAGGTAGCGGTCGCGATTGATCAAGTCTACGCAGAGGTTGGAGACGAGATCGCGTACCATCTGTAGACTAAAGAGGGCATCCAATCATATGGGAATGGAGGGATTTATCATAGTAAGCTAGGCTCAATAGAGCAGGAGCACTTCTTGGCAAAGATCATGAAGCTGACTCGACTCGAGCGCTGACAAATTGGCCTGAACAATTGAAGTTGGCTGCGCATCATTGGTTTGGAGGAAGTTGCGGTGTTCATAACAATAAATTTACTCTCAATCAATCTGTTGAACATCTTTTGGAGCAATCGTACTTATGGATTTCATTGTCGTGACCGATCCAGGACAGCGCGCCTCGGCCAAGACGAGCCGCCGAGTCCATGCTCATGCCGCCCGAGTGGCTCATGCACGCTCACGGAGACGACAGATGGCTGAGTACAACAAAGTCAAGGGAAACCTTCAGCAATACGATAAAATTGAGTTAATCAGCAATAAATCAACACCAAATGATGCCCGACCCAAGTCGCAAGAAGCATTACCACCAGTACCGCGCACGTTGGCTGCAGATCTGCAGCCAGATGGCATCTCGCGTTTCCGCCAAGGTCTTTCACCATTGGAACACTTCATATTCGACCACTGTAAGTCAGTTCAGAGCGGATATCTGATACTCAAGGTCACTAAGACGAGTCATAGACATCCAAACTGTCCTACCCGCGCAAATCTCTTACTGTCCCATAGTCATGGGTTTAAAAGAAAAAGTCTTAGATATACGAAGTCACTGGATGTTCTTCATATCCACTGATCCCATCATATTGCGGGGATTCTTGCTGGCTGCTTGTCGCCATCTATCACTTGTCGAACTGCAGGATCAGTACGCCGATATAGCTATCAAGTACAAGCTATCTTATCTGCAAGGACTGCAAAGATGCATGTTCGTGGATAAACCTTCATCACGTCGGGAAGCCGTGTCAATGACAACGGTGCTGGCTTTTGACGAGGTGAGTTGACTCCATTGAAAATTAAAGGAATACTAACGCCGTAGAGGTGATATGCGGAAATCACACGTTGGCTGCAAAGCATGTACTGGGAGCTGTCAACATGATCGAACAAGCAGGAGGCATACAAACTTTGGAATTGAACAGCGTGGTCCGTTACATCCTTTGCAGTCTCCTCTACGGCAAAAGACTTGTAGATCGTGATAGAGATCTGTATCTCACGACAAAGTTCCTGACGCCTGACTCCATATGGCCATAGCATAATACCATCACGAAATTGATCTCTCAGAAATAAAATCAATACATTCCCTCTTTCCCTCAATCTACCGATCGTGAGTTGAGTTCAGGGTAAACTTCGTTGTGACGAGTTCCGTAGTACGGATCTCGCCGCGCCCTCGGTATTGGTGGCGGTTAGGTAACACTAACAGCAATTTGGATTGGCATGCAGTAAGCTAAGCGAATAAGGTACTCAAGGTTAAAAAAATGCATAGTTGGTTATTTGGCCAGACTGGGGTGGCGGTAAGACATTTCCTTTTCAAGGATCGTGTAAGACCTTTTGATATGCTTACTGAGCCACAAATTACCGCGAGATCCCTGCGAAGGCGAGGAGCCGATCGCCAAGGGACCGATCTGTTTCCTTCGAATTAATCTCAAGTCTGGTTATGTGGTTAGATTGATGGTTTCATGAGCATACTGTCTTTGGTTGTGGGCCTCGATTTGGTGAAAGATGCAGACAAGCTTTACTCGACCGCTACAAAACACTCACAGAGAAACAAGATCTCACGATAATCTAGCGGTCGGCAGTTTGAAATGAGATGGCTGGTTCCAAATTTACTCATGGCCATTTGTGCCGTCGGGAAGGGATGCAGAATTCTTGGTCCTAAACATGGGCAAAGCTTATACGCTGGACAAGTTCAGCCTGCAAGCCAACGAGTCTGGGCATCGGCCTTCGGCAAGTCATCATCCACTGTAGGTATGAAGTAGGATGAGTCCAGAGAGTCTAATTGGGTGTTTGAAGAGGGCAGGTTGCGACTAAGGCGAAGTTCCGAGACAATGTCTCATCCAGCCCTTCTTTCGCCAACTGTCAACTTTGGCGGTGAAATGCCCTTTGGAACCTGAGATGAACCTCTGAGGCCAAGAAAAAGATCCCTTGGCCTCCTATTGTGAATGAATCCAGTGTCCTGGGTCATTCATCCCTTCAAACACTGGCTCGCCAAGCCGGCTACCATAAAAATATCCGTGTCTAATTCCGCAACAATATTACCACATTCTTTACCCAAATACGAAGGTCGTCTGTGACGCTAAGCAAATATGCATAATTGAAACATTTTCGAGGGGCTTGTCTCGCCTGCTGTCAATCTGGTAAGTACCAGACCGCCTCCCTCTGGTAGTCTGATCTGGGGGAATATCGAATTTCCCCAATTCCAAACCTCCCTTCCCCAGATTCCAGAACGGACTATCGTGTCTAGTCTGAGGACAAAGGAGGGCCACAACGAACATTAGCTCCTTAGCATAGAGAAGCAAGGGATTTCTGAGATGGAAAATCGAGTATAAGAAGACGCTCAACTCCCACTCCAAATCAGTTCTTCAGCTCAACCAGCATCACTCTTTTACAGCTCGGTTGCACTCGACACTCTTTACTAATCCAACTACTTATTCACTCTTTAATTGTTTTTGTTTTTTATCCAACTTAATACACTCTCTTTTACTGTGTCTGATCTATCAAGATGAGATACTCCAACACTCTGTCCGGTCTTCTGACCGTGGCCATGGGCTCTGGTGCTATGGCCCAGATGATGACTCCTGGTTCCACCACTGAGGACGTCACCACCACCACTGGTGGCATGAACGTCCCTACCTCGGTCACCAGTGTCCTCCCCGACACCGTCACTGACACCACCACCATGACCATGACCACCATGGTCAAGCCCACCAAGACCGCCAGCCCCGAGGTCTGCGCCTACGAGTGTGTCACCGTTTACGACGAGTGCTGCGCCATTCCCGGTGCTGACATCGCTGTCTGCAAGGAGAGCTACACCGTCTGCCTTGGCTTCAACCCATTTGATGTCCACCCCTACGTCAAGCCCACCGCCTGCAAGCACGACTCCTACCCTCCCAAGCATGAGGGTGGCAAGTGCACCATCGGAAGCGGCAGCTGCTACACTCCTGAGATCTGTGGTTACGAATGTACCACTATCTACGATGACTGCTGCTCCTACCCCGGTGCCGACATCGCTGTCTGCAAGTCCTCTTACACTGTCTGTCTCGGTTACAACCCTCTCGACTCCAAGGCCTCCACCTGCAAGCACGACAAGCAGTACTACATCGACTACGAGTACAAGCACGACGAGAGCTACTTCTACGAGAAGTACAGCTCTTACTACGAGACTGGCCACTACTCTTCTTCTTCTTCTTCTTACCACAAGGGTTACTACACTGCCGAATACTGCTGCCTTGAGTGCACCACCATCTACGATGAGTGCTGTGCTGTTCCTGGTGCCGATATCGCCATCTGCAAGGAGAAGTACACTGTCTGCCTCGGCTACAGCCCCTTCGATGTCCACCCTTGGGTTGAGCCTACTGTCTGCAAGCACGAGGAGTCCTACTACAAGGAGTACGAGAGCAAGCACGGCAAGGACTACTACAACTCCAAGTACGACAACTACGGCAAGAAGGAGATCGTTTACACCGATGAGGAGTGCTGCGTCGAGTGCACAACTGTCTACGATGAGTGCTGCTCTTACCCTGGTGCCGATATTGAGGTCTGCAAGAAGGAGTACACTGTCTGCCTTGGTTACAGCCCCTTCGACGTTACCCCTTACGTAAAGCCTACCGTTTGCAAGACCGGCGGCTCTGGCTACAACTCCAAGGGTAACAACAAGGGCGACTACTCCAACAAGGGTGACTACTCCAAGCACGGATCTGATGAGGAGTGCTGTGTCGAGTGCACCACCGTCTACGATGAATGCTGCCTTGTCCCCGGTGCTGATGTCGAGATCTGCAAGAAGGAGTACACTGTCTGCCTCGGATACAGCCCCTTCGATGTCACCCCCTACGTCAAGCCTACTGTCTGCAAGCACGGTGACAACTACGGTTCCGACTCCAAGGGTAACAACAAGGGTGACTACTCCAAGAACAACGGCGGCGACTCTTACTCCAAGGATAACTCCAAGTCTGGCTCTGAGGAGGAGTGCTGTGTCCAGTGCACCACTGTCTACGACGAGTGCTGCTCCATTGACGGCCACGACATTGAGACCTGCAAGTCTGAGTACACCGTCTGCCTTGGCTACAACCCCTTCGATGTTACCCCCTACGTCAAGCCCACTGTCTGCAAGCACGGAGACAACTACGGATCTGACTCCAAGGGTAACAACAACAAGGGTGGCGACTACTCCAAGACCACTGGCGGTGACTCCAACTCCAAGACTGGTGGCGATGACTACTCCAAGACCACCGGTGGTGACTCCAAGGGCAACAACAAGGGCGATGAGGAGTGCGCTGTTTCTTGCACCACTGTCTACAAGGCTTGCTGCGACGCTTCCGGCGCCGTCCTTGAGACTTGCAAGGAGGCTTACACCGTCTGCCTCGGCTACAACCCCTTCGACTCTCACCCTTACGCCGAGCCCACTGTCTGCAAGCACGGCAAGCCCTCTGACGATGAGGTTGTCATTGTCTCTGGTGGTGAGCGTGTCCGCCCCGTCCTGGCTCTCCTTGCCATCGGTGCCGTCGCTCTGCTTTGTTAGTAACCCCCTCTCACCCCCAATCCAACTCATACTAACCTGTATACAGAAATGCATCGTGTCTAGCTAGCGCACGCACATTTTTCGCTTCGACGTTCTATTACACACTCCGTTGCACTTGGGGCTGTCCGCGACTTTCTCTTCTTACTTTCTCAGTGGGCTGTCTGTTCTGCGCAGTGGAGGTTTTAAACTATTATCATTTGATGATCTTATGTTTTATGGGTGCTTTTCGCCGGGGTATCATCTTGGCATAAAATAGTTCACGATAGACACGTATGTAATATCGACGACTGGATGGAGATTCTCTGGATGGGGGCTTTGGGGGGGACTTTGGGGGACTAGTACATGTATTCCATAGTCCGTTCTAGACTCTGTCTCCAGAGGTCAATTTACTTCTCTGTCAACTACTTGATTTGTTCAAAGATGACGTGACCTTTGTTTCTCTTTAATTGTCAATCTATATCCTCGGCCTATTTTCTTTTGCTGATCCTTGTTCAAAGTTTGTCAAATGTAACTTTAACGTTTAGCAAAATCGCAGGTCAGTTCTGAGTTTTGACTTTTGAGAATGTACCTGGCCTTAATTTCCAGTGGCCCCGTAAGAAACAGTGGAGGAATTACGGCATTTGGAGGAGCATGAAACTTGTGTACCCCAGATTCTTTGATGTGCATACGGAGAAGATTAATCCCCCCAATAGAACGTCGCGTGTATGTTCTGGACTTGACATCAAATCGATCGATATAGGCCTGCTATGCTTATTTGAGTTACTCAATCTGTGGAAACGGCATTTGACTTGAAACGGCTGAAACCAACAGCGGAGGTTTACCTTCCGGGGTAACAGGCTAAGCTCAACACTAACACACGATGGACCCTTGCTGGAGGAGCTCGTATTTTCAGATACCAGGTTAATTCCACCAATCAGCTGAACTACCCAACAGGAAAGTTAAGGTTCAGGGCTGCAATGAATTTATATGAAGCGATCCAAACATGGGGTTTGATGGATATATAAGTACTGCACTGTAAGCATTGCTTATTGTCACTTTGGACTCACCATTGGCTTGTCTCAATCGTCCTTGATACACATCATCATGAAGCTTCTCGCAACATTGAACTTCGTCGCTGCGGCGTTGGCTGCCAGCCGTACAACTGCGCCCGCAGGATGTATCACCGTCAAGAAAGGCGGCCAATTCGGTACCATCCAGTCTGCTGTCAACTCTCTTTCCACCACAGCGACCGGGACCCAATGCATCTTCATCGACCAAGGCACCTACAATGAGCAGGTCCTTGTTCCTGCTCGCAAGGCTCAGCTGACTATGTACGGATACACCACCGATACGAGTGGGTATGCCGGCAACAAAGTTACCATCACCGAGCGAAAGAGCCAGGCTGATGGTCTCAATAATGATGGAAGTGCTACGCTTCGTGTCAAGGCTGCTAACTTTAAGCTTTACAACGTCAACGTTGCCAACACTTATGGAAAGGGAAGCCAGGCTGTCGCTCTGAGTGCCTACGCCGATAGCGGCTACTAGTAAGTTATTTCAAACAGGTGTTGGGGAGTATCGCTAATTGTTTGCAGCGGTGTTGCCCTTACCGGATTCCAAGATACCCTCCTCGCCAACGAGGGATATCAGCTGTACTCCAAGTGCATGATTGCCGGTGCTACCGACTTCATCTTTGGTCAGCGCGCCTCTGTCTGGTTCGAGAAGACCGATCTTCGGGTCGTTTCTGCTTCCATCGGCTACATCACCGGTAAGTGTACTCCAAGCCCCAATTGTCCAGCGTCTTTACTAATAGACAACAGCCAACGGTCGCGACTCCGACTCCAACATGTCCAACTACGTCTTCAACAACTGCAACATCGCCGCCGCAGCCGGCAACAACGTCGCCAACGGCGCCTACTACCTCGGTCGACCCTGGAGAGAATATGCGCGCGTCACCTTCCAGAAGACCAGCATGAGCGCTGTCATTCACCCCGCCGGATGGTCCATCTGGAACAAGGGCGAGGAGAACACTGGTCACGTCCAGTTCAACGAGTTTGGCAACACTGGTGCTGGCTCTACTGGTCAGCGTGCTTCGTTCTCCAAGAAGCTTGGCTCTGCTGTGTCTATCTCGTCTGTTTTGACTGGTAGCTACACTTCCAAGGGCTTCTATGATGGTTCTTACATGTAGATCATGTGAAAGAGCGATTGCACGATTGATCTGTATCAATAGGATGATATTCGATGTATATATTGAAGCCAATTAAATATTCTTGTTTTCGCATTTCCTCATGTCGCGTTTCTGTTAATTGCCCGACAGGTCATGTTGGGGTACTGCCCGCTAGGCTTTAGTGCGCCTGTCAGGTCACCCCAGCAGCGACCAATGTTCCAGCAATCTGTGACCCAAGAAGCAATCGACAGCAACATGGTCCGAACAATAAGTTTTGGTATTACAGAGCCGTAGAAAGTCCGAAAAGCGCAAAGCCGTCATGAGGTTGCCCCATTACATAGTCCACTTGGGTGTTCCACCAACATCTCCAACTCGGGTCAACTGTAACCGACGGCTAGCTGCAGCGGCAAACGACCTGATGACCTAGGACTGTTTTCTTTTCTCCAAACCGATGGACCGGGTCTTCCCCAATTTAATTATTGTTAGGTTAGTATAAAGGATGGTACTCGACATCTTACGTTGGTAGACTCACTTCTTCATTCTTCTTTTAACCTTTGGACTTCCGTGATCATGTCTTTGCAAGTAATTGACGTGCGCTTTGAGCACTACCGCGACCCCAACACACTGGGCGTCCATGAGACCAACCCGCGCATCTCATGGCGCCTCCAAAACGCTCCTCCCAAATTTGAACAAGAAGCCTACGAACTCCGAATTACCGACCAAGAAAAACAGAATACTTCCACCGTTCGCGTCGAATCATCCGACTCCTCTCTGGTCGCCTTGCCAGAGATTGAGCCTTTCAAGTCCCGCCAACGATACGCTGTCTCTGTCAGAGTGCGGGGTACAGGGCACCCTGACTTCAGTAAGTGGAGTGAGGAAGCCTCGCTAGAGACAGGGCTTTTACAGCGCGGTGACTGGCAGGCCAAGTTCATTTCAGCGCCTTGGGCAAGTAAGGGCAGCGATAAACCGAAACCAGAAGATCTTTTTCGCAAGACTTTCTCAGTGCAAGACAAAGTTGAGTCGGCGAGATTGTACATCACTGCTCAAGGCGTTTATGAAGCTGAGATTAATGGGCGTCGCGTCGGTGACCATTTCTTAGCGCCTGGCTGGACTTGCTATGATGACCGATTGGACTATCAGACATACGATGTCACTGAACACATCAACGGAACAGACAACAGTCTCGGTGTACGTGTCGCTGAGGGATGGTTCACCGGTCGGTTGAGTTTTGAAGGAGGTCGAAGGAATGTATATGGCGACCGGACAAGTTTACTCGCACAGCTTGAATTGCGCTTTGCCGATGGCTCTGTCCAGACCATCCTATCAGGTGATGATTGGGCCGTGGCCCAGGGCCCGATCCGTCAAGCAGAGCTCTATGATGGAGAGAAGTATGATGCGACAGCTGAGTTACCCGGCTGGTCCTCTGCAGGCGATGTGTCTGGGCAATGGGAGAAAGCTGAAGAGCTGCCTTTCATACCTGAGAGCATTGATCTGGTCGCAGCTACAGCCGAGCCTGTCCGTCGCATTGAAACAGTCCAGCCTGTCAACACAATCATAACACCATCTGGGAAGACCATCATTGATTTCGGTCAGAACCTGGTCGGATATGTCCGCATCAAGTGCGTTCAAGGTCAACGCGGACACAAGGTCACTCTGCGACATGCCGAGGTGCTCGAGAATGGAGAGCTAGGCACAAGGCCTCTTCGTCAGTGCGACGCTACCGATATTTATACACTACGAGGCGACGCAGAGCCCGAGACCTATGAGCCAAGGTTCACCTACCACGGCTTCCGTTACGTCCAGGTGGACAATTGGCCATCTTCGGAAGATGTTTCAATGGCTCTTGAGGCCGTCGTCTGCCACACCGACATGGAAGAGCAAGGAAAATTCGCATGCTCAAACGACAAACTCAATCAATTATTTAGCAATGTCCGCTGGAGCATGCGAGACAATTTCCTCTCGATCCCCACAGACTGTCCCCAGCGCGACGAGCGTCTCGGATGGACTGGTGACCTGGCGTTATTTGCACCAACAGCTACTTTCATCTATGGCTGTTATCCCATCCTGAAAGATTGGCTCAAGGGTGTGTGGTATGACCAGCAGCAACGCGACGGCATTCCGCCCATGGTCTCGCCTAATATCTTGGATAAGTGCAAGATTTGGGGTCCAATTTGGCCTTGCGCGATCTGGCACGACGTCGTGGTTTTGGCGCCTTGGGCTTTGTACCAAGAGACAGCCGATGAATCTATCCTTGCTGAACAATTCGAGTCGATGGAGACCTGGCTCAAGGTCATTACGAAGAATAAAAATCGGTGCACTCATTTATGGGACTTTAACGCCGATCAACTTGCGGTAAATACACACCGAACATAGAACCGACGTTTGCTGACTTTTTAGGATTGGCTTGATCCAAGTGCGCCTCCTGATGATGCTGCCAAAGCTACTACAGACCCCCCGTTAGTCGCCAACGCATTTCTCATTCACTGTCTTGACATCATGGCGAACGTTTGCGATGTTCTCGACAAGAAGGATGCAAGCGCCAATTACAAGACGTGGGCGAAGAATGCACGAGCCGAATTTACACAAGAATATGTTACCCCAAGTGGCCGTTTAGTATCCGACACCCAAACTGCGTACTCTCTCGCCATCTGCTTCAACCTACTCAGCGAAGAACAACTCCCTCGTGCTGGCGCCCAACTAGCAGCTGTCGTTCGACGGAACGGTTTCAGCATAGGCACCGGCTTTGCAGGTACGCCGTACGTATGCGAAGCCCTTGTCCGCACAGGCCACAGCAATGTCGCCTACTCAATGCTTTTAAACGAACAATGTCCCTCGTGGCTTTACGCTATCTCCATGGGCGGTACAACAACATGGGAGCGCTGGGATAGCATGCTCCCCGACGGGTCAATCAATCCCGGTGAGATGACTAGCTTTAATCACTACGCTTATGGCGCCGTGGCAAAGTTTATGGTCGAGAGACTCGCTGGACTGCAGCTGGTTGAGTCTGGATGGAAGAAGTCTAGGGTGCAGCCTGAGATTGTGGGTGATTTTACATGGGCTTCTGCTTCGCATCTTACGCCATATGGTATGGTGTCTAGTTCTTGGAAGATTGAGGAGGGTGAAGCAGGGGCGAAGGTCTTGTATGTGGATGTTGAGGTACCAGTCGGTACCACAATGGAGGTGATCCTGCCCGAGGGTGAGGGAACTAAGGTTGAGACTGTTGAGTCGGGCAAGTGGTCGTTTAAGACCGAGTATAAGAGGGAAGTCGAGTGGCCTGTGAAGGAGATCAAGTTTATTCTGCAGACTATCTTTGAAGAATCTCAGAAGGCGGAAAAGGACGACGCTTAAGCATGAGATCAGAAAGAAGAGCTCCCATCATTTTACATATAACTATAGATTACCGTCCTGCCTCAATAGATGCTTGCAAAAAGCCATGATAATTGCAGACTCTTAGAACATCACATTCGCTGTGTAATGCCCAATATTTGCTCCCTGCCTCGAATTCAAGTTCTGACTATTGAACGCCATCGGTATGATGTCCTCCGTTGTCTCGGTCCATCGCGATGCGAAGATCGAGACCTCTGACAAGGCCCTTCAATCCTTGAGTCATGAAATATGACTCCTCTTCTAATGCCTCATTCTACCCCGGATCAATCCACAACTCGGCGCATCAAGTCCCGAGTCGCTGGGTCTGTTGGATCATTAAAGTGATGCATGATGGATCTGGGTTGCATCGGAAATACTTCGCTTTGACACTACCAATAGGAAAACCCCAAAGCCGTAGCCCCAGAAAGTCACGCCGGCTTTGGATACCTCTTATTGGCGATTGAGCGACCTACTCCGACGCTAGCATCATGTTCTCCGACCAGACCGGCCTTCCCCAGGTTCCATTTGCGGGGCCCCAGAGGACCGAGGGGAAATTGAGCGATTAGGTTAGCCGTGTCATGCGGAGAGATGGTACGATGCTATTCGTACCGATTTTGCCTTCATGAATCCTTCTATAAACAGAGAGATCTGCTCTCTATCTTCGTTATCCATTCTTATCTCCACAACAGTCAATCCTTCTCATCTATCATCAACTCAATTGCTTCTTTCTACAAGCTGAGCTGAGCTATCCCCATACTGAATCATGGAGAAGCCAGAAGCAGCCGCTCACCTCGAGCAGTCTGAGTCCAGACCCAGCATCTCGCCCAACCACACCCGCGGTCATGCCATCCAACACCAAGAACATAACCGAACATACCTCGAAACCCTCCGCAAAGATCCATGGCTTCTACTATGGATAGGCGTCATGCTCTGGACTCTAATCGTCCGTGGCTTCGAAAACCAATCTTCCGGTTCCGTCATCAGCATCCCCGTGTTCAAGAGACGATTCGGCGAGCCCAACGCAAAGGGCGAATACTTTATCGAGACAAGCTGGCAATCTGCACTTAGCGGTGGTTCCAACGCTGCTGCTATCTTTGGTGCTTGGGCTTCGTCGTATGCTGCTGACATCATTGGCTTCAAGCCTGTCATTCTGGCTGCTGCTGCTATCAACATTGGGTCTGTTGGAGTTGAGTTCGCCTCTACGTCTATCGAGATGTTCTTTGCTGGAAAGATGGTCAACTTCATCGCTATTGGAGCCTTTCAGAACCTCTGCACTGCATATGTTGCTGATGTCTCGCCACTAGCTATCCGATCCACTGCTATTGGCTTCTGTAACCTTGCGCAGTGTATCGGTCCCTTCGTCTCGGCTATCATGTCCAACTTCAGTTCTCAGTGGGACAGCAATTGGTCCTGGCAGTCGCTGATTGTCGCACAATGGGGCTTCGCAGCAGTTGCCCTCGTTGGTCAAGTCTCAATGCCCGAGTCGCCCGTTTTCCTTGTTCGCAAGGGCAAAATGGAAAAGGCTCGACGTGCTCTTGAGCGCATGTACTCTGATCCTGAGGACGCGTCTGGACATCTCGAGCGTATCAAGTTGACGTTGGAAGAAGCAGACTCAAAGAACCTTGGTTCCTACATGGATTGCTTCAAGGGTATCAACCTACGAAGAACCCTCATCGCCATTATGGTCTTCTTGTCTGAACCCATGTCTGGTCTGGGCTTTGTCTCCAATTACGGAGCTCTCATGTACCAGTATCTCGGTATCAGCGATAAGAAGTCTTTTGAGATCCAGATCGGTGCTCAGATTCTCTCAATGTCTGGTGCAACCATTGCTTTCCTCGTCGGCGACTTCTGGGGTCGTCGACCTATGTACATCATCGGCTGCGTTGCCCTATCATGCCTTCTCATCTGCATGGGTATCTCCGGATCAGTCGATACGACGGCCGCTGTGACAGCATCTGTCGGATTCTATACAATGTACAACTTCTTCTACAACGTTGGAGTTGGCTCAACTGTGTACACACTCGCGGGTGAAGTTCCCACCTCTGCCCTACGAACCAAGACGATCGCCATTGCTATCTCCATTTCTTCGGCTGTCAACACCATGTGGTCATTCGTCGCGCCTTATATCTTCAATCCCGAGTATGCCAACTTGAAGGCAAAGATTGGATTTATCTTCGGAGCGTTCATGGTTGGATTTGCCATCATGGCATTCTTCTGGGTACCGGAAACTCGCATGAGGAGTTATGAGGAGTTGGATGAGCTTTTCCAGAACGAGATCCCTGCTCCCAAGTTCCGAAAGACGGTGACGATGGCTGAGCGACGAGCCGAGGAAGCCTACGCGATTGAGAATGGAGTGAATGAGAAGATGCGAGATGCTTAGTTTGCAAGATACTCTCCATCGGTAACAGTTACATCAATCTCCATAACACCACTAATTCATCTATTTAATAATTTCCCCTTTGATTGCCATTTACATTTGCTACTGTATATCCTCGATCATAGCTTGCGTAATAAGCCCTCGCTCAATATGATCATCTCCAAATGAAGGAATGGTCTGTGGACTTGGCCAATCATCATCTGCCTTCTCTTCAAGTGTCAGCGCATGAGCAATAAGAAACTTGACCATCCACTTGTCAAATCTGTATGATTCCGCATTGATCGATTTGACACAGCTCTTCTGGAAGACTACCAGTCGATTGATCTAAGTCACGTCAGTACCAACACGAGCTGACAGAAACAGAGCTCTTACCATCCTTTCCACGCTTGGCCAATAACTTCGTAGCTGCACCAAAGACTCAAGGTTCGATGCAAGCCGAGTCCGTGAGTCCTCTAGCTCATATGGTTCCCCGAAAAGAAACGTGTGAAGCAGAACTGATGAGGATACAATTGTGACGTGGCCTACGATGTTATACACCGCCTCGGCTCCAGTGACCTCTCGGGACGCTCTGAGCACGTCGCAGACCATGGCAGCATGAGCTTTACAAGAGTCCGAGTACTTTTTGCCGTTCTTTGTAGGTGGTCGACGACGATCCAAGCAGTGGTAATATAGTAACGTGTAATAATGGTGGTAACCGAGATGAAAGGCGACAAACACACGGCCTAAACCACGTTCCACGAAAGCTGCTAGATTTTCCCGAGAGAACTTCAGATTTGGGCCTAAGACCTGCTCGAAGGCGCCAAGTTTATGTTCAAGACGTTGAACGGCATCATCGATAAGAGCTTCATTCCACTCGACCGAATCTGCGAGACTCTGCTGGAAATTCTGTATCTCGGTGTATATCTCGACAGTGTTGACCATGTGACCCCATAGCCCAGACCTCCACTGGAAGTCCGGGATGTCCTGGTCACCTGGTTTCATGTTGTAAAAGACATACTCGTCCATCGGGGCTCTCGGATGGCTGGCCTGCTGTCTGAACTGGCGTGAGACGTTGGATCCGCTGCTGGCCCAAGTGTCGATTATGAAACATGTCCAGTATATGCGTCTTTTGACTTCGCGTGTTGGGCCGTCGTCGGCTTCGTTGCAGACTCCTAGATTCAAGAGCTGGGTCATTCGACTAGCAAGACCTGGCAAGGGCATCAGTTATTAATATCATCTGATGTGGTCATAGATAAATATACCAAAGTATAGCGATTCGACATCTGCATTGCCTTCACCGAAGAAGTTATTTCCGATCAAGATACAAGCTTGGATATTCTCAAGGCAGATGTTCTCAAGATCTTCCTTAAGTGCTGCACAGGCTTTGGCCCGGTATATAGACCCGCGAGCGACTATGTCTGGCTGTGTAGCAAACCTGTCTCTGCGTTAGGCCTGATTTTACCGGAAGGCTATAGGACTTTTGAATACCTTGCCGACAGACCCATCATGGCGAGTAAAACAGGTTGAGATACGGTGCCATCGACGACACGTGCCTTGAAGGAAGGTTCGTGAAAGAGACTATGAGGCGAGTCATGCATGAAACGAAAATACAAGTTGACCAGGTACATCGGTTCGTCCAATTCATCAGATGATAGGCTCTTCTGAATAGTCAATGGCTTAGGTATTTGCGTGCTCTTTGCAGCTGCTGAGCATTGTAAGCCTCGCTGTACACATGGCAAACAAGCCTGATCCACTGTTCGATCGCATCTCCTCTTCCCCACTCTACATCCCGTGCATGCTGTTGGGGGTCTCATTTGTGCTGAGTGATAAACAGCCGAATAGAGCAGCTAGGGCAGTCCATTGCGGTACGATTTCAGGTATGTTGTTGTTAAAGATATCACTCAATGAAAGAGCGGGGTGAAATCATTGGCTCGCCACTGACTAACCCGAATGCGATGATCCATTGCACCCGTCGTGAGAAGCTTACCCTCGAGCCATGGTGAAATTGAACCAGCGGTAAAACGATTTTGGGGGAGCTTTTTGATCGTTTACTACTGATCCTAGACTACTCTTATAGCGAGCTTATCAATCAGAATTTGGAACTATTGCCACAAACAGAAGGTGTTCATCATGACAACTCTAGCCTCCGCCTTAACAAGACCAGACCCACTACGCCCAACCTCGACATCCGCCCTGTCGAGACATAACACCAGCGACGCAAATATTCTTTGTAAAAAGACGTTTCTAGACCTGGACGACTCTGGGGTAAGTTGACTAGCGAAAAGCTCGACATGCTATTATATAATAAATATTCGATTTGAGCAGTTTTTACTCCACCACGTCCGCCTTTCAACGACAACATGTCCAGTAGTCGCGTGTTCAGTGCAGCATCGAGAGCGTTCGGATATGAGCTACTGTATATAGTAGACATCCGAAGTCGGAGTCAATCGTATATAATAAAGTGAGAGACATCCTGCAGTCTCTTTGGCTGAATTCATGTCAAGGATCTCACCATGTACAACACAATGGATCAAATCAAACCTGATCCTCAACCCGAGGCCGCCGAATCAGCCCCATCAACCAAGTCCATTGAGCAAAACCCCGAATCCGGCAACACAGAACTAGAAAGAGCCCTCCATGGCCGCCATCTCCAATTCATCGCCATAGGCGCCGCCGTAGGCACAGGCCTTTTCATCGGAACAGGAAACGCCCTTGCAACAGCCGGTCCAGTCTCTCTCCTCGTAGCCTTCATCTTTGTCGGAACACTGTTGTTCTCTGTGATGACAGCGCTCGGAGAAATGGCAGCCTATATTCCTGTCGCAGGTGCCTTTACCACATACGCGACGCGATTCCTTGACCCAACATTCGGGTTCGCAATGGGCTGGATTTATTGGTTCAGCTGGTCAATCACTTTCGCACTGGAATTGACAGCAGCCGGATTAATTATCCAATATTGGGAGAAGAGTCTGAATATTGGAATTTGGATCGCTGTCTTTTGGGTTCTTTTCACAGCGGCCAACTTCATGCCTGTTCGCTGGTTTGGAGAATTCGAGATGTGGTTTTCGAGTATCAAGGTCGTCACGATTATCGGATTTATCATCTTTTCGATCTGCGTGAATGCAGGCGTTGGCGACCAAGGATACCTCGGATTCAAATACTGGAAGGACCCTGGTGCTTTCAATGAGCATATCGTGAAAGGCGGGATTGGACGCTTTGTTGGCTTTTGGTCCGTCTTGATCACTGCAGGCTTCAGCTATCAGGGTTCTGAGCTGGTGGCTATCGGTGCAGGCGAAACCAAAGATCCTCGAAAGACGATTCCTTCTGCTATGCGTTGGACTTTTTGGGGCGTCTTCTCCATCTTTATCGCGACGGTCTTTTTTCTTGGTCTCAATATTCCTTCAACAAACAAGGGCCTTCTCAGCGAGGGCCACGACGCTTCAGCATCCCCTCTTGTTATCGTTGCTCAGTTAGCGGGAGTTCCGATTCTGCCATCAATACTCAACGCGGTCTTGTTGACGGCTGTTTTGACTGCTGCCAACTCAGATGTGTATTCGAGCAGTCGAATTCTCATCTCCCTTGCTGACTCGGGCCACGCCCCAGCCTTCCTCAAAAAGACAAACCGTTTCGGCACACCATACAATGCCGTTGCGGTCTGCGCAGCAGTTGGATTCCTTTCGTTCCTCAATCTGTCGAATAGTGGTACCGTCGTCTTCAACTGGTTCCTGAGCATTACCTCGGTTGCCGGGTTTATCGCCTGGGCCATTATCTCGCTTTGTCACATCCGCTTCATGAAGGCTCTTTCGCTTCAGGGTATATCACGGGCCAGCCTCCCATACATCGCACCCTTCCAGCCATATCTTTCCTGGTATGGTCTCTTCTTCAGCACGTTGATTATTATCACCAGCGGCTTTGAAGTGTTTATTGAATGGGATACTAGCAAGTTCTTTACGAACTATATCAGTTTGATCTTATTCCTAGCCATGGTTATTGGCCATAAGTTACTGTTCAGGACAAAGACGGTCCCATTGGATGAGATGGATCTTATAACCGGTACTGAGATTTAGCTGTAGAGAGGTCGACGATTGGGTTGTGGCTTGTTACTTTCCCCAATAGTACGCTTAACAATTTGAGTAGAGTTAGCCACTTACCTCCATTTATTGATAATAGTTCCCATACGCTATGGCGTTTTTACGATATCTTTCAACGCATCATTAATTAGCATCTATTCTTATCAGTTCTAATCATCCCTGTCCATTAGTTTTACGAGAGTGGAGATGTACTTACGGCGTCACCAATGACGGAGATCCATTCCAGCCGAAGAGCCGTGCTTATTCAGCATCTTGGCTCTAGAATCTTTCCCTCAGATCGGGCTTAGATCTGTTTGCTTCTTGACAACAAAGTCACAAGCATCAATATTCCTGCACGACAGGAGGCTTTTAAGATGTTTGGTGACGCGTTCAGGAAGTTAAGGCTACAGAAACAGCTTTTGCTGCTGAATGCAATCACCGGCTTTGTTTCTGCAGCTTCGGAAGCTTCGGGCCTGGATCGGTGCCCAGATTATGTCGCCAAGCATGGTGAGTAATATCGCGAATTCTTTGTCCACAAATTCTGATGAAATCTCGCAGCACCTTTAGTATGGCTTCATTCAGAGGATCGATTTATGCCGAGTGACCTGGCAGCCCATGTCTCCAATACTATCCCCAAGTTGGACGAACAGCCAATCAGCGGCCTTTCTTCAATCGAATTTGAGAATCTTGGATATCTCAATGAACACGGTGGTAATGCTGTCGCACTCACTTCCAAAGAGGATCCAATGACATATCCCAAATGGATTTTGGGCGAGGCACCAGATGATAGTGGACGGATACACGATTCAGTGCCTTGCGCTGTTATTCTGGTGGAAAAAAGCGAACTTGACGTAGATGCGTTCTACTTCTACTTCTATTCCTTCAATGAGGGACCGAATATCACACAGGTCCTAGAACCGATCAACCATCTTATTGGAGATGAGCATCTGGGTTCTGGGATGCACTTTGGCAACCATGTTGGAGACTGGTGAGTTCATCGTGGAGAGGTTCAGAATGAAGCTAACGAGGGTTTTAAGGGAACATAATATGGTCAGATTCCACAATGGCACTCCTGTCGGTGTGTACTATAGCCAGCACGTTGATGGTGTTGGCTTCAAGTGGGATGATAAAAGAATCAACGTGACTGATGGAAGAGTATGAGAATCCCTTTTGTGTGGCATCAAAACATTACCTAACTGAAATACAGCCAATCTCGTACAGTGGCCTCGGCTCTCATGCCAACTATCCAGCAGGAGGGTAAGTTCTTCTCATCTGTTCCATGGCGTCTAATACTTACTTTTCCCAGACACCAACTTCACAACGCAGCAATGTTTGACTACTGTGACGAGGGCAAAATATGGGATCCCGTCCAGTCAGCGTACTTCTTCCGCTTCAATCCAGACACAGTCACCATCACGCCAATTATCTCACCTCTTAAACCATCTGAGACTGAGCCTGCCCAGAACCTAACATCCTGGTTCGACTTCACTGGCCACTGGGGTGACAAGAGGTATCCCGACTCTGATCCACGTCAAGAAACCGTTCCACACTTTGGCCTCAAGCGCTTTAACACCGGTCCCAATGGTCCACGCTTCAAGCATCTTGTCCGCAAGGGTCTTGTGCGTGATCATGCTAGGAAGATGGGCTGGGAAGAATGGGGCGTGGGTATCTTTATGGCATGGTATCCCTGCTGTATTCGAGGCTGGAGGCTGTGGAGATCGGCCGGTATACTGGTCGTTATGGTATCAGTGTTTGTACTTGCTGCCATCTTTGGAATTAGGAAGCTCAATAATTGGAGGCAGAGGAGGGCTTATACGAAGCTTGGTGAGGATGATGTAGCGATGAATGATCTGAGAAGGCAGGAGGAGTCGTTGGTATCGTCCGACTCTGATAGCGATGATGAGGATGATCATAGAAGAGATAGATATGAGGCTATGATGAGAGGATAGATAGACTGAATTATAGAATAATAATTCCATCTCACGTAAAGTATAGAGTCGATTCTGCCGTCACATCACTGACTTTCTAACAGCAACCCATGGCTCTTGTCAGGTAAAAAAGCCCAGCTTTGCCTCCAGGTCTCGCCGGACTTTATTTACATGACGTTCCCACCAGTTACGAAAGAGGTAAATCGTGAAAGAGCCCTTGAGATCCGTAGAACTTATGGGAGTATTATCTCCGGCCTGGTGGAGACGATGTGCTGATGAGCGAAACAATCCACTGGTTTCTAAATATGCAGTCTCGGCCACTTCCCATGGGAACTCCCTTGCCATCGGAGGCCATCAAAGACCGAAGTGCGAATGGTAGATCCGCAATCCAAAAACTGGAGTAAACAACGACAGCTCAGCATTGGCGAGCGGTGCCAAGACAGTCTTGGCGGTGTAGACAAGGCAATATTGAATAACCTTCAGGACCTGGTAGGGCTAGTCGTCCCTTTTGACAACCAAAGTCCCAAAGAACTCCAGGATCTCAATCCTTTTCGTTTGAAACAATCTCGATGAACGATATAAGGAACAAGCGAAAACGGATACTCGTGCCTTCTTGTCGCAGACGCTGGACATATTGACGTCACCACACCGGTGGAAGGAATATGCCAAGCGTCTTGAGTATCTCGATGATGATTAACCCGTTTACTTGAGAATCTTACGCGAGAAGGGCGGCCGCCATCAAGATACACATTTCGCAGGGGATATTCTGAAGGAGAAAATTAGACGTATGATGAGCTTGAGAGAAGTTATGTCGCCGAGGAAATGAGTATAAAGAAGCCGATGGGTCGTCTAACTTTACAGTACAAACCAGTCAGTCCTCAACACAAACAATTATCACTATCAAAGTATTTTTCACTTAACAGTAAGGCAAACCTCTCAATACTAACACCGTCTTTCTGCTAACTTCTTACCAGCCAAGCCATCTTCACCATGATGCTCACCCAGGCTCTCAAAATCGCCTCTATGGCTCTTGCTTTCCCCTCCATCATCTCAGCCTGGGACGTCCAGTGCTTCAGCGAAGAGAACTGCAACGGCGACGCAGGAACCCTGACCTACGCACCAGATGATGATATCGCCATGCGAAGGTTCTGTCTCAATGTTGAAGGCCGAAAGTCCTGCCGTTTCTCTGGCTATTCGGCCAGATGGCAGATTGTGGGCAACTCTGTCCAAGGCGAGTGCGGTGGCTTCGATTATCGCGGCAGTTGCGCCACCGATACGTCCTGTGTCAATATCCAGCACCCATTCGGCAATTATCCCGAGCGTGCTTTGGTTGGCTACGCTTCTTTGACTGATTGCTTCACCGGCGGGCTTAAGAGGGATGAGCTTGCTTGGGAGGCGTAAATGATGGGTTGGAAACTATATGCCACGAGGGGCAAGGCACAGGTAACTATCTTGCATGGAATTATTGATAGCATCAAGGTATCAACATCAACATCTATTCATTAGTTACTGTCGCTCGAGATGTATCCGGGCTCTGTTTGTGCTTCTTGACTGTAACTGGTGAAACCACCACATAGGTCATAGTACCTGGACGAAGTTGCTGTTGTAGCCGGCCAATCGACATCTTCCTGTTCATTATCCCATACTACCTAGACTGGAACGAAGAATAGTTAAGAGAAAATTATGTAATCTGTTTGAAAAGATCACGAGGACGTACCATCGTGTTAGTGGATCGATATGCAGCATGTGATGTGGTTGGCGTCTCCGATTCCCTTTTCCTACAATGTTGGCCCCAAATGACGAATGAGAATGGTGGAAGTGATAAACTAAGCTCCACCAGGAGTCTTCCAATTCATGAGCCTCTTCAACTCCGGATTGTTGGCATCACTTGACATGGCTGACATGTAAAAGGGCGTTGAAATGCGGGGTTTTAGCGGTTGGATATCGTCGGCTCGGGCTTCTTAAACGAGGTAAGCCGACCTGAACGCGATAAGCCGCGGGCGATCTATGACAAGAACCCCGCATGACAGTGGGTTTTGGAGACTCTTATCAACGACTCCGGACTCTAGATTTGTTTCTTTCATCTTTCATCTACATATAATTACAGTATTCCTTATTATAAGCACCAAAGTATCTCTGTTCAGCGCTCATAACTAACGGTTTACTACAGCATCATAGACTTATAATGGCAGACTACAAAGCAACAGTATCGGCGGCCCTCCAACAACGGGACGTCGGCCTTTCCAAGGTTGAGCCGAAGCTGGAAGGTCTCCCGAAAGAGCTTCCTCTGAGCTCACAAGATCTTCCCAAAACTGTTCTTACAGAACGAGAGATTGAGATCACTGAAAAGTACTCTGTCATTCAGCTTCTAGAGATCCTGCGCAAGAGAGAAATCAAGGTCGAGGAGGTTACTCGTGCGTTCTTGAGGAGAGCTGCGTTAGCTCAGGCTGCTGTGAGTACTCTTGATCCCGTGAGATCCGATGTAACACAAATGGCTGACGTAGGTAGACCAACTGCTTGGTCACTCTGATGTGGGATGAAGCCATTGAGCGCGCAAGATATCTTGATTCGCTACCCGAACCCAAGGGTATGTTCTTTGGTCTACCAATCTCAACCAAGGAACATCATGGCATGGTGGGTGAGAATGTCACGACTCACGCATCTTTCGTCGCATGGATCAACAAGGCGCACGGCTCGAACCTCCTTTACGACAACTTGTATGACGAGGGCTGTGTCTTTTACGTACGGACTACGCAGCCACAAACTATCATGCATCTAGAGACCATCAGTACCATTTATGGAACAACCGTCAACCCTTTCAACCGTGCTTTGACGGCCGGTGGTAGTAGTGGTGGCGAAGGTGCGTTGATTGGAATGCGAGGAAGTATCTTGGTAAGCGAGGTTCATCGTTGGCCAAAGCATCGTTTCTAACAGCAATAGGGCATTGGTGGTGATATTGGCGGTAGCGTTCGTTGCCCGGCGGCTCATAACGGAATCTACGCCTTCAAGTGAGTTCCCCAAAGGCTGAATTTTTGTTCGCGGATATTGATGGAATCTCCAGGCCAACTCTGAAGCGAATCTCAGTAATGGGCGCTCGATCAGTCATGGTTGGCAAAGAAACCATCGCATCCACACCTGGCCCCATGACAACCGACCGCGAAACCCTCGAACTCTTCATGAAAGTAGCCCTAGCATCCAAGCCATGGCTGATCGATCCTTCTCTCACCGCCAAGGAGTGGACGCCATACAAGTTCGACAGACCTCTCAAGATCGCTATTCAGTGGTGGGACGGTGTTGTGCAGCCTCATCCGCCTATGACAAGAGCTTTGAAAGAAGTCGCCGAGTCCTGCCGTAAAGCTGGTCATGAGGTTGTAGATTGGGATTGTGAGCCTCTGGATCATAAGAAGGGCTGGGAGATTTTGTCAGCGCTGTACTGGCCAGATGGTGGTAAAGAAGCACTGGATCTTATGGAAGCGGCCGGAGAGCCTGTTCTTCCGTTGACCAAGTTTATCATCCAGGAGCAGCCTAGTGTGAAGAACATGAACATGCATGAGCTATGGGAGGTAAGTACAATTTCACAAGCAGAGTTGGTGATTTTCTGACTGAGTATCTAGCTTTGCACGAAGCGAGACGATTACCGCGCTGCGTACGCGCGAGCCTGGTCCTACACAAGCAAAGCAGACGGTCGAGAAGTCGACGTGATTCTGTGCCCACCTTACTTCGGCGCTGCATCTCCCCATGAGCAATCGCGATACTGGGGATACACTGCTCACTGGAACCTTCTGGACTAGTAAGTCAATCTCACCTCAACTGACCGACCTTACTAACACCTTCACAGCCCAGCAGCAGTCTTCCCAGTAACAACAGTCGATCCCGTCAAGGATCCCAAGGACGTCAAGTACGTGCCAAAGAACGATGAGGATAAATTCGTATACGATCAATACGTTCCCGAGAAGTTTGCCGGTATGCCCATTTGTTTGCAGGTCGTTGGTCGAAGACAGTATGATGAGAAGGTTCTGGCTGCGCTCAAGGAGATTGAGCGTGCGATGGGTAGAGAGTAATTGGATTTGGCAAGTCCACTAGAGGATAGAATCTTGACTCGGGCTGGCTATTCTTGTATTTAGAAGACATCGTAGATTTCGACTCCACATAATTATCCCAGTCGGAAATTACGACAAATCTGGCTTCATGCGTGTCAGATCTAAAAGATGACATAAGACCAGCCCTACATCCGCCACATAGCCAATCATATCGTCCTTGGTGGTTATTATCTGGCTGAGAAGGATTCTTACCTCCTTCCCCAATGGGGTAAATGCTCCTCTAGTATGGCGGAGTCCGAGCCTCAGCCCCTCGAGTCCGATGCGCCCCTCAGGGCATCAAAAGAATTGGCCGCTAAAAGCACAAGAGACGAAATTGTTTTGTCACTTTATGCTGACATAGACTAGCATTTAGGCTGCTTTATTTTAGCAGCCTAAGCCTCAGAGGACAATTCTTCTGTTACCCACCCGCGCCTGGGTTTGCCAGCCTTTATCCTTTCCAATCATCACATGCTGAGACCGAAAAAGTTGGGATGACCGGGATAGATTCCATAAACCCTTGCATGAGACTATGCGTTGGTAAACACTAAGAGGCTAGGTATATAAAGGGTTCATGTTGAGCCTAAAGCACGCTTATTCTACTCTCATCCGTAGCACCCTGCACCTTTCTTGCCACAATATTTCCACATTCACTCCATCAAACATGTCTGAACAAAGAACTATCCTGATAACGGGCTGCTCAGATGGCAGTCTTGGTTCGGCCCTGGCGCTGGCTCTCAAAAAGGAAGGATGGCGCGTACTCGCAGCAAGCCGCAATCTCTCCAAGCTAAAGGCAGTCCAAGACGCCGGTATCGAGTGTATACAGATAGACGTCACCTCCAATGAGTCAATTTCACAAGCAGCAGAAGAGGTCAAGAAGCTCACCGGCGGCTCCCTCGACGCTTTGGTCAATAACGCCGGCATTGGACACAGCATGCCCATCCTTGATGTCGACATTGACAAGGCCCGCGATCTTTTCGACCTCAACGTTTTCTCTATTATTCGAGTAACAAAGATCTTTCTACCACTGTTGCGCAAGTCTTGTCATCAACCTCTGCTCATCAACAACACCTCTGCCGTCGGACTACCAGGTGCCGGTGTCCCGTTCCAGGGCGCTTATGCTGCTTCGAAAGCAGCAGCGGTCAGCTTGACCGAGAGTCTCAGACTTGAGCTTGATCCCTTTGGCATTCGTGTCATTGACCTTCTCACTGGTGGTGTCAAGTCCACATTCTTTGTCAACGCTCCTCATGCAGAGCTACCAAAGGACTCGATATATAACCCCGCCAAGGAGGCGATTGAGTCATCGATGGCTGGTAATGAGCCGGGGCTTGTCAAGGAAGATATCACGACGTGGGCGAAGCATGTTGCCGGTGATCTCAGTCAGCGTAAAGTGCCATATCTGGTCTCCCGAGGCGGCACGGCGGGAACAGCGAGGAATCTTATTTGTCACTTGCCTACCGGTCTGTTGGACAGTATGATAAAGCCAGCGGGAGGCATCGATGTTTTGGAGCGCAAATTGAAGGAGCAAAAGGATAGTGTCAAGACTGATTAATTTTCTAAAGCGAGAATATAAACGATCGAGTATAGTCCAATTACTCGCCAATAGTGTTTCCAAAGTCTGTTTGCATATGCTCTAAGTACTCTTGGTTGCTAAAATGGATATGATAGCTGAGTAGCTGGCAGCTCCGCCAATAACGAGCCTGACATAATTTGTGAGGCGTCCAGCCTGTCGGTGTTGGGGGGCTTGTCGTCGCGTCCCATTCTTCCACCTCTTCGGCGTCTTCACTTCGGTACATAAACCAGTCCAGTTGGGCGATACACCTATGCAATACCTCTTCAGGCTGGTGAAGTGCCATGCCAAATATGAAACAGGGCTTCAAGTTGCAGCCCATTCGCTGGAGCTGTGCAGCCTCTTCTGTCAGTTGCCGATCATGGGTAACGAATCTCTTCCAAGCGAGATATCTCATGGCACTCTTCCTGTGACACTCATCACTTATATCTTCGTTCATGTTCCGCGCGTGGCGTCTGAACGCCCTCTGCAAGTAACCCAGAAGCCTTGGGTCGTCAAGCGGAACTGCAGCGGTGGCGGAGTCGACGCATGGATACCTTTCGGGATCATCGCCGTTGCTGTACGGGAGCGGTATCCATGTAACACCAAATAGGATTGTTTTGATGTTGTGGCGTGGATCGGAGTTGAGCTGGTCAAGTATGTTTGGTACCCAGAACTCATCGAGTTTGAGTTCAACATAAGACTGTAGAGATTTTGGTATCCCACGAGGCCATTTGGTGATTCTTGAGGATGGCATTATTGTGCGCATTGTTTTGTCGACAAACTTCAGTTTTCGTCGTGGGCCGTAATCATTCTCAGTCTCATACATCAACAGCGACATCTGTGAGAGAACAACGGTTCGAGACTCATGACAAGCCCACAGTAATCCGAACGGCTGGTAAGGTCGGTAAGGAGCATCGATTTCGATGCTGTCCTTACTCTCATATGAGCTATCGCGCTTGAAATACCAGAGGTTGCACACGCTGTTCTGGTCTACCGGTCTGTTGTGGACGGCAGCCTCCCAGATCATCAAGCGGAGCTCGGGAGGGAGTTCGGTGAATCGGGTGAATCTTGGTGGCTTCCAAATCTCCGCCAACCACTTCACTATGTCCCTCCACCAGATGGGCAAATCGCGGATCGGGCTGGTAGGGAACTCGGAACAGTGTACAATCATCAAAGCTAGGGCCGCTCCAACAGTCAGGTAATAGAAAGGTGAGGATGGGAACATTTTGGGCAATATTCCAGTACAGAATAAGTGAAGAAGAAAGACGCAAAGATTTCATGTTTTTTTGTTCTATAGATTTAATATTTAACTTTGAAGATTTTTATCAACCATCTGCAGATGTCTAAGGTTGCGTATTGATTAAAGACAATGAGATATAGTTCGGGCATCACGCCTGATAGACTGAAATCGAAACTCTTGTCTTCAATACTAGGCTTAAAATTAAACTCCCATTGGCCCAAAGCCTGTACTCCATACAAATATCTCAGCTACCACATGGTGACTGTTGAGCGTGTTGGGTTGGAAGACATTTCTGTTTAAGCTTTTTGATAACTCAAATCACACATTTCACATCATAACTGGGCTAAGAAAGATCACAAGGAACATAAGGTTCGTTTTATACAAAGTGTATTAAAAAGTCATTATATGAAGTTAATCTAATCTTGGAACATCATTATTCATGGTAAATCGACAGAATGTCAGTCGAGTTATCGTACTCAACGCCGCACTTCTCAGAGAAGCCAGTGAACTTGTCAACGCGGGCCTGGATATACTCCTCGAAGCTGTCTCGGGTGCAGCTAGTTCCGGGACCATCCTCACAAGCGGGGAGAGGCTGAGGTGCGCTGTTGACCAGGACACGGTAGTACTCGCCATCCTTGTAACCGTAGCTGCCGGTGCAGTTGAGTCGCTCGATGGCAATGTTGCTCAGGAAGGGGAGAATGTGGGAGCTCTTCCAGGCGCGGCGGTAGTTGATCTTGTTGAGGGGCATGGTGTCGTTGATCTGGGACTCGCTGCCGCCGGGCTCGGAGTTGTTGAAGAGACCCATGGCGACGAGGACCATCGGTGGCAGTTCCCTATGTGTAAAGGAGACGTAGAGATCCTCGTCAGAATCATCGTTCATGAGGAGGTCGGCGGTGGAGTTGAGCCAGGGCATGCCAACGTAGCCGGAAACCTCGTTACCGTAGCCAGCATTGTAGTGGTAACGCACATCCTCAGAATACTCCCAGCCAAGCCAATCATCAGGTGTGAAGAGCTCAAGGTTGCAGAAAGGAGACTTGCCGCGGACGACGGTCTCATATCCGCAGAGCTGCTGCATACCGAAGATGTCGCTGACGGTGAAGTTGAAGTCGGATGCGAGAGCGTTGAAGCGCTCAACGATGGGCTTAGCGTACTTTTCCTGGTACTCGGCAGACTCCTCGCTGCCAGTGGAGCCAGAGTAAGCAGGGCAGGCCTTGTAGGGGGTCAAGCTGTCGGCGCCAGACTCCTCGGACTCGTAGATCTGCTCAACCTTGATGGAAGTATCGTCGGCCTGAAGACCGCGAACAAATGACTGGGCAGACTTGACAGTTCGCTCAGCATTGGATGTCCAGACCTTCTTGGGCTGCTTGAACTCGGGGTATCGGAACTCGAGGTCGACTCCCAAGCGAGTAGCCTCCAGACGACCAAGGTTGGTCAAGAGCGACACTTCGGCATCGGAGATGGGAGCCTCCCAATCGGCAAGGAAGTTCAGGTAAGGAATTTTGCTCCAATCCACGCCAGTCTTGTTTCCGAGCTTCTCAATGAAAGGCTCAATGTACTCCTCGAAGTCGAAGTCGTTCGCGTAGATGGCAGCATGTCGCACCAGGTAAGCAGCGCGCTCGGCCGTGCAGCCCTGGGGCGCATCGGGAGAAACGGGAGGATCTTGGGACTCGAAGTAAGGTGCGATTCCGGTAAGGTGGTGAAGAGGATTGAAGCTGTAGTCGGAGTTGAGAGAAGCTGCAGAAGCCAAAGGCAGCAAGCTCACAAGAGCCTTGCTCAGAGGTGAAGATTGACGAGGCATTGTGAGTCTGTGGGAATGCACAAAGAGACGAGTCTGGACAGTAAACTCAAACTCAATTGACCATCTAGACAGCTACCTATTATATCTCGGCAGTCTATTTACTTTAATTTTTTGTTTCCCCCTATGAGATCATTAGTGTTGATGTTAAAGAAAGTCCCCATGTTGATAGCCGTGTCTTTGACGTCACAAGCATAAAACGATCCACGACTAAACCTGTCTGGCCTGCGTTTGTTCCTTGCAGTTTGTCGATATGTTTCCGTCTGATTGGCCCCGGAGATTTGAGGCTCCATAATCAGCACGTTGGCGTGGCGCGTCAGCCGAGGCCGCATTATCCGAGCGTGTGGACTTGGCGGCTCCAAAATCAAGAAAACAGCAACAAGATATTCCTTTTTTTCTTATATCATCTCGATCTTGAAAGGACGCGTATTGTGTCTTCGTTCTTTGACGAATGCCCAGAGAGTACCGAGTCATATGTTTCATGTTTGGCTGTGGATCTTTGAGGCTCTGTTCCCTCTGCATCATACCTAATCTCTTTTACTTGCTCGATCAACTCTGACGGTGAATGCCGAGAAAGCGAAGCCTTTTCTGGTCCACTGATTGTGTCACACTATTCCCTACTTCCAGGCTTAAAAACCGGGCCATCGATTGAAGATTGAGTGTGGTTTAGTGCCATCGCCAATTCTTTCACTAACGCAATGCCACGCTACTGCATGATATCGTAACAGTCAATCGATCCTGCTAAGTTCTTTCATGAGTTCAGCTCGAAGACAATTATTCTTGTCAAGCCCAGGTTGACCTATGGCTACTTCAGTAGCTTGCTGACCAACGCTTAAAGAATGCACTTAGTGCTGTGATGGATACCTAAGTTATCTGACTCTAAAAAGCATAAGAGATGAAGTAATTTGTTTACTTTATCTTAGCTTAGACCAGCATTTAGGGTACATTATCATAGTAGCCTAAGCCTTAGGATAATAGATCCTGTTACGTCCGGGTATGTAGGTGTATAGCCGCGTTGTCAGATAATGCTATTTATGCTACTTTTCCATCTGGTCTTTCGCAAAACGATCCCAATACTTCTTCTGGTCTCTATCATTCACAAGATAGACTTCCAGGTATATTCCAGCAAACCATCTCTGTGAGCTCTCTTCAATCTCGCCTGTGATGTCAGTCCAGCCGCTTTCCATCCTGGGCTGTGCATGCTTCACAACATCCAAACAGTGGCCTGCCCATTTGCCGGTGTACATCTCCATAAAGTACCCACGCATCTGTGCGATCTCAGATTCAATGACCCTTGACCCGTTGTTGAAAACATTTTTGACCAAATCTCTTGGCTTCCTTGTAGGTCCTGTTTTTGGAAGCTCGTCACTCTCCTGCCAGTTAATCAGCCACATTAGCAAGATGTCAAGAGTAAGCCATCGATTCCCCGTCAATGAAACAGTGGTAAGCTCAGAGATAGTTTTGTCTTTCACGAGTTCCATCCGTATGTACTGCTTGGTGGTGAGGCTGCGAAGATACCACTGTCCTTCATCATCCAAGTCATGAAAGGCCAAGCATGACTTTAGCGGTTCATGTAGACTTTCTGAGATTCCACTCGACGATAAGAGATCAGGGATCCTTCTACGTTGATGGTATTCCAATTCTGGGGGTGGTAAAGAAGTATAGCCATGCATTGCGCTTTGCTTCCACGCAGACCATGACCCTGTTAATTCGTGGTGCGTACATGGATTCCGCGGGTCCATCATGTCGCAGTCGACGTTGTGCTCTTCCATTGATTGATCCTTGACTTGATGGTATAACTCGTAGATTGCGGGGGGAAGAGTCGTCTTTCGAAACCCCGTAAGGAAGATCGGTGTATCTATCCACGAATATAGACGACGATCATGATGGATCGTGGTCACTGCTCTGATCCAAAGGCGCTGACTGCAAAGTCCGAGAGCAATGACATCCGCCGGTTCGAGATACAGATGAATTTGTCTGATCAACTCCGATGGCAACTTCTCCAACCGAGACTCTGCATCAGGACGATTGGGCTTCTTCAAAGCCTGATCTAGCTGTACCAGTGCCGCATTATGCACATCGATGGAAGGCCTGTAGAGTCGATGAAACGCGTCGAACGAGCCGTTGAGGATGCAGAACAGTTTCGGACTACTGACAGCATCACCAATTGCAACCTGCTCTAGGAAAAGTCCAAGCCAGTCGTTTGTTTCCAGTGGTATCTGTTCTTTGCGCAACGGCGCTAAGACGGACATTGACCAACTCTCGACGCCCATGTAACCTTCACACATGATGTTTATGGTGTTATTCTGATGATTTTTGGAAGACAGAGGGTAAGCAGTCAGCATTCGTGCGGAGAAGTCAAAGCCATGTTGTGTGTTGGCTGCAAGGCGTAAGCAACAGCTGACTTTGGCTTGGCCCTACGTTGGTTGTGAGACATGGTGGCCTTGAACGGATATTGCAATAGCCTATTGCTATACTGTCGCGCGACTGGTAAAACAGATGTGAATAAGCTTTTTGATGGACGGCTAATCGCAGATCAATGATGGCGATTGCTCTGCTAGGATCGCCTGAGAGTGTAGAGGGTTACTTCATCCCTCCATAGCCAGCCAGCCAGCCGTTGCATGCTGTATCCACCATCGGCATCACGTCGCAGGCTAAGGGTAGCATGCGCTTTACAGTTTGAGAACTTTTGCATCCAGATAGGCGACATCCAATTTGTTCCCATTGCTGAGTGCCTGTAGTGCGACTTTGCCATTGTCTGATTCAATTGCGGAGCATCCATTTTGTGGCTTGCCCGCGCCCGTTTTTATGTCGTCATCCCAACATGGAGTGTAGGGTAATGCCGACAGCATGTTAAAAACGCATGGGAACCTACACAACACAGTCCATATTTGACGGAACTTACTAAAAGGCTATTTGTTATTTGTTGGGGGGCTTACGCGGCATGTTCAAGTGTCGCTATATCTCAAAGAGGGTGTCAATGTCACTGTAGATGCAATATTCATGCCAACTTGACGTGTTCACCTCTTTGCGTGTCCAATCTTCGACTTGGCGGGTACCAGTCCCTCACCTCCGTGGTCACTCGCCCGGCAGGTAATCATAGCTACTGACATATTTGAGTAGGATCTTACGATGATATGGATCTAGTATCTGTTTTCATCCATTACACTTCCGCTTAGCCCGTCAACTGGAGGTACGATACCCACCGCCGGAATGTCAACGCAACGCAGTGGTGCGATAATCTGGACACCAGTGCAAAACAATTAGCATTAATGGTACATGTACTTCTAAATCACCATTAATTACTCCGTGCATAGAGTTCATTGTAGGGCTGATTTGGTGGATAGATATCGCTTGGCAAATCGTCTGTTCATCCCGTCTGATCTGGATAATCCACGCTCCACTGATGATTTTGTGTCGGTTGCAGACTTGGCGATGCGACATCAGTGCTGGCGTCAGCTTTTAGGGGAGTACATGCACTGTCAGGTTCTCCGCAGTCTAGAAACCTGCGTGCCACCTTGAAAACCTTGGCAGGATGGGATTTTTGGATCCGTAATTGTGATTTTGAGCAGAACAATCAGGAACTGACAATGGCCCCACGTGCAAATTAGTAGATTCACTAAAGTTGCTGATCGCGAGAAATAAACAGCGCATGAGATCGATCAGTGGTTTCAGGACTTGATTGAAAGCCAATCTAGCTAAACCGGTAAATGCCAGCCACTGCCGTTTGCATTACAGTTAGGCAGTGTCAGAGGCAGTTTTCAGAGCACTGGTGGGGGTCATAGATCAATTGTGGCGCAGTTTGACCAGCTCCGACAAAGTATGCATTGACCAACTAAATTTGGCGACACCCACTAGAAAACAGTAACTGGCCCTTGGACCTGGGCTAGAACCTTTTGGCGAGAAAAGGCCCTGACCATTTTGCCTGACAGAGGCCTGACTCTGAGGGTGGCTCCTCCCCCCTCCCTGTCCCCTTAAAAAAAAGTTAGGACAATCAATTCATGGATCGTGATTAGGGGGAGTCGGGATCCAACTCTGCTGCAACTTAACACTTCCTTCCTTCCAATCCTTAGGTTCTTTCCTTGCTTTCTATCCGCTCTTTATCCGTTGGCTTTCTTTTCTATTTGGCTCCTCCGCCTTTTCCCTTTTCTTTGCTCGTCATTGTCAACTTCAATCCACTCGAGCAGCCAGATCGTGGCCCAGCGAAAACGAGACACGTCCTCTTCCTGTCTCTCGATGTGAGGTCCTCGACCCTCCTCTACCTACCGCGACTTCGACTATCTTCCCCGCCGAAGCGATCAATAGATCTTCAAGATGCGCGTCTCCAATCTGCGGATGCCCGATGGCATGCGCAACTTCAGCATGCGCTTGGCTTCAAAGATTCCCCATCCTCACCCGAGGCGCATCATGCTCTACATAACATTAACCGCCATGATGGTCGGCATGATTGTCACATTTACGATGTACGACAGCCTCTTCTGGGGTGGCAAGTCCAAGAACACCGGCTTCGATCCTCTACTCTCCCGAACCAACGATTACCGCCTCCTCACGAGCAGGCGGAATAACCTGGGCTTCTACAATACCATCAACGTCAAGAAGACGGGCCAGAAGATTATGAATCCTACCCTCCTTGAACTTCCCAAGGGTAGCAAGCATGACTTCCTGGTCATCGCCCGCGCTCCTCACGTCGACCAAGATATCAAGGGCAAGAAGTATAGACGCGCCCAGCAAGTCGCCACCTTCGTTAGCCTTACCTGGGATGCGTTTGGCCGGCCCGAGCTCACTGCAGACAACGATTGGCACAAGATGCTTGTGGAGGACTTTACAGAAGAGCAAGGCCCCGAGCATCACTGCAAGCACCAGCCCGACATGGATAAATACATTGGTCCTGAGGATATGAAGCTCTTCTGGAGGAAGAACGGCACACCGATGCTTATCTTCACCCACCAGGTCAACGACGAGAACCTCTGTGAGGGTATGTACATCGTCGACGCCCGGGCTGCCGTCCCCGAGCTTGTTAAGCAAATGGGCAAGCACGCAAAGGGAATCCCACCTATTGAATTCGACAAACCCATCCTTCTCCGCCGCCAGCCCCCCGAGGGCGAGGAGTCCGCTGCTCGATACCAACGCGAGAAGAACTGGGCTCCTGTCTACAACCCCTTCAGCGATGATGACGACGAGATGATGTTTATGGTTGAGCCTAGCCAGCTGTACAAATTTAACTCGTCCGACTCGCCCGTTGAAGACATGGAAGCCGACGCCGAGTCCGCTGTAGACGAGCCCTTCCCTCCCGATAACGAGGGCGAGACTTGGCACTCCAGCAGCGCAACCTGCATGAACGACGTTATGCTCACCGACAAGCGAGTCCATCAATCGACACCCATGTTGAGTTTGACTCTGTGCAATCGCGGAACGTGCGAGCCTGCGGCGAACAACACAGTCATCATGGGCATGGTGCAGATGCGCTACGACCCTCCTCAATACACAAACACATGGTACGACCACCGAATCGTCGTTTACTCGCCCATTGCGCCGTTCAACATGATGAGTATCAGCAAGAAGCTCACCTACCATGGTGAGACCAACAGCAAGTACATCTGGACAGGAAGCATGGTGTACCACGGCGACCAGCCAGCGCAGCGCAGTCACGGCTTCCTAGACGACGAGATTTGGCTGAGCTTCGGCATTGGCGACTCTGCACCCGGGTGGCTGGACATCAAGGCAGAGGAGTTGGTGTTGGACCACTATTTCTGCCAAAACGCAACATCGGACTACCGATCCAGCATCAAGCAGCATTCATCATGACGAGACACGAACAATGTAATTGGTAATAGAGCGGCATCACATTAATTTTGCGCAAATGGAGTGTATTACATATAGGCATAGCACATTCACATTACATATACTGAAAGAGATCAAGTGTATACCCTCCCACCTTTTTTTGGGATATGGAGTTTGTGGGAACCAACGGTAGAATAGAGAAGGCAGCATTCCAATGAAATGAACACACACAATTGACTGATCTTCATGACCCAAACCCCTGAGATCTTCTATGAAACGCCGGAAGGGCCCTTTGTTGAAACCCCGCTTGAAGAATTAATTTCCAGATGTTTCTTGGCGAAGACCTTCTACCTTTAGCTTTGAGGGTCGATTGCGAAGGGACCAGGGGTCACCTTGGCAGCTGTGCTTGATTGGTAAGAGCGTAAATAACTTACGGGGCATGAACAGGGCTGTCAGTACGCGAAAGGGGGCGGCCGCTGTTGGATTGATACCTGGAGATAGGGCTGAGATAAGAGATAAGAGCTTCGTGATAAGATAAGACCGTCGTCTCGGATTGACGTTGAAGATTGACAGTCCGTTCGTGTCTAACTTGTCGCTCATTGCATTGCTTGATGAAAATATTCCGCCATGAAAAAATAATTGCTACATACTAAGACGGTCGAACTTTTGATCACACCGACTGTCGCGTGATCAAGTAGGGGTCCAGATCCTTTCTCGGAACCTCCCCATAGTAAGCATCGCTTAAACGTACCCATAGCCAAGAACCATATTTCACGGATTCCGGAAGACGCAGCTCAATTCCCTCAAGCTGCCAAAGGGTCCAGACTCCAGGGTTGACTGTCAACCTTGGAAGGAGCATTCTCGTATTTGTCGGATGACGACGAAAGTGTGGCGCAAGCTATAGCTTGGCAATTATCTGACATCTGTCTTGCTCCGCATCCGACGGTCCTTACACTTTCAACCGACGACATCAAACATGGTTAATCGTGGGGGACGAAGTAAAGCTTGTAAGACTTGCAAGCGTAGGCGAGTCAAATGCGGTATTTACGAGATACGACTGTTTTGAGAACTAGTGGCTGACTGTCAGTAGATAATGGCAAACCGCATTGTCAGCGATGTGAAAAGGCTGGCCTGAAGTGTGAAGGGTATGTCACTTATGAAGAATTTGTTGATGAGACGGCGAGGTTTCACAAGGACAAGTCTCCTGCAAGACCCATCCAACATGAACTCCAAGTGGTTCATAGGCCTTCAAACCCACCTAAACAAGAGCTCCCACTTCCAAGCCGACTCTTGATCAACGAAAATGATATAATACACACCCACCTCCTATCTAAGATGGTGGAAGTACAACCGTTGATGACCAACCTTGAATCCCTTCCCACCTCGACCCGATCTCTCGCAATTCGAGCACTAGCAGCTGTGTACTTTGGCAAGACCAACTCTCATAAACGCATCTTCGACTTGGGAACGAGAGAGTATGGTAAGGCTTTGAAGAAAGTGCATGAAGATTTATCGAGCGACACAGCTGTTTTGGAGTGGGAGACATTGGTTAGTGTGCTTTGTTTGTGTATGTTTGAGTCTATTGCTTTTACGGACAAGAGTGGGTGGCTAAGGCACTATGAGGGGATCTCTGAATTGGTATGGTAACATGAGTTTGTTGTGCTGGTTTAATGTTGATTCGTGATGTATAGGTCAAACTCAGAGGCCCGTGGAGGCATAGGACGCCATTGGATCGAGAGCTTTTACGGCAGTGTCGCTTTGAGATTGTATGTCTGAACCCTTCCCTGGGAGGAGCTTACTGACTTAACGTAGATCGTATGCGCACTGATAAAACGCCGTCACTGCTATCTGGCTCTCCCCGAGTGGCAGACCATCCCCTGGCCAGAGAGTGTACCGAAGACAGCCAGTGATACTATTCACGACATCTTTGCCGATGTTCCAGGCCAACTGCATGACATGGATCGTGTAGAAAGAGGCGAGGTGGGCGAAGACTTCAAGGACGACCTGCGACACCGCGTGGAGATAACACTCTCGAATCTCGAGGATTGGGGCCAGTTCTATCATCACCCACGTCCCCTCTCTGTTTCATTACCAGACAGCGAAACAACACACTCAGTCAGAGACAAAGCGCTACTCGCACTGCAAAGAGCCATCATTCTTTGCATGGTCAACCTCTGCACACTTCTCAAAGTCCCCCTCGTCGCAGAGATACCGACAGCCTTTGAGGATCAACAAGCAATAAGGACATGCATTGCGATTGAGATATGTCAACTAGCCATATCATGCGTCGGCGATGATTCTACAGGAACTGAGCCATTGTTATTCATATTTCCTCTCCAAATTGCAAGTATGAACTTACAAGCGGGAAGTGCTGAAGAGAAGCTGGCTGAGCAGGTTATGAATGATGTTATTGCTGGACAACATGGGTTTGAGATTGGACGGAGAAGGGAGTTGAGACCATCAATGGTGACTTATGTTGAATGAATTAACGCCGTCTATATGATATCTACCCAAATATTATATGAGGAATTGTTTAAACACTGTAAATCATGAGCCATTCCAGCTTAGAGACCTTCTTCTCATCCTTCTCTTCTCTCTTCTCAGACTTCTTCTCTAACTTAGCCATAGCCTTGTCGTGCTTCTCAACTAACTTTGCTCGATCCTTCTCTGCCTCTTCTATATCCTTCATCCGTCTCTTCTCAATCTCGGCCACCTTCTTACCACTCGCGTGCTCCAGCTTTGCATCAGCCTTGGCATTGATGTCCAAGATCTTATACTCCAGACCAACGATCTTGGCTCCGAGTTGTAGACGATCTTCTGTATCGGAGTCATATCGCTCTTCAATGGATGCAATCGGGTAACTGTACTTCGTAGCAGCCTCCTCGCGCTTATGAAGTCTCTTGTCCTCCTTTTTCTGCTTCCTTTTCTCTTTCTTGGCTTGTTTCATGGACGCCTGTTTTGCGCTGAGTCGATCTACCACATTGCTGTGTCTAGTTGGAGGCTCGACATCAAAGGATAAGGGTTCAACGTAGGGGCTGAGCTCTTGCAGTCTTTGAAGCGGATCCAGACTCTTAGCTGTAGCGCCAAGTCGTTGCATAACCTTCCCATCCTTCACGATCTCCATCTTCAAACCCTTGGGCCCGAAGACATCCTTATTTGCCTTGTCTAGCACAAGTTTTGATCTGATAATTGCAGACGCGGCTGTAGCGGTGCCCGCTGCAAGTCCGAGACCTAGAGAAACGCTTTGGCAGATGGGGTCTGGTACGAAGCCTACACCATCGCTGGCGAGCTGCATCGCTTTGAGAGGTGCGGGCTCGGCGTGGGCGATGTTGAGAGAATCAACGATGGTCATGAACTCGGAGGAGGATATTCCGTATGAGCCAAGAACGGGAGGATATGCTCTGATGAATGGAGGAGTGGCTTCTAGACCACCTGTGATCGAGGAGCAGGGGAGTAGAATAGGCCGATACAGAGTCATGGTGGTCTGTGAAGGAGACGATGGCATGGTTTGTTCGTAGGATGGGGGAGGCCCCTGGTGGTCGTAGCTGTGACGATGCTGCATATCGCCTTGTAGTTCAACAAGCAAATGATGCTGTTGGGAATTTTTTTCGTCTGAGTACATTGCTTTTGAAAGGATTGTGAATTGTCTGGAGTTCAGATAATGAAGATGCAAAAGGCGTTCTCGCAAGAGAGAATGCTCGGCTTTTTATCTCGAACATAGCGACAGTCCATCACATCCTGTTCCACCACCAACCGCAGCGCTGAAAATGAGGTTATTCCCAATCGGGATCATTGCTCGAGATCGACGCTGTCTGACAGCACCTCTGAAAAGCAGACGCTAAACCCCAATAGGTTGATTGTGCGAGCTGGGCTGTGCCGTCTCACCACCGACTTCTCGACAAGATTATTGGATAGCGGTCTCTAGCTTCTGATTAACGCACAGGTTCTCATTCGTCCTCTGCCATAAAGACCAAGACAGTAACAGTGCCGCGAGGGTGTCAGAAGAATTAGCCGTTCAGAGCACAAGGGATGAAATAATTTGCTCGCTTTATGCCAGCTTAGACAAACACTTATGCTACTTTATTTTAGTTGCCTAAGCCTTAGAGGATATCTCTTCTGTCACCCGCCTAGAGTGCCTACGTGATCATGGGAGGCTATACATAATGGAAGGGCGGCTCATCCTTCCGTCGGATTAAATACTCCATTCTGAGACAATGTTGTTAGTGGCTGATTCTGAAAGCTATTCGTGGTTATACGAAGGTTGTGCACTTCGCACCACCGTCACAGCCTCATTTTCAATCCAAAGCCTGATTTCAATCTTCCACCATGGCTTGCAAAATAATCCCTCAACAACATGACAAGAATGAACAAGTCCATCGCAAAGCTCATGGTAGTCATGAAAGGGCTGCTCAAGACTGTATGGGGCTTCCCTGCAGCAGGGTATCGCCGCATTGTCAACAGATGCTCAACACTCTTACGCGCTGTCGGTCTTGGTATCGCAACAATCACGAAAGGTCCTGAGAAGCCCAAAAAGCTCTTTACCATGTCCAGAAAGGTTGCACTCGCGCGATGCGGAGTACACATACTTCCGTCTTGCGTGTCTCTGATTCTCATCACCATCAATCTGTTGAGCTACTTTATCGGTGCTGAGCTACAAGCTTTCCAGAATGGTGACAGCATCAAACTTGGTATACTTCAGATCTGCGCAAAAGCCCAAGAGCTACTCGTTGTTGCAAGCCTTTCAACCGTCATATTCCACGTTTTGAGATCGGAGCTTGTCTTTGGCCCAGGATTACCACTTGGTTTGTTGGGAGCCGGATTCAAGTTTACGTCTCTTAGGTAAACTGGACGCATCATGATATCGTGGCCTTGCTAATTAGTGGTAGTTTCTTTTGGTCTCAAGAGTTCTGGGGATCTACCACATATAAAGAAGCCATACTTCGAAAGGCTAGCATCTTTGGGCTCTTGATCATCTCAGGTCTTTTGGCTGTCCTTGCTGGTCCAACGACTGCCGTGTTGATGATTCCTCGAGAAACCGAATGGAAAGCTGGAGGGGCTAACTTCTACCTGAATGGTGAGTAGAAAAAAGAAGATACATAGCTTGAGCTTATGGTTCCTAGGTACGAAGGAAGAGATGTGGCCGAACTTTCTCGACGTACCGTCTGTGAACTGCAGCGGGGACATCTGGCTTAACAATTCTCGGTGCCTTGCCAATGGCTACCGATCAATCTACGAAACCTTTACCAACAGAAGAGGTAGCAGCCAGGAGGGGCGGATAGCTTTGCAGATTTCCGATGGCGACCTTTACAAGACTGTTCATGCTCGAGCTCGAGAGTCGACAACCTACATTGTCGAAACTTGGGCGTGTACAGCTCATGTCCCCACCGCCATCCTACACGCGGCTTCCGTCAGTCTCTGGGTAGCAGCACTTAACTACCTGGTGTCTATCGCCAACCCAATCATGCACCCGAATCCCCAGCTTCTTCGCTACGCCTCGAGCCGCACGGCTAGCGTCAAGACTGAGCTTCCTGCTGCAAGAGTATTCTGCACTGATGTCGCCGAGACTGTTGAACAGAATAGTACATATATCCTAGCCAGCTTCCCTATGCTCACAGAGTATGGTCTGCAACTGCGGAACAGTACGCCTGGGGGAGATATTGTCTGGTTCCAAACATACGATGTGACCAATATCGTGATTGGGATGATGAACACTCCGGCATTTACAAGAATCGTCGTGGAGCCAGTCGATCTGCCACCAGACCTAAACCAAGCGAGCTCTGTAGGGGTGCTACTCCTCAGCCCTGATGGTGAAATCAGTGGAAGGTGGAAGTTGCAAGGGTGTTCCATCGACGGGAGATGGGCCAAAGGAAAGACAAAAATCACAGAAGACCCCCTTAGCGTCAAATATGACTTCAGCTCTGACCAACCTCGCTCCACAGTGGACAGTACGGTGGATGTCGAGGCTTATGGTTGGGGAGGATTTAGACCCCCGAATGACGGGACCCGGAGACGCATCAACATCACTGCCGGGTGGCTGAGCGCCTTGAATGCTGAAATACCGATGAATGGCCAGAACAACGGAACCAGACAGCAGAAGACGATCGAGAGTATCCTTGAAGCGGCTTCTGATGGCCCGTTAGGTGATGTCGACGCGAACATAATGCGGGAGCTTGCTTTGGCGGTCACTGTTGCTGACGGCCTTTCACGATCATCAAGTTGGCACACTACGAACTATAGCTCAACTTTCGAGCCTCTTGTCTCGGCACCATGGAACAGGACATCCGCAAAAACTCTAGTCCGAATTGGTGGCCCAAAGAACACGCCCACCTCAGGAAATTCGGTCAAGAATGCCAAGCTCCATATGCAAATGGAACTACACGGTTATGCCATGTCCGCCGAGAGCTGGTTTGACTTTTTCTGCATTGCAGTTCTCTTGACTCATACTATCATCGCGCTCAGCCATTCCGTCTGGGTGGTGTGGCATCGAAGAACGAGTGACGCTTGGGAGAACATGACTGAAGTGTTTACTCTGGGTCTCAACTCAGACCGCCCTGGACAGACTGGTGAACATGGACTGGCAAATACTTCAGCGGGTATCAGAACGTGGGTTCCTACGAAGCAAGTGGGCTGGATTGAGGTCATAGATGGCAATACGTCAGCATCCACATCACCAGACCGTCCTGAGGAGTTACAGTTAAGATTTGGTGAGGGTCGACATATGAAGGGGGGCCAAAGAGACGGCCAGTTCCAGGCCAAAGAGAACACAGATTATGGCACGATCTGAGAGTTTACAGAGGGGAGCTAGGTGGGTACCAGCATAAATATCCTCCAAGACTTAGGCGATCAAAATAAAGTAGCCTACATACTTCTCTAAAATTCCATAAGATGCCCAACCTCTTTCGTCTCTTATGTTTATGACATCCAGTTCTTCTAACAACCAGCGGGGAGAGGAGTCAGTGTACCAAGCCTCGTGGTACAACATAGCACGTGGGATCTCCGGTATGATTGGTGGCTCAGCCGAATCAGCCATCGTAGGATCATGGCCAGTGGTATCGTTGGTGATGTGCTTGAACCTTGGTTGCTGAGCCCACAGAAACCCATTCTCTGTGTCCTCATCTGAGTCTACCATTACCGTAGGTTCAGGTGACTCTAGTTTCTTGTTCTCAACCTTGTACTTTCTCGGTCTTGCTTCCCATGGTCTTCTTGCTACTCGGTTTGACGCGAAGCTTCTTGGAGTTTGATGGTAGAATCTTATAGTCTGTATCTCTTTTGATGACTGGACTGGGCTCTGGAGTTGCAGTAGCCAAGGCAAGGGGCGCATCAAGTTCCTGTAACACTTAGAATTTGATCGTTGAGATAATCACTAGAGCAGTTCTTACTTCTTACCAGATGCATTGTAGTCGTCAAGTGCGCGATGAGATGTTTTCAGACCTAAATGAGCTCCCATAACAGGACAGGCCTTGGATGCGACATAGCCACCTTCCATTCAGATTCCAATCAGGTTCTGAATTAGTTAGATGACGTAACATATGCTCTGAGGCACGCTTTCGGTTTGCAAGTTGTGCAGCAGCGAGTCGCTGATTTTGTTCTTCCAGGACGTCGATCCCTATAGTATAAGTTAGTAACAAAGGAAATATGCTTAAGTAGAGTATACCAACAGTTTCGAGTTTCAGACTTTGTTTCATTCAAGGAGCCAGAAGTTTCGTCTGCATCTTGGAACTCAGGAGCATCTGGGAGATCATCGGGCCAAGCGAGCTCAGTGTTGTCGTCAATCGATGCTGGAATGTCTTCCATTGTAGTTAACTTGGGACAAGTAATCCGAGAGAAAGTTGCAATTGTGACAGTGAAAAAGAAGATTTGCATGAGAACAGGACGCAGTCTCCGGGAAGGATTGGGGACCAGAGCTTGTGGGGCACTGCCTAGAGGTTGGTGACGACATTGTTGGTACTGACAAGTTGAGGAAGGAGCTGAAGTCATGGAAGGAGCGGACCTCAGGTGTCTGCGGCGCAAAATATGGCTGAGTAAATGAGCAGCAGAAAGGCATATGATTTCGTGGCATGTATGGACGGTGTGAATTTGCTAAAAGGTCAACATATGGTATATTTAAATAGTAAAAATAGAGCATGGGTATCTCAGATAATCATGAATCGTATAAACAACATCCTCAAAGCATCAACCAAACCATCGCCGCCAAAGATCCTCCCAAAGCAAACTCCAAACAGCTCTCAAGCCCAAATGCACTACTCTCCTCATCCGCATCATCCGACATATAAGTCATGGTATTCGGAGTGGCAGGGTAATAATTGTCGTTATATGTCGAGTTCAGCGTAACGTTGCCCACTGCATCACCATCTTCGAGGCGAATGTATGTCTGGACCTCGTGCTTCTCCAACATATCCTCCGTCACAACGATTTCTCGTGCTCCGCGGATCCAATCTCCGTAACCACCGTAACCTGAGTGCTGCCCGTAGCAGAGGTGGATGCCGTTGCCTTCGATGTCCATTCCGTCCAGCTTCGTATCCCAGCGGTAACACCATGTGTTTCCGTGGTCGTGACCGTAGAATAGGCCGATGATTCCAGGAATAGTGACCAAAGCTTCCATGAAAGGAATGTCTTGGCCGCCGTATGGGCAGTCGTAGGTGGGGGTTCCGTCTGCGCACCATCCGTAGCCCTGTTGAGGCACTGGCGGGTCATCGTTGATACCTACTTGATAATTCTTGCGAATACCCAGCTCGGTCTGAAGAGCAACTGTCGCGTTGGGAGGTACGTGGACAAAAGCGAGCGAAGGAATGGTTTTGTTGTACTTGTCCGTGATGTCCGTGTTGGTCTCATTGAACCAGTCCACAACACTCTGGTCAACCCAATTTTCTTGCCAGCTTCCCTGATAATAATTTCCGCCACGGCTGTCGAAGAACCAGAGGATAAGCTGAGGGCTGCAATCGGAGGTCTTCTTGCAGTCGGAAGCATAAACGGGCAGATAATAGTTGGTTGTACCGGATTTTGTCGTGTTGACCATTTTCTGAGTGCGTGCTCCTGGAAACATTTGCTCGCGTTCAAGAATTCCATCGCCAGCGATGTTGTAGTTGTGGTCGTGATTCCCGTAGGTGGAAGCCCAAGTAAGACTGCGGTTCACCATGGGCTCAACAATCATGTCGACATAATGTGTGCTGTTATGCTTCCATGTTGAGTCACCGTTGATGAGGTCGCCATTGAGAACGACCAGATCTGGTCTGTCATAGTCCAGGACCTTCTCAATAACCTCGACTGAGTGCCGATCCTGCTCAGGACCTGTCGTTGATTCATCTAAATTCACATGTCAGTCGTAGATCTGCGGTGGCCAATTGAGGAAACTCACATTGTCCAAAATGCATGTCAGAGAAGATGGCAATCTGAAAAGTGCCATCCTTCTTGAACTGCAACGGATCAAGCTTAGAATTGTCCACATCTGCGCCATAACCGAGCGTCACAAGGGAAGCTATAGCAATGATGTGTCGTTTCATTGTAAATAAAGTGGCGATAGCCACCGTGGAAATTGGATTGTTGATAGTCGTGATGATCTTTCTGTGGGATGCACATCCATCACGGCTCATCGCCTGTTTAAGAATATGCAGAGTCAAGCATCAATGCGTCATCCCATGGAATTTTCGAATAAAGCCCAAAACTTCACGATGCCCAGATGAGTTAGGCTTGCAGGTAAGGGGAGTTTAAAGAGGGGCATGGTAGCAGGTTTCGTGGACAGCGCACGTAGGCAAGTCCGTGACCGACCAACAAGGCCTGTAATTTCGTGGCGCCTTTTCTTTTTTCCCTTCGGATCTAAAAGCAATCATCTAATTTGTTAGCCTGTCTTGAGAACAAGATGCGGGTAAAGCGGGAGTATAGTGTTTTAAAAGAGACCTGGGGTAGTAAAGGTTATAGCATTTGAGTTTATTGCAAAACTACCGATATCAATTGATGTTGCCAATCTGACTTACTTGGCACATCCCAACTATGACCTCTTGCAGACTCGTATCAATTGACCGATCGATTTCGGGTCCGAGCCGAAGGTATGGGATGTGGGAGAATCCGAGACCTGAGACGGCCCGAGCACCAACAGGAGTCGTCATTCCGCTCGACTAAGCTTCTGTAGCGCCAACTCTAAGCAACCAATGCCTTGGTCTGATCATTAATCTTCGCTCAACTGCCGCGTCAGTGTCGGCGTCAACAATTACATAAGCTGCTTGCGCTCGTACGATTCGGTTGTTAGCTTGTCTGCTAGAGGACATTTGATGCTTGAAGAGGAAACAGAGCACGCGTGGAGATTCCTTTGTCGGCGATGGATTGATCCACTGATCCACGCGGCTGGAAAAGCTTGGCCTATTTCTTATTAGACTGATAATATTCGCTCTTTTTCGCACGTGACAGATTTCTTCATTTGCGATGTCTCGTATGGCATCATAGTGTCTTGCAAAACACACCAGGGCTAGTGTTGCGTCAGGCAACATCGCTTTAAGTCTTGGGCATCGGTACTCCGTAATTAACTTTCGGATAATTTGCACAGAAAGGAGTAACGGGCGTCTGAAGGGGTACTGGCATGAACTACCTAGCTGAGAAGGGGAGAGATGAACACGGTAAGTACAACCTGCATGAGCCGCAAGAAGCTAGCCCTAATTTAATTTTTGGGGCGGCACTTGCTTGGAATTTTGACCCGCCCACACCTGATCGAGACATTACCTTTCTCTTTTCGAGCGGCAGATCGACCAGACGACCAGAGTCACCAGACACAGCATATGACAACTTCTCTTCCTGGCGACATCATTGATATATAAACAAAGCCAGACCACAGTTTTTCTCGCCATGCTGAACGATGCAGTTTGATTCAACCGAGAATTCAGACAATACTATGACGAGGCTAGCATCCTTACCCTTGCTATCTTTAGTATCATTAAAGACATGGCGCTGCATCTAGCACACGTTATTGATCCTCTTGGCATTATCCCCATGAAGAGAGCATTGATACCAATCAAATCACCGCCAGCAATATTGGATATGCATCAGCTCTGGATCCCATCGTCACAGACAAACTGCCACTTGCTTCTGCTTTTTACTCATGATGAAGTACTTCGCAGTGGCTTCAGGGCCATTACCTTTCAAGTCGCGTCTAGTGAAACAAGTAGGAGGTCAATGTCTACATTATGGTTAATGAAACAAGCTTATCCACCACGCTTGAGTTGCTGCAGTAGTCATCTGAGGGTTAGATCAAATTGAGATGCCTGTTTGTTGCAATATACTTAGGCACGGTCAATATAACGGTGAGAGCTTCGAGAAAAAGAAAGGCTAGACTATGCATGGTCATCAATGGATATGAGGCGTGATGTGGGAGGCGAAATAGACCGAAGGCGGAATTTTGATCGGAGTTGGGAGAAACGTTGTTGCACAAATTCGCATTTCTTCTTAGATTCCGTCTTAATTACTTCATAACCAAATATCGCCTTTAGTAGAGTGGGATTGAAATCTCATTAGGTCTCAACTAAGTAGTAGTATACTGAACTGGGTCTGTCGCTCGCTTCAAGCGGAAGGTACTCCGAAAGTACCCTTAGTTCAAACTATCACAGCTTTCTAATTTCTCCGTTTGACTCTAGGATTCTGCCGAAGCTAAAGAAAAGCCCCGGTCACTGTTTTGGAAAGGTTCACCGTTCGCGATGATCACTATTAGCCCTTCAAGGTGGGTGCCAGAAGAGTTATCCTCTGAAGCTTAGGGTATAGAGATGAAGTACCCATATTGCTAGCCTAAGCTCGCATAAGATGATGGAATTATTTCATCTCTTCCTGTTCTCATCAGACAATTCTTCTGGTACTCTGGCACCTTATCCGTTGCCTTCCCCAATACAGAAGCTTCCCACGCGACAGGCCAAGCAGAACAGCCCCTTGGTTCGAGATACGCTTTGATTCCGGTTGAAGATCTACACCTCGATCTGTTTTTCACAACAGAGTTTCTTGGTACCTAATCTATCCTCCAATAGATATGCGACGAACCCTCCGAGTCCCCGTCTGGCCGTATGTAGATCTTGGGTAGATCTTCCAACCAAGATGAAGTGCCGATCTTGTGTACAACGCTATACCCAAAACCGTGTAGAACTGCAACCAGTGGTCCAACCCCGCGGCCCAACCCGCTCCGAGCTGAAGGTGGCTGCTTATGGCGCACAAGTAAGACATCAACCACCTCGAAACAGCAACTGATCGTGCGTAGCTTGCGAGTTGCCGAGCTGAACAATGAGGAGCGCACCCAATAGAGGCAGGATATAGCACGGTGATGTCACGCAAGATACGTGCCTTGATCTGCCGGCCGGAGACGGTTTATGCAGGATGACCTGACTGTTCGTTCGTTCGCCGGGGATGAGCAACTAAGCAAGCTTAATGCCCAGGTCTCAACAAGAGCCACTGCGTAGTTATGCAATTGCTCTCAGTTATTAATACATGTGATGTTTCTGAATAAAGACCCTGGAAATTGCACAACGTGATCCAGACCGACTCGATCAAGTGTTTCGTATCACAAAAAGCACAAGACACAATATCACATACACTGCACACCGCTGACAAGTGATTCGTTCTCGTGAAGCGCTTCTTTGTTCCTTTATAAAGAACGCACTACGTTAAGCCCTGCTGTCACGATACCATCAAATACGCAATGATGTTGAGTGTTATGCCAACAACATCGGTCTTGGAGGCCCATATTCCCTCCATCAAGCATTATCCAAGTAAGCTGCAATCCGCTTTCCAACCAAATAGTTAGACTGACAGATGGAATTCAGCTGTGGAAATAAAAGAGGCATATGAATACGACTATATCATTTTCTACAGATGGTTATCACCAGATCTCTACGAAAGAGGCAGAGTTATGGCACGTCTAGTAGCCGAGATGATTGAGAAGAAAACACGTCGCGTCTGGCTGGACCAACATCAAATGACGAGAAGCACAGAAGCTGGAGAAGTCACCAAGAGAATATCCCAGACATTCTTATCAGTCTCTCAAATAATCATCTTAGCAGCACCAGGCGATTGGCATCGGTTCTCAAATATGGACGATATTCATCGTTGGGAGTGGGAGATGAGTCTCCGAAGTGGTAAGTGTGGACTGGAAATTTGAGACATCGTGATGTTGACACTAACCGCTACCCAGACAAACAAATCTGGTTGCTGCAATACGGAACACCAGACAACGCACGGGCAGCCACAAAAGAGCAACTGGAAGCGGAGATGTCTACGCGCTGTCCCACGCTAGCAAAGCTATTTGTGGGCCGGGAGCTGCATATACGGTCGCTTTCGATGGATAACATTGATACGGTGCTGGGGGAAATTGCCGAGGCGCGGTAAAGATGGGTTACAGCCGCTTCGGCAACGCCCGATGTCGATCTCTGAGATTCAACAACTTCAATCGATGTGTAGTTGTCTGTGAGACCTCACTAGTTATGCAGTATTGCATCGGTGTTTCCTTAAGGTTTTGGGCGCGGGGCGGTATGATGTGGCGTTGGACGAAAACAGATCGACAATGCAGTGAGACAGTCACGGTTAGGGTAGAGTGACTTAACAAGACATGCATAAAAGAAATTCAGTGACTCGAGGCCCGGCCATAAACAGTGATTCAGTGAATTGAAGCCAACCTCATTGTTACTTAATGCTCCTTCACCCCCACAGTCCCTCTAGACTCAGTATCTTCATCAGTAAGCATCTAAGCAAATATGTCTGCGGTTGCCACTACTCCGAACCATGGCCTTCGTCTCGATGAGCCGATTATACCTAACAACAAACTTCAATCGGAAGACAACAGTATGTATTCAAATCGCTCAATCACTTTCAAACTCTCACAGCCCTGTAACAGATGAAAACTTCACAGACATGCAGAATGCCTTCAAGGCTGGTAAGGAATACGTCGTTCCATGGACATCCCAAGAAGATGCACGTATCGAACAAGCCATGAACGACCTTGGCTCTTACCTGACTGAGCTCGACCATTCTCTCTCGTATGAAGGAACGGACAAGAAGGTAGTTTGGAGGAAGTCGTGCTGGTTCGCGAGTCACGGCATAGGTCATCCATTCCTAGATTCCGAGGATGACATCGCCAAGTTTGACGGTGACCTCAAGGATGGCCTTACTGGCCTCCAAGCATTACATGATTCACGAATTCGGGACTCCATGCATTGTCTGAAGGACTCGTTGGACAGTGCATTGGTGAAGACCAGCATGGCTGTCGGTATCGACGCGGACATGGTACAGCGATGCACTGTTCGGTATCGTGCTATCAAGTATACGCCTCATGCTGGCGCTCCTGGTGGTATTGGTCTTCATCCTGATGGTAACCTTCTGTCTGCCCTTATCACCAATGGCCCGGGACTACGTGTCTATGATCTTGATGGAACCGTACGCTTTCCTGGATACAAGGGCACGATTATGATGGGCGGCTCTACACTTTACCGTTGGGCGAATGAGTTTCTTCCAACATTTCATGATGTTGATATCAGTGGAGATGAGGTCAAGGTTTCTATCGTGGCTTTCTTCAACTTTCCCGATATGGAGACAATACCAAGAGGTTTGCCTACGGAGGGAGATGGTTTCTTTCATGATATCCGACGCATCAAGGAAGATGATAAGCTGCCTAATGGAGAGCTATCGGCGCTTTGGGATATTATTATTGAGAACCATAACTTATCACTACCACCAGTTCGTGCCAGCGGATGAGCTTGATCAGTTTGGATCACGAGAGCGGTTTCAGTGTTTTCATTTCACGTTTCTAGATACTTAGTAATCAAATCACTCTATCGTTGCATGTAATGGTCAACGGCCTGTATACGTTTGGCCATCAAGTAATTTGTGACAATACCACGTTTGCTCCTCAACTTACTTCAATTTTGTTTTTCTTTGATCGACCCCTCCATTTCCCTACTTTCCATGAGCATGTACTTCTTCCTCTTCTTCGGAACTTTCAGTCTCAATAGATTGTCGAAGCATTTCAACATCCTGCTCGTCAATCGACTGTCCTCTTACCACTGTCTCTTGTTCCGGAGCCTCATGGCTGTGCAATTTCATGTTAATGAACATGAACCACAATCCCAAGTCATACGTGATTCGCAGCACACCACCAACAACAAAGGCAATCCAGAACTTTCCACTTTCGGCAAGACCGCCAGTCAGTGAAGGTCCAGTGGCCATAGCCAAAGTTCGAAGTGTAGATGTTATACCCATAACAGCAGTACGCTCCTCAGGCTTGACCACGGCCGCAATAAACGCAGATCTCGGTGCTTGGTCCATGTTGTTGAGACCCATACGAATGAATAGCAGTATGACTGTGATGACGACACCACTTGGAAAGGGGAAGAACAGTACTGAGATTGAAGATGGCAGATGGGTAAAGACCATGGTGTTGATGAGTCCCAGATGTCGAGCTAGAGGTCCAGCGAAGACGGTGGAAATTGTGGCCAGAACCTGAGCTGTTGAGAAAATGTCTCCAAGTCTAGCTTTGGACAACGAAAACTTTGTGTCAAGGAAGTATGTCGTCAAGGCTTCTGATACCATGCCATCTGCCAGAGAATCGATAGTAAGAAGAAACCAAAGACGGTACATGACAGATCTTGTGCCTGATGAGACACGCGAAAAGCGACTAGCGTGCTGCGGAGGGTTGGAAGCGCTGGTCGTCGGACGACTGGTGTCTTCGTCCTCATCCATAGAGTCTCGAAGAAGTCCCTCAGCCAACTCATCTGATGCTTCCGAGGAATCATCATGATCGGCCTCGGTCTTGTTACTCATGACAAAGGCAAAGAAGACGTTCAGAGCACCCATCAAGATGTATACCCAGAACGTAGCATGATAAGCCGAGACAAGATTCCAACCTTTGCTTTCAGTCATTGTCTCAACAAATCGTCCTGCCAATGCCGTCCCTGCCGCGGCGCCCAGACTTGAGCTGGTAACGTACCAAGCCAAGACATCAGCTCGAGTCTTGGGGCTTGTAATTTGAGACAACATGGATTCCTCGATAGCTCGAAACGGACCAAAGTCGCTACCACTGGCACTGATAACCCCGACAACAGCCGCCAAAAGAAGAATCCAGAAATTCTCAAAGATGGAGAAAATCACGCCCGAGAAAGCCATCAACACACCACCAGCAACAAGAACTCTCCGTCTCCCAAGCCCATCAGCCATGAGCGTAACAACCAACCCAAGAACAACATCACCCAAAAGTGTCAAACTCATAAACAGCCCAATCCGAAAATCCGAAAAGCCCAACTCTGAAAAGAACTGCGCTATCGTGAGCGTGACGGCCTTGAAGGCAAACATGCGACATGTTCGCGAGAGGATGAGCAGCCATGCATCTTTACCAGCGCCGTACACGGCTGAGATGCCGGACTCGTGGTATAGCCAGCCAGCTGTTTTAGCGACAGAGGTTCGTTGCGTCGCCATTTGAAAGATGAGAGAGTGAGAAAAATATTGAACTGATGTGATCGCATGGTCAATTGCCTAATATCCGTCTAGTTTGCGGGGTGCGGCGATCGGAGGTATCGGTGCCGTGATCGGCAGTAGTCAGTTTACACCGAGTTACCGTTTCGAGCGTCATTGTTACAGTAGTTGTGAGCGTGACTCAGAGGAGGAATAAGGCCTGCAGAGTTGGCTCATGGAGTTCAGAATTAGAGCCGATAGACCCCGAGTTCTGTAGGTTTACAGAGTGACCGTCGCAGCCGCTGGTCTCATTCTCTCCAATTAAGCTTAAAAAGTACCAGAAGCATAAATCATTGGTAATTATATTTGTGCAAGAAATCATCGTAGTGGAAGCCGTATGGTAGCAATCGAGGATCAAACAATTGATTGCAACGGTCGGGCTGCAATCTTGCGAGCGTGGTAATCATTTGGCTACTTGAGCCCAAATTGCTGAGCCACACTCATAACCCAGTACCTTGTCCCCGAATAGCTCAGCTGGAAGAGCGTTCGACTGTAATTGTTATATGTCATCGAAAGGTCACTTGTTCGATCCAGGTTTCGGGGAACCGTCTCTTTTTTTGCATTCTCCAGCAATTTATCTTATCATCATCTCTAAACTCTCTTTTGACTTTTTGTTGTTTGTTTTTTGCGGCCGGCTGATAAAACTGCCGTGCATAATGCATGACTCGTCCAGAATTAAACTTTTAAGCTTCTTGAAGCCCCGCATTCCAACTCTCAACTGCTAACGTCTTTATCCAAAGCAGGCATGATGTCGTCTTCTGCCCATCCATTACCCTCATGGTATTATCGCCTTGCTCCTCATCTCAAGTCTAATGGTGTAGTTCTCCCATGGAATTTCGATGAAGACATCTCGGATCTCGATGAGGCGCGCTACAATGAAGCTAGTGCTTATAATGGGCCTGACGCAGAGTGGTTTCACCGACTGAGAGAGCACCGAGAAGAGCGCAAAAGAGAACTCCAAAAGCGAAGGGAGTTTGTCCAAAGACAGAAAGAAAAGAATAGAGAAGACGAAGAGGACAAAATGAGAGAGGTGCAGGCTGCTTATCAAGCCTTGGAAGGTACGGGTTACATGACTGATCTTGGTGAACTGGATACCACGTTTGAGCTCTACTCTCTGGACTACTTTGACCATTTATACGATCCTAGTCCTGTCGGCAATCGGAAGAAATACTTGAGGTTCGAGAATGCGGATGAGCAGAACCCTAACGGTCTTCTGATGGGTGTCTTGTGGCTCAATCCCGACGTCAAAAGCGAACTTGTCCCATTCTACCCTCCATCACATTCGAGTTTGAAACAATACAGGCTCGATACCATCGACGGTAGATTTGCCCTCATCGTGCAGTTTATCGACAATAATCATCTTGTCCTCCAAGCACGCCGAGATCTCGTCTTCATGGACAGGCCGCATCAGGTAACCGGGCCAGACACCTTCTTATTCGGGGGCGTTCGAAATGATTGGGGGAAGCAACTGCAAGCTTATGCGAAAAGCTTCCATGGGACAGGATTTGGATTTTCATTCGACACAGCAGGTTAAACAGCCTCACGGTGGATCCACTTTGCGTGAATGAACATAAGATGGTGTGCTGCGCCCCATCCTTCGAAGTGCACGGGGGATATATATAAACATGACTCCACTGTTTAACAATTATTCACTTCTCATACCATATCAATTGTATCATCATGGGAGCCTCAAATTCACTGCCCATCCCCAATAAGGCATCGAAATTCCTCTCGCTAAAAGACGGGACACTCTGCGCTTGGTGTGACGATGGACTGAAACGCATCTCGGAAAATGGTGAACCGTATCGTACTCGTGCTCTAGTAGATCTCCTCGAGGCTTCAAAGTACTGCCATTACTGTGCTATGTGGATGGAGGCTTTACGCCAATCAGGGCGTGAGTTGAAAGAAGATGGACAAGTCACAGCTTTCAAGCAGCATCCTCTAGCGCAGAACGCAGTCGATCCAAAGGACGTCAAGCTTCGGTTCATCAACTGTCATGATTGGCAGCTGGGGGCCTCTGCACAGTATATCTGTTGGCCATTCCAAGGTCATATGTGGGCGAAGCTTGACTTGGTTCCAGCGGAACGTGAGTGCGCCTTATCCTTGTATTCTATTGCATGACTGACCATTTGTTACAGTTGCGCCCTTCATTTACACCAATCAATTGGCAACTTCAGATAAGACAGTTTTGATCAAGGAATGGTTGAAACGCTGCGAGAGTAAACACAACGTTTGCAAAGTCACGAAAGACCCATCCTGGAAGCCAACTCGACTGTTGCATCTTAACAGCAAGTCCGAATCCCTACAGATTCGTCTTGTCAATGGTGACGATGTACCTGAGAGAGTCGAGTATCTGACAGTTACTCACAATGAGCTATCCCTGGGACTTACGAAGGACAATCTCGAAGAATTCATGACGTCACTTCCTACATCTCAACTCTCCCGAAGCTTCATCTCAGCTTGTGAAATGGTCAGAACTCTGGGTAAAGAGTATGTCTGGACCGACTCTCTTTGCGTCATTCAAGACGACACCAAAGACGAAGCTGACCGTATGGCCTCTGTCTGGGAGAAGTCTTGGCTCCACATAGTAGCCCATAGCGCTTTAGATGAAGGGAAGCCTGTCTCTGGTACTCATGTGACACGCGAGGAGAGCTCTTGGCTTCCGATATGGGTTTCCCGCGAATGGGGTGGTCCTTCATCAGGCGACTATTGCGTTTCGCGATACGACGACTGGTGGAACGCCGTGTCACGCTCTCCAGTGAACAAGCAAGCTTCGACTATCGAGGCACGTATCCTTGCGCCTCGAGAGTTACATCTAGGGTTAGAGCAACTCGTGTTTGAGTGCGGTTCGATGAGTGTCTGTAAGAGGCTGCCACTCGGTCGGCCGACCTCCAGTCCTGATCCGGTCGCGGCGCTCAAGTCTTTCGTAACGCAAATCAGGAATGACGGTTTAGCACACCTTACCCGCGAGAGCCTATTCAACGCTTGGGGAAATGTTATCCGGGTCTATGGCCAAGCACGACTCGCTGTAGAAACGGACAAACTGGTAGCGCTCCGTAGATTGGCTGATACATTCTATCCCGCCTTCAAAGACTTAGCAGAATCCGAGATTGAAACTAAGAAGCAACACAAAGATTCACGAGAGCAAGAAACCGTGAACGATAGAACGCAGGACCTCTTCATTACCGGACTATGGCGTCCATATTTGGAGATGCAGCTAGCATGGCGAGCGACATCAGATGTCCAGCGCTTCCAACTGGATGGACTCGCCCCGATGGCGCCTGGCAAGCGATACAATGAATACGTCGGTCCGAGTTGGTCATGGTGTTCCCTGAAGGATGCTCTTATCGAACCGCAAGGAGTGAGTCCGGTTGACATCTATTTTGCAACTGTTCTCGACGTCAAGTCTACGCCAGGTCCAGACCATGATTCGAAAGAGACTCCTCGCTCCTCTCTTTACATCCAAGGCTCCATCATCCCTATCGCTGGCCTCGGCAAAGCGAACGGGATGAAATTAATAAACTTTGATACCATCAACAAAGACGCAGGTTCTGGCTGGGAGGGCAAGACGATCGATGTTGATAGTAAGAACTTTTGGGATGTAGAGTTTGAGGAAGAAGCCGCCAAATGCCAAGGACCTTTTGCAATGCCCATCTTTGCTGACATGACAAGAATCACAAATCCACTACACTGCTTGGTTCTGGATAGACGAGATGATGAAAAGGGTATGTATGCTGTGCGCCTGGGAGCTTTTGTGTTGGATAACATGGATGATGTGAAGGCTTTTTGGAAAGCTGTGGATGCGTTTGATAGTGTATCTGCTGATGGTACGAAGAAGTGTGATGGCTTGTTTAAGTTCGTTGATACTGATGGGAGGGGTGAGTATAAAAAGACAGACGGGGTTTTACAGCGGGCTTTTGAGGTTCGATAGGTTTCGGCTTCCTATGTCACTCACAACAATTGCGAAGAACTGGCCCCTAAAGGCATAAGAGACGAAATTACTTTATCACTTTATGCTAGTTTAGACTAGCACTTAGGCTACTATATTTTAGCAACCTAAGCTTTAGAGGATAATTCTTTTGTTACCCACCTGTCTGTCAATGGACATGAACATCAAACGTGTTTAAATCTGGACAAAATATTGGTATAGAAACTAAATACACTCTCGAGTCAACATGAGAGAATTTACTCGTCAACGTAGGGGTCAAATCCCTCAACGCCGCCATCACCAGCCGCGTCCTTGAGCGAATCGCCGAACTCATCATCCAGCTTAGGTCCAACACCACCACTCCAGTTCTGAAGCATTTTGTCTCGAAGTCCAACATCAGGCCAGTTGTCCCAGCCAACAAGAGGAGCCTTGAAGAAGGAGCCGGTAGGGTTCTCAGGGTTCGCCCGGTCATCATCGTTGGCGAAGCGGAAGCAGTGAGTTCCGGGGCCGTCCTTGTGATACACAAGAAGAGGGCTTGTGCCGTCGATGGGGAACTCGTTGCTGGCTCCTCCATAGCCGCCGTGGCATGAGGGGGCGACACGGAGGACGGTGTCACCCTTTGCGAAGACGACGATGTTCTCCCAGTCGTGGCGATGGCCACCAGCGAAGCTTCCTAGGGCGCCTTGGTCTTTCTCGTAGTATGTCTCATACCTATAGTTCTATCATCAATACTTATCTCTGATTGAAGAGCGGAAGGACTTACATGATAGCGCAGATACCGTTGTTGCAACGCTTGCGAGAGTAGGTGTTGGAGTTATCCAGCTGAGGAGGATCACGGCAATCTCCCTCAGGGGTGCCAGTTGCATCATGTCCTCCATTTAAATTGCCATCAGGGTCGATAGCAGCAGTCTGGTAGCATCCATCGCCGTCAAAGTCAAGAGAAGGTTGGAACTTGAGTTCAATCTCGTCCGCACCCTCGGGTAGGGCTGTGAGAACGTCTCTCTTGACTTGCTTAGATACGGGCGATGCCTGGACTGAAGCGATGGCACCGAGAAGGGCTGCGGCGGTCAAGAGCTTGTTCTGCATGTTGAAGGTTGAAGAATGGGGTTGTGATGGTGATGATGAGATCGAGAACTGTTGGTATCTGTTCGGATATTTATACTTCATTGAAACTCTATTCAAATATCTTCCTTCATCAACATCCGATCGATGAACAGGTTACTATTGAGCCTTGCACCGCTGATCTTTCAGCTTATGCACCTCCCAGACAATTACGTTGCACAAACGCTGATCACAATATTTTCCCACCATCCTAACTGGTTCCTCGTACGAGATTCTCTCAAAGACTTACGGAACTTTCGCATGCTTTAATTTCTATGAGGGATAGACCTGTTGCTCTGTGAATCCTTCCATTATGCATTAGGCCCAATCAACGTGGAATGCTGTTTCAGCCATGAAACGTTATAGAGTCAATTGCATCATTGTCTTGCTTTTTACTGAACGGTGAATACTTTAATGCCCGGAGTTAACAAGGGATGAAGCACTAAAAAAGATCGTCGCAGCGTTGTACAGCACGTGGGTCAATCGTGCAACGGTAAGGCTGTGTTAAGTCGGCGGTCTACGACTTTCACTACAACGCGACACCTCGCAAAACTGCCCATATCTTAATAATATCGGGAGTCAAGAACGTTCAAAATCATTGAGTTATAGACATAAGCAGTTGTATCAATTGGTACTATAGCATTACTCTTCAGCAACGCTCTGTCTTCAACATCCAGAGTAAGTTTGTGTTCCTGAGCATCACTGCGAACAGTGACATAACAGCTCAATATTCTCCGATCAAATGTGCCTTACCAGATCCAACTTGACGTCAGAGACGAAAGGAAATGTTCAAATCGGGCAAGTCATGTCTTGTTTCGACTCCACTCACCAGCGATGATCCCCAAGTCTGAATGCCGCTTATTTCTACAAGGGTACCTTTCGTAACATCCCAATCTAGTCTAAGCCACCACGGCACTCGTTGTGATAAGGTTAAGAAGCAGATGAGCTTAATTCCCGATGTCACAGAAGGATTCTTGCGTTGCATTCGAAAGCTTGGTCATCACCCCTGATTGATCAGCACTCAGCTGCACAGCCTTGTGGAAACTTCGTTTGGGATCGGCATGAATTTGAAGATTTCGGGACCGAAAGGTTCTTTTGATATCTCCCTGCAGTATTGATGATCATTTCTCAGCCGCGGATCGTCAGGCTGGTGCATTGATCGAATTGTTAACTCTCATAGTCGGGCGTAGAACGACATATGCCGACGACTATCCAGGTTCCCCTCAGACTAAGCCATCCTGATCGGCATCGTCGTTTGATCTAGGCACCAGCTTTGACCCCATCTTAGTACCAAAACGGGAAGGTGTACGATAATGATGACTCTAGTGACTTTCAAAAGAGGATAGTCGTTGTCATGATGGTACAATCCTCACTGTAAATATGCCACGAATCAGCACAGCCATCCCGATCCTTCGCTCCCTGATCAACTCAAAGAAGTCCCCGAAGCAGCAAGAGTTACATAGAACAATTTCGTCCTGCCCATGATCACCATTCGTCCCTGTCCTGCGAATTGGAAGTTCGCTGCGTTCATGCCAGTGTAGATCTTCCCGATGAGCTTCCCTGATGGGTTCCAAACGTGGACACCATCACCACAGCCTGCGTAAACATTACCCTTTGAGTCGCAGTGGATGCCTACAGAACACCAATGTTTAGTAATGATACAATGATCGGAGAGTGCTGCAAAACGTACCGTCAGGCAAACGGGCGTGAACGTATGCGAATGTCTTGCGATTGTTCCAAGTTCCGTCCTTCTGCACATCAAAGCGGTAGCTAGAAGCACAGTCAGAAAGTAGATAGCATAAAACTAGATGGTAGCTTACATCGATGCAGGATATGTGGGATTGGCCCCAAACAGAGAGTTACTCAGACCTGTATCTGTAATGTACGCGTGCATCCCGTCGGAAGAAAACGTTATACCTTCTTCGTCAGTATCGATCTCGCTTAGATCACTTCTCTTAAGCCAACTCACCATTCGGAGCAGCAAAGCCGTCAGCGACAATAGTCAAAGCCCCAGTCTCGGGATCAAGACGATAAACTTGATTCCTCAGGCCTGGCTCTGGACGGAAGTGCTGCCAGTAGCCATACATCGTGTCAGTGAAATAGATATGGCCGTTACGTGGATTGATGGAGACATCGTTGATGGAGTTAAACTGCCTCCCGAAGTAGTTGTTCACGAGGACTAGTATATCAAATCAGCCACCTCATTTTTTCACGTGTTTGGGCTGCAGTTTACCTGTTGTGTTGTAAGGCTTTTCGGGGTTCATCAAGTAAAGAGCTGAAGGGATGTTTTCTCCTTGGCCCTCGCCTACAAAAACAATCTGACCTTTGTAGTTGGTTCCGCCTGTCATGTGGTCAGTAAGTCAACATGTAACTGGGTTCGATTGTCTACCGTTCGGATTTATAACTTGTGGTTCAGAGTCCACGATGGTTATTTCAACCTCACTTTGTGTATGCGAGCCTTTCCTCATTGCCTCAGCATCAGCCAGAGAAATCTTCTGAATGATAGAGGACTTCTCAAGACCAGTTCCCGCATCTGGAGAGCCAGCTGACTGGACGAAGAATACCTCTTCCGTTGGCGGGTACCTATAGTGTCGACGTTAGAGCCTGCTCATGATAGCTACACTGGAAGGGTTCACGAACCATACCACAGCTTCGTGAAAGAGAGGATCTTTCTCCGATGTGGCAAGCAGTGTTAAGCTTGGATCCTTCCCAATGATATCCAGGAATTCTGCATCATAGACATGAAAAGGTCGTTCTAGAAGGGACTCATGCGTGACACCCGGCCATAGAAACCTCTGTAGCTTCATCAGTATTATCTTTGGGAGTCTTTGTTAAGAACATCATACTGTTGTAGCATTGGCTTCATTTGGTGGTGCAACGCGATCCAAGACGTTGAAGCTTCTTTGGTCAATTATCTGGGCTTTATCTGGTAGGCCTTTCAGGTCGGTAACAATGGTCTTGGTTTGTGATCCATCGAAGAAACCCAACTGCCAGGGAATCAACGCTGCAATAGCGACAGCTCCAACGGTCGCAGCGGTAGATATCGAGAATGGATGTCCACCCTTTGTCGAATTGCTTTGGACTTGACGTCCAGAACTCTTGGGCGTCGGCGTACCCCGCTTCCGAGGCATTTCTGAGGCGTCTTTTGATCGCTACCTTGATGACTGTATATCTTCTTGAAAATTTGGCCTCCCGGGAATTAGTGTTTCGCCGCGCGATCGTTATGAAGGGTGGTTGATGCGCAAGATGTGTCTGTCTCGAGGCCTAGGTACTGATTGGCATCGCCAAAATTTTAGAGGTTATCTTGAAAGTGCGGGGGTTGTCTTTCGGGACAAACCGAAGCAAGGCTCGGTTCGGGAACGCATTCCAGCTACGATAGCTTTACGTACAGATACCATGGTGTATAAGTTTCCATTTATAATTGATACCGTCAAATATCAGGTAAACAGGTCTCAATTGCTATACTTGATCAGGCTGGTGAAGACCCATGAAATCCCAGACACGGTTGGGCAGGTTTTCAGCGACCGGTTCACTGTAATGCGCTATAACTCAACTGCTGCTTGGCGGCGCAAATTTGCTCACAATCCACAACCTATCTTACGCCATCCTTTGTCCATTACATTTCTTTTGACACGGCATGCACGCTACCTATCTTCCTCAACCTTGGGAGAGGGACTAAAAAGAAAGGTCTCGGAGGGAGTCGAACCCTCGCTGGCGGAATCAGAATCCGCAGTCATAACCGTTAGACCACGAAACCAATGCTTCTAATTGATGGATGAAGCTTTTCAAAATTTCCATCAAAGAAATCTACGACAACGAAAACAAGCTGAGCCATTCTACAGCATGGTTTCACCAAGTCCAATGTCCGGATCTCAGAAAGATCATCTTTTGGTGCTCGAGATGGGTCTTTCAACACCAGCTATCTGCCCCCAAGATATTCGTGCGGCACAGTAGTGGAGTATCTCAAAGAGCCTTTCTGTCTCACGTCAGCTTCAACTATCATGCCTCGGTCATATTCCCTTCTCTTGTATACGAGGTCTTTTCTCGGACCTGTACGACAGACTCTGCTTCACATCTAAGCTTTCAATATTTATGTCCATTTGAAGTTTATCCCATTGAACAATCGCTCTACAACAATGTACGATCATATTATAGTAGGAGGCGGCCTTTCAGGTTGTGTTCTCGCTAGCCGCATGCGAGAATATGATCCAGACGTCAAAATTCTCCTCATAGAGGCTGGAGAGGACACTCGAGAGCGCCCTGGGATTCGAGACATGCAGGTCCTCAACTTGGGCGGCGAACTGGACTGGCAGTACGAGTCGGAGCCTGTTGCTGCTCTTGGTGGTCGACGAGTTACATTGAATGCTGGAAAGGGCCTGGGCGGTGGTTCACTCATCAACTCTGGTAAGTGCAGATTTGATGATTCAAGGCTATATGCTAACAATCTCCAGGTGGATGGACTCGTGGTGCGTCAATAGAGTACGACGAATGGGCATCGCTTGTCGGTGATGACCGATACAGTTACAAAGGTCAACTTCCCTGGTTCAAAAAGTCCGAGCGTTGGTTCGACAATGCCAATCCCGATCAGCATGGTCAAGATGGACCGATGCAAATTACTTGCGCAAAGGCGTCAAACCGCTTATTTCCCCTCGCTGAGCAGGCTGCTGCTGGTTGGGAAGAACTTGGTGTCTCTACACTACCCGAAGGCGATCAAAACACTGGGAAGAATCTTGGTCGTGGCTATATTTGTGAAGCCAGAGAGCAAGGTAAACGCGAATGGTCGGCGAGTCAATACTCGCTTGAGGGAGCCGATATTCTCTTTGAGACTTCTGTTCGCAAAGTTGTCACGGAGGAATCTGACGGAAAGATCAAGGCTACAGGCGTTGAGCTGGCGGATGGCAGCGTCGTTACTGGCAAGAACGTCGTCCTGTCTGCCGGAGCCTACCGTTCCCCTCAAATCCTCCAGCTCTCGGGTATCGGCCCCAGCGCTCACCTTCAAGAAATTGGAATTGAGCCAGTGATCGACCTGCCAGTGGGCGAGAACCTGGCCGACCACATGATCTTCTTCCAGCATTGGCGCCTTCGCGATCCTTCAGCCGGCTACACCCTTGGGTCATCAAACCCTCTCTTCCAACAACCCCAGTATGGACAAGGTACACCTGTTGATTGGATCTTCAACACGAGCGTTGCAAGCGACGGCCTTGCCCAGGCTATCGAGAAGGATGAGGGCGAGCGACCTAATAGCTCTAAGCATCCTCTGCTCGCCCAGGAGCGAACTTTTCTGGAAAACATCATTGCATTTGCCAAGATTCCATTCCCTGGCGTTCCGGTCGATGCAGAGCATATGACCACCGCTTTGGTAACATTTTTGCCGACGTCTAGAGGATCTGTGTCTTTGAAGTCGGCGAATCCTGACGATCATCCGAAAGGTGAGAAGAACCATTGTCTTGCGAAAAGAATAAGCAGCTAACTCTTGGCAGTCGACCTTAACTACCTCGCTACCGAGGTGGACAGACACATCTTTCGTGAAGGACTGCGTCAATTGACAAAGTTCATGCTGGGAACCAAGTTTAGTGAGCACGTTGTCGGCGAATCAGTGCCTGAGGCTCTGCCCGCGGAGCCTCTTGCTCTGGACGATGATGACAAGAAGCTAGACCAGAGGATAGCGATGACAAGTGGTACATCGTGGCACCCGACGGGAACTTGCTCTATGGGTACAGTAGTAGATACAGAGTTTCGCGTCAAGGGGATTGAAGGCCTCAGGGTTGTTGACGCGTCAGTCATTCCTGTGCCGCTGAGTGCGCATATTCAAGCACCTCTGTACGCGCTTTCAGAGCAGGCTGCGGCGATAATCATGGGCAAGGCTTGAGATGAAGTGGGGATAGAATGACAAGACAGAGTGGCACTGGGGATAGAGCAGAAACCTCAAGACGAGATGAGATGAGTGTGCTAGCTAGAAATACAAACAGTTACTTGAATTTCTTCTCTTAGGAGCTTCCTATGACTTGACGCAGCATGAGCAGTCCCATAGGAATGTTCACCTGAGTCAAGGGCTGCCCTCCACGTCTGAGCGCGTCGCGTCATTTAGAGCTCGACGCGTCAACGCAAAAATGTTGAGCCAATTACTAGGATCTATCTATGTTTTCTTCATACTCAAGCATCAAGCTCAAGATACAATGAAAACAGTGTTTAAATCAAAAATTACGCCCCCTATGGCCCCGAAGGACAATAGAGCATGGAAACGACTCCGCGATGTGCAATGCAGGCCTTCCATACTGAGGAAGCCAATTTGTGAGCTGGCCTCCTCGGAACAAGGTAAGTATGAAGAAGAAAGGAAAAGACAAACAGAAGAACGAGGGAAACGCGGACTTTTATAGCTGATGGAAGGTCAATGCTGCCGTTATCGATATCGTGTTTGAGACATGAAAACTGGGGCCTCATTTCCGCTGTGGATCAGATTTGTTGCTGTGACGCGTTTTCGTCGACGATCGGTTATGTTTTCATCTGGTAGACCCAGAAAAGTCAATCAGAGACTGTTAGGTATGCGAATCGTGGTCAAGACATTTGTGCCAAAGACTGCTGTATGCTTGCGATGAGAGCACTCATGAGAAGTGACCGGAAAGAAAGCCAGCTCCTTATGGGTGCAATTCAAACCACACTCAGGGAGAAACTCCATTGCTATTATAATTAATACTCACATTGGACAAATACTTGTGCAATGTCCTTTGCAATGCATTGATGCTTCTTTCTAGCGGTCTTACCCTAAAGTCCATGTCTTGAAGATTTCGTTTTCACTTAGCGAGCTGCAAAGTGGCGGCAGGGAGGACAAGGGTCAAAAACAGAGAGGCTGGGAGCGAGCAAACCGCGTACTTGGAGGCATTCCACGCTAAGGATTGCTAAACACAGGCGGGTATGTGACCCCCTGTAGCAGGCATTTTACATGTAGATCAGTACTCATAGTTGGTGCGGCGATAACTCCCTACCCCATGTCTCTTCTTGTGCTGGTCTATGGGTCCACCCGCTGTGCGAAGGTTCGATCCCCCGTTCTTGCACATATCTTCTGTGGTCTAAGACGTTAGGTACAAGAGAGTGCACTATTTGATGATATTATTGATGATATTAGAACGTGGGAGGATTACCTGTTATCGCGTTAGGCATTTGGGCTCACAAGGCGGATCAGCCTTGGGGGTTGACATCAGCTGGCTTCACGGTCGCTTCATTTCCGGCTTACGTACCCAGTTTACGTTGAAGACCGGTTACCCTGGTGGTGGTTTAGAACTATTCGGCTACTAAGCACCTATAGGATACAGCTGGTGGGGGGGCAGTGAGATTGAGTTTACTCTCTTACTGATCAATCTTTTTGTATTTTCTTTTCTATTATGTTAAATCCTTAATGTGGCCCTACCTAATAGCGCTGGATCTTTGCTTTGTTCTATTTAATAATTCTTGCACCTGAGATAGCTTTACCATGTCTTGTTCTCTTTACTACCGACAGAGACAGTCTTTGTTTGCAATTGGCACATCACGCGACAGTGTCATGTTGTGAAAATATCTCCTTGAGAGCGAGCCATGGTGCTATCCTTGGCTCGGCGTAAATTTCTCGCTTCCATACCTTCCCTACCATCCGACAAGTCCTTAATTGATGCAAGTATGTTTGTTAAGCATGTTAGACCACGCATCGGAAGAAGCACGTACTCTGACCAGTATTAAATCTGACGTTGTGTGGCATGCAAATTGATCCTTGCAATAACACCTTGGAAGCATGAAAATGAAGAAACAGCATGCGCCTGAGTGGGGGAAGATCACTGCCGATTCTTTTTTCCCTGCAGGGCTGTGAGTATTTTTTTCTTAGCGCTTACCACACGTTTGTGATATGAATCCTACAATACCTTGCCAATACCACGCTCTTGCTCGTGATGGTAGTTTATTAATCATCGAGTGACATTTACGAGTATAGAACCCCTGTTTAAGGCTGTGTTGCAGAAACTCTGGATTGTCTTATTGGCGGTTCAAGTATCCCTGGCGATGTAAGCCCAGGGCCTGTCACTTTTTCAGCCCCCACGACGATAATGGTTGCATACGGACAAAATAGGTGGTTAGTTCACTGATAATAAATGTCCGTTATGTCCACTTTGTATCTGCAGTGACAAATTATGTGAAATTGAAGCTGCTATCATGACTGAAGGAACTGGTTCGAGCACCCGGCCGCGGTATGAGCCCGTCAATCCAGACGAACATGCTTCGCTTGATCCCTCGCACCATGAAGGAATTCCACTTACTACGTTAAGAGCGGACAATGGAAAGGACGATGTTGCAGTTTTTGCCCTGGAGAGGCAGAGTACGAAGATCAAGCCAGCGGGCTGGCGTCTAAAGACAATCCTCAAGAAATGGCGCGTGCAAATCCTCCAAGCATCGGCGCGCAAAAAGAATCGCCAAGTGCCCATCGTCAAAGATCGACTCACCGCAGTCTTAGCCGCTCTAGTTCATCTGCCAGCGATCGCTGGTATCATCACACTGAGCTTCTACATATTCAAGAATTACTACATTGGCAAAGAGCTCGAAGGAAAACCTGGCTATGATGTTGAGAAGAAATTGGGCATTCAGCTCGCGGCGAAGTTGATGGAGATGTTCATCGTGTTATCTCTCAACGCCATCGTCTTCTCTATGATTCGGCACGAGTTTACCATTGGACAGTCTGTGCCTTATGGTGCTCTGGTAGCAGGCCAACAAATATCGGAGATTAGCTTCTTGTGGTCTGAGGAATTCTTTAGCATCCTGAAGGGAAAGTTCTCACAGACTTGGAAGAAAATTGGTTTCATCATCACAGTCTTTGTCTGCACCATCATGGCATTGGGAGCCTCTTCTCTCAGCGCTGTTGCGATGATGCCACAGGAAGGTGACTGGAGAGCCGGCGGAAGCTTCGTGTATTACAACGGTACCCGGGACGAGATGTTCCCGGCTGTACTGACAGAAGACCACACAATTGGTTCAGCATGCAATGTCACCGGAAACGAGTTGTGCCCTTCTTGGCAGTGGGACGTTATCAACAGCCAGCTGATATCCAAACTCCGACTTTCTGGTGAAGTAAACAACGGACTGTTCGTCAGACGGCCACCAAACGAGATCATGCTAGCTGGGCATTCTTCGACGCTGGTCAATCTGGTGGTTGATGTTAGAGAGAAGTGGGTCAACTTGAACAGTCCCAACCACACAGTTGCTCGAATGCCACATCTTGGACCGGCTGAGGCTTGCGTCACAACGTCGCTGCATTGGGAACAGGCGGCTGAGGACTCGGCTAAGAGGAAGCAAACTAGGTTTAATAACGGCCAGAAGATATCGCATAAACTTAGTGCTCCTATGCCTATCACCAACACTAGGTGCGAACTTACATCCATGAGCGACAACAAGACGAAGACGATACTATTTCCTGACTTGGTCACCTTTCCCCCCACAACCTTGGAAGTCGAAAGAGACTTTCTCAGTGATTGGCTGTCTGACGTTCTTCCCGACTTGAAGAAACCTGAAGTATTATGGTTTGACTCGGGGCCTGTTATTGCGAACACTTCTGTCGGGATAGCCATAGCTGTGCCCTCCAACAAGTCAAGTCAAGCAGCTGATATCTACGGATGCATGATTGATGCAAGGTGGATCACTACAGACTTGAGTGGTGATGCAGTCGCAATGACCAGCAAGGGATACCCGCCTTTCTCAGGTGCCATTGCCACTGCACTTGGAGGTTCATGGATCGGTAGCCCGGGCTATGGCCAGCGCGTTCATCTTGCACCCAGCTTTGCCAAGTACCTCAATCCCCTGGATGAAAGAAGCAATAGAACTGTCATTCACGAAATGCTTCTCAACAGCGGTGTATGGACATCCGACGGCAAAGGATCAAATTCTACAGGACATCTGGAGGCCATCCTTGGCGGACTTGCAGCCAATGGCTTGGCACGATCGAACCCTAACATTACTGCTATCACCACGCTCGCTGAACCAGATGGCGAGTGGTGGAAGAGCTTCATGCCCCAAGATGGCAAGGTGTTCGGCCCAGGCGGAAGTCCCTATGCGGTGTCGAAGGAAGACCAAGAGGGTTTCTTCAAGACTGAAATGGAAACGTGGGTGACTGGTTTTGCTTTTGCTGATAACAGTCTGACCATGAGAGGAGCCATGGCCGTATTCTACGTCTATGCACTTCTCGTCATAGCATACTCTATATGGTCCATCTGGTCAGGAATTACCTCCTCTTCATGGGAATCTGTGCCTGATCTGCTAGCCCTTGCACTTGCAGATCCAAATTCAAGACCCGACAACAAAACAAACTTGGAAGGTAGAGGAGCGAGTGTCATGAGGGAGAACTTTTGCATCTCGGCAGATGGAAGCACTCTCAGACTCAGGGCGACGAATGGATTGGTGCCTCCTGGAAACCGGGTCATGCCTAATAGAGCTTACGATTGAGTGGTAACTCATGCAGGTTTGGGATCGGAGGAGAGAAGAGGAATTGTAAGATATCATTTGCTTTTAACAATCGTGCGATTGTTGCACTAGGATTAATTTGTTATCTGGTGACCTGTTAACTACCTAGCTCTGAACATGGGTTTCGGGAATGTGATATACTGCATAAAACCTCAGCAACCGCAGAAACTCATAACATTAGGTACATAGTATAAACTATGGAGTCAGGCCACTGGCTGTGTGGGTTCCTATTGGCTATTTCCCAGGCTATAGGACGGAAATGTCCCAGTACTCTGCTGCCTATCTGCTGTCCAATTATAGCTGCAGAAAAGCTGTGTAAGTATCCACAGATGATACCCAATCTCATGAGTTGATACGCTATCACGTCACAGTTACGTAGAAGCTCCGTAACTTCTGATTGGATACAAGCATAAGCGGGGCCCTTTGCATATCGTGAGTCTCCCTTACAAACGTCGAAGCAACTGCGTTTGTCGGTGTAGTTTTTCACCCACGGCGGCCCAGACAGCTATAGCTGGTAACAATTGCTAAGTGCCTAGTTGTTACACTCAATCCATTTTCTTGGAGAAAACGATACCGCAGCCAATGACCGACAATCAACTGCCACCATCAGCTGCAGGCCCTTCAAGATCAGCACGCCGTCTTCTACCGGCGAGCGTAAGACCTGGTTCGGTCTCGGGGCCAATAATCACTACGCCGAGAATTAATCCTGTGACTGCGGCCTGTGAATCATGTCGGAAGCATAAAGTCAAGGTATGTCCTCACCAGCGTTGAGTCGTTTCATCTCGGAAAGGAAAACTTATTACTTGTGTTAGTGCTCCGGCGAAAGACCGAAATGTCGTCGCTGTGATGAACGGAATCTTACGTGTAACTATCTAGCTAAGCCTGGCGAGACTAGAATTCAAGCCTTTCATCGCAGTTCAGGCAACTGCAAAGAAAGCAAGCAATCCATCTTTGAAGAACTGGTTGGCTTGCTGAAAAATCTACCTGACCAAGATGCTCAAGATATCTTGAGAAAGATCAGGTCGGGGTCAGATGTTGGCTCAGTTCTTCAGCAGGCTAAATCTGGAGACGTTCTGCTCCAAATGGCTGTTACACCCGAAACTCGATATCGATATGAGTTTCCTTACAAGGCAAATATGCCAAGAGGATACTATATTGATAATCCCTATTCAAAGTCTATGCTGTACGAAACAGCTTCCGTTTACTCCTACAAGGGAGGGCCGGAGCTGACAACACCAAGTGTTCCCGCCGAACTCACTTCTGAAGAGGAGAAGAGTCTTTACTTAAAGCCCTTCCATGCAGCACGAGTTGTCGAACCACTTCTTACCGATGCGAAAATATCGAAGTGGACACCCGTCTGTAAGGATGATGAGCTGATGAGAGAGTTGATACGCGCACTATTGCGCTGCGAATACCAATTCACCGCAGCATTTCAAAAGGATCTTTTCCTCCAAGATCTATCAGCAGGACGAAAGAACTTCTGCTCACCCCTTCTTGTCAACGTGCTTCTTGCTTATGCTTGTGTAAGGATGGCGTTATCGACACTTGAGATTCCAATCATTGACATACTAAACAGATCTGCTATCCACCACTTTCTGGTCGCGTTGAGTACTGGAATCCCAACAATTTGACATATCGCTTTATGGCCGAGGCAAAGAGGTTATGGGAGCTGGAAGCAAAGGTGCCGCGCATCACGACTATCCAAGCGGGCATGCTGTTTGCTGTATACCATAACCTTTGCGGTCTAGATGAGATCGGAAATGCGTACTTAATACAAGCTGTGGCGCTGGGTCACCAACTTCGTATTTTTGATACGCCTGTGGTGGGTCAGAGCGAGAGACTGCAGAGGGGCAGAGAGTATACTGCATGGGCTCTTTACAACTGGGAAACGTAAGTGCCCTCACCTGGAGAATTCTGATTGTATATTGACATTCAGAGCCTATCTGCATTTTCGTTCATATTTCGTCCACTCATCAAAGAGCCTCCTATTTGGAAATTGCCGGATCCCTCAAAAGACTCATTGTGGTATGGCGAGATATGGGTAAACTACCCCTTGAACCATGGCCTTTCTCGTGCATATCTGGGCGAAGTTATTCGGGCGAGGAGCCAGTTCCGGATCATCATGAACGAATACTCCGATATAGCCTACACGGAAGGCTCCAAGGTAGATCTCTACCTTGCTCATCATTTCCGCAGACGAATGGAGAATTGGTACAATAATCTCCCAGAATCTCTGACACCGAAAAGAATTGTCCTACCGGGACAGCTACAAATACAGCGAGTTATCTAACACCGTAAGAGAAGCCAACTAACGGGATCCAGCATGATTTACCACCAGCTACTTTTCACCATGTTCGAACCTCTACTCGACGTAGAGACAAACGAGGACCCATCACCACGTCACATCGTAGCTATCGCGAAGAGAAACCTTCAAACCCTTGTTAGACTCTACTTCCTCCGGCACGGTTTCGAATCAATGGATCATTTCATTGTAATACCACTCATGATCATCGGCTACGACTCCCTGGGCGCCATCAACGACGACACTCCACCCTCAGAGATAGAGGCTCTCCGAGCGGTACTTATCCTCGTAGCTCAAGGTCTATACAACCAACGCCGAAACCATTACCTCGCTCAGGCGCTATTTCGAGTTATTCGAGGAAGCATGCGTCCGCAAGAGATTGGACTGTTGAAGTCTTCCATGGCTCTGGAGGCTGGTGATATTGACCAAGAGCCGGAATTAGCTGTTGCTGTGCGAAGTCAATGGCCAGTCAGTGTGGTGAAGAGGAAAGAGGATCTCAAGTTCCGCGTGTTGACCAATCTTGTGGAGAGCTTTGGTTACATGAATGTGGAAGAGGAGACATAAAGGTACCCAGAAATATAAATGGCAGGCAAGGGTACACATAAGATGGAAGTAGAACGTCACGTTGTTATTAGATGCACGCCAACAGTTGTCGATATTGTGATAAACTTTCACCAGTATTGGGTTTGTAGTTGTGTTATTGTTCGTTGTGTTGATTCGAACCACATGACCTTCAAAAACTTGAACAGACGATATCCTGACCTTACAGATAATACAAGATCAGCCAAGTGCGACTTTGATAACATCCTCCAACTTCTGTTCCTCAAGTCCATGCTCATTCAGATTCTTCAACTCGTTATCATCAACCTTGCCTCTCAAATCTGCTCCATTACCCTCCTGGAAATGCGTCAGCATGAACTTGCTCAGCGAAGCCATGACATCCCCTTGTTCAATCTTGGCATTGAATTCCTTCAGCGCCTCCTCCATATCACGATTTTCAACATTCCAATCTTTCTCCGTCGTCCCCGTCGCTCTCTGCGCAGCCTCAAAGAACTCCCGCTGCGTAAAGTGAAACTCAGGCGCATAAACAGCACTGTTCTTGTACTTGGACAGACTTTCCTCGGGAAGAGTGAGAACTGCGGCTACTGCTTGGCCAGTATACCTGGTACCAGTGCCACTGACTGTGCCGACATTGCCGTCCCACAGTGTTGCTTTGCGATTCTTGAAGTCGAGACCCCAGAGACCTGAGTCGACGTGCATATCCAGAAACGGGCCGACAGTTACCGAAATCCAGCTGCTTACGCCAAGCTTCTCAATCAAGTCGCGAATCTTTTTCTTGTTCTGCAAAAGCTCATTCTCCTCAATGAGTCGGTGGGCGAATGGGTCGGGGCCATACTCAGCGGGCAGGATGTATGGGATACTAACCTTGGCAGCTGCGCGGACAGCTGGTTCTTGGACGCTAATAATCTTTGGAAATGGGGGCATCAGGACCACTACATCCTGTCCTTTGAAGGCGTCCGCCAGGAACGATTCGTCTTGTAGATCGCCTTTCTTGACGATGACTTCAGAGGGGAATGTGCTGGTAGCTTCAACACGCTGGATGGCGGTGATGATGTGAACTTGTTGGGCAAGAAGGGTTTTGATAGTAGGGTTTCCGACTTGACCACTTCCGCCGATGATGGCTATCTTGCTTCCTTGTTTCTGGGGAGCCATGGTGAGAGAACTTGAGATGGTGCTTGATATAGTAGTCAATAAAAGTCGTCGAAAGGGATTGGAAGGCGGGGGGTTTTCGTTGTCTCTTATATCCCTTTTCGTCTTCTGCTTACTAGGGACTTTATGCTTGGCGGGTTCAAAAGAGGGCCTTGCGCCTCGGAAACTTATGCCTGTTATTGGGTTATGTGCGAGATAAAGCCTATGTATGTAAGCAGTTGTGAACGAAGCTAACGTTATTGATGGAGTTTTTGCAAGTTAGGAATCAACTTAGAGGCAACTTTGATAAAGACGATCGAAGTTATTAGTGGAAGTCTTTTGGGGGTGGGTTCGTGGTCAAAGCCCCCCCATGCGTCATTGATGTTACTCTGTATAGGGATTTTGGACCCACGAGTCTTGCTCAATCTCATCAGTTGCTACGGTAAATCAATCACTTGGAGTCTGGTTCCCATTATTAAGCTACAAAACTTCTAGAACAGGGACTTATTCTGAAAATGCAGCATGAATTGGCCAACTAACTGGACATGCATGGAGGAATGGATACTTTCATGGAAGTCGGAGGTCGATACTGAATGTTAGCGGAGACTCGAATCTGGGTCTCGTTCGCTAACATTAACTAACAGAATGGAAGCCCCCGCATTGACTGCAACCACTTACGGCGGTGATTACGTATCATCACCCCGTTAAGTCCGAATTGAACATCTCGAAGAAACCCATAACGTTACAAACTCAAAGACTCACAATTCATACAGCCAGTACCTAAAAACATCTCCTTATTTGAGTTCAAAATGCCTTCCACAGATGTCTTCAGCTCAGGCTCCACCGCCTTGATCACCGGAGCCGCAGCAGGCATCGGCCTTGCCATTGCAAAGACATGCCGAAGCAAGGGCATGCGAGTGCTCCTCGTCGACAACAACGAAGAAGCTCTTGAAAACTTGACCAAGCAGCACTTCCCAGATGACTCCGACGTCGTCACCTCGAAAGTCGATGTAACATCAACTTCGGACTGGCAGGCTTTGAAGAAGCTCGCCCAGGACAAGTTTGGCAGCATTGAGCTTCTGGTTTTGAACGCAGGACGAGGAATGAAGGGTACCTGGGGTGATGAGAGCTATTTTAGAGATGTGAGTGCGACTGAACGTGTTTTCCTCAGCTGAGACTAACGAGACAAGACCTTGGAGACCAACCTTTTCGGTGTCATCCACGGCATCAACACTTTCCTTCCTGTCGTTCAGGAAGCCGCAAAGTCAAAGCCAACAAGCATCGTCATCACCGGAAGCAAGCAGGGTATCACCAACCCTCCCGGTAACGCAGCATACAATGCCTCAAAGGCAGCGGTCAAGACTCTTGCCGAGCACTTGAGCTACGATCTCAAGGACCAAAGCACAAGCGTGCACCTCCTCGTCCCTGGATGGACCTTTACTAACCTCGTAAGTTCAGTGGTCCAAATTCCGGTGCTTCCGACTGACGTTTTCATAGGCTGGCGCAAAGGTGTTCAAAGAAAAGCCAGATGGAGCTTGGACACCCGAACAGGTTGCAGAGTATCTTTACGAGAAGATGAGAAAGAACGAATTCTACATTATTTGTCCCGATAACGATGTATCTGAGGAGATGGATAAGAAGCGCATGACTTGGACTATGGGCGATGTGGTGGAGAGACGACCACCGCTGACACGATGGCGTGACGAGTGGAAGCAGGAGGCAGAGGAGACTATGGCCAAGATGGATGTCTAAGACTACACCAATTCGTTATAATATTTTATGACTGGACTGTTGCAGAGGTTGGTTGGAAGGATACCTGTGGTCATCGAATGCTGTTGTGTAACAATGATGGCCCAACTCCGGGATTAGCCCTATGATTCAAAGCAACGAAGTCCACTCTGGAATAATACTCGTCCATCACAAAAATAATGAGATGTTGTTGTTTGAAGTTTATTTTTCAGCACCGGAAGAGAGAGAGTCAACCAGGGTGGTGAGCGCGTTGGGTATGGTGATAGAAAATAGACTAGTAAAAAATATACCATGATCCAGGACTCATAAACCTCAAAAAGTGAGTTGATCAATGACCAACTGAACTGTCGATACACCAGGGACTCGAACCCTGAGCCTTAGTCTTAGGAGGACTACGCGCTACCATTGCGCCAGCGCACCGTGTTGTTATTGGATAGAGCTTGAACTTTACGTATATATAGCCACACTTTGGGACTCACTCGCGTTGCTGCAAAGTCAAAGTAACGTTTTGACCAAACAATAAGCATATTCCAGAGCACTTTGAGTCTCAGAAAGACTTTCTGCATTTGTTGGCCAGTGGGGCCATTGGCAGAGAATGGCGATTCTCCACAAGTTGCTTTGACTCACGAGCCCACCCGGACACTTTCAACGATATGCATTTCGTAAAACCATATTCTTTCAAGAGATGATACCACTTGCCATCAAAGCGGTGTGAAACTCTACAACAGTCTGATTCTTTTAGCCTTAGCAGACGCAAACTCAGGTTGTTCCCCATGAAACATAGCAATGCCAACCCTCCTATATGCCATACCTTCATAATCAACAGGCACCAGTATCAAACATGTTTCTTGACATCGATGCGTAGGAAAATCGCGAGTCTCCAATGTAACTGATCGTACAAGAAGACAGGTGAATAGATCGTCATCCATATCGTCTTCTGTATCAAACATGCCTGCACATCGCCAAGGTATTGGGTCCTCTCTAAAGTCCGGCTGCTCGTCGTTGATGTTGAAGTAGTGCGGATTGAATCTCTTGGATCTCGGGTCTAGACAGAGTTTCATCTCTCGAGTTGGTCCTTCAAGGGTCATGGTGCTGGAGAAGATGTCCGAGACCATGGGTTCTCCTGTCCATATGATACCAGCTTCCACGACTTTTGTATGGTTTCTTATATCACAAGGCTCATGGCCCATGGAACGAGACCAGAAGGTCATATCGAGAGTTCCAACACGTGTGAGCCATGACCAAGATGGTATGGAGGCAAGGGCATTCGAGGAATCAACCGTGTCGCCAAATCGAGCCCACAGCAATTCGTCGAGTAGTGTTTCATGCCAACAACCCAACAAGTGTTTGAATCCTGTCTTGTCATGAAAGTACTGCACCATTCCTGCTAGAGCTGCAAGACGATCTCTCGCAACGGTAAGGTTTCGTTTAGAATAGTCGGTTATCCACTCAAGCCATAACCTCTTCATGTCTTCTATGGAAGCGTTCTCCGGGAAGTACTTCCAGGAGAAGGATTTGAACCTTTCATCCTCGAAAGTAACTAGAGACTCGGTATGGTAGCTGTGATGGCAATTCCAGTGCATTTCGGGCTGCATACAGTGTATCACTCGATGGGATAGTAGTTGCTCTTGCAACGTCCACCCTCTGGTACTCAGATTCGCGAACTTGGTCCGGCGCCTGATATCGCCCTGGTGTACCCGGATCAGGACATTCTTGGTTTTATAGCGCGCACCCATCTGCTCGAACGCCACATCAAGATCTTTCCAGAGCTCTAGGTCCAGGTCGACAAAACAACCCTGCGTGCTGTCCTGTGCATCAGAAGCCGAGATGGTGATTGAACTTCCTGCATACACGTCTTTCATGCATGTTGCTTCCCTGCGCCAATCTTCAAGATCATCTTGCACGATACAAAGACTATCAATCCATATGTATCGGAGTCCCAGTTCCCATATTATATCAATGGCTTCGTGGAATGTCTTGGGAAGAGACTCTCTTGGTATGTTCTCAAGGAAAGAGCTGATGTTGCCTTCGGTGGTCACAAATGGACGTGATGCCCCCCAGCAGTAGCTCAGAGTGGCGTACTCGGGACATTCCTCGGACTGTGAAAGTGACTCTATCAGGCGAAGATTGTCCTTCTCTGGGCCTATCTGCACGAGACGCCTCGGATATCCGTGGGAAGAAGGTTTGCATTCATCATGGCGAAACACACAGTTTGTGTACCAGGACTTGATAGTCTTGATCCTCTCTTCCTTGGACGGCTCTCTGAAATCCCAAATCGAACTCTCACTAGCCTTGCCTATGCAAGTTGTTAACATCTACACGAACAACAGAGGGAAATTAGTTCATACTGTCAGCACGACAAGTCGTGATCGTCACCTTAAAGCTATCCGCGAAACCATGCCACGGCACAATAATATCCCCTCCGAGAAAGTTACAAGATACATCATCGGCAGCAGACACAGCGTTAGTGATCTTAAACACGAGCTCGAGTGATCTGTAGTCTTCTTCTCGTATGTCTGGATAGCGTTTTAGAAGCTTTGGAAGTGACCACGAGTGCTGAATGAAATCACAGAGGAGGCAGGTCTCTGCAGAGTCGATGAGCTCTTGAACATACTTGTAATGCCTCACTGGCGCATAGGCGTCGACAGAGTGAAAGCCTTCGAATACTTCAGGGTCTGTCTGAAGCGAAACAATAATCGCGCAGTGTCTGCAGATCTTGCCCATTGTACCAAGGGACCTCCGTCGCAGTCTGGTTTCTTTTTTCTACTGGTGATCGACAGGCTAGATAGTCTCGAGTGATCTTCGGACTAACGACATCAACAGAGTTTTGGGATATTGTTGTTATAGTTGGTGTACTGGTGTAAAGTGGAGAAAGTTCCAAAGTTCTATCTAGCTTTGAAATTGCTGACTGGTCAGCAAAGTATTCATGGGCCTTGTCAGCATTGCCACCTAAAGAGCCTTGAAACTTTAGGTCGCAAGCAAAGTATATCATGGACTTCCGAACAAGCTGCAATCTAACCATAAATGGATTTGTTATACTTTGTCTTTAGAAATTCGGTCCAAGTGTTACAGTTTCTTGTCATGAATGACGGACGTCTTCGACGCCGAACGTCGACAGTAGAATCTTGCTACAGCTGAAATGAACCACATGTTATTCGTTTCAGCGATCGACATTTGTTGGGCAAGTAGCAGACGATGGTTCTAGATGATAGGTGAATGACGAAAGAAAGTCCTTCAAGGCTAAGGCTGTCAGAATAAAGTGGCTAAAGCGTTAGTTCGGAGATGCCTAAGCTGGTGTAAGATAGCTAGATTGTTTCGTCTCTGAGGTTTTCAGCGAGCAATCCTTCTAAAGCCCTAGCAGATAGATAGTTGGGTGCAAAGATCAGCACTGTAGCCGAGCACGAACGGGCGGACGTGTCCCGGGTCTCATACTCGGCACGATGATCCGGAGACTCTCCGCAACATCTGTAATATCGAGCAGGGTAGCTCATGATCTGCTCCAAAATCGGATCATTCTGGCATCATTTCTGCTCTAGCCTTTCCCTCATAGAGTTAGAAAAGTTTTGTGCATAAAGCAGCAGATGCGTTTCGAGGCATGAAAAGATAAAAATTAGTACAATGATCATCGACTAACGGTTAGGGATACCATCCTGGCATCCGTTTGAACTCTATCTAGGGCAGATGATACCCTGAAATCGATGTCTTGCAGGGCGTTTAGTTGCAACTTGCGAAATTGCGCAAGGACCCTCGCCTCAAACCTAACCGTTGCCGGAACCCTGACAACGCAAAAGCCCATCTTGTACAAGTCGTCGCTCAAAGAGTCACCACTTTCATCATGAGGAGGAAGACGCGGGACAGATATGGTCTAGTACACGTCAGTCCGGGAAACAACGAGTAAAAAGCTCAATTGGCCTTTGGTCAAAGCTTTAGACTCGAGAGATTTTGCGGGATAGCCTAAGCTTGCATTAGTCTCAGGCTTGGCCTTGTCAAGTTTGCTGAAGCGAACTTCGTCCTCTTTCCCGACATATTGTGTGTAATTTCCATCGCTCAGAAGCTGTTAGCAAAGAATCAAGCCATCAATTTATTACCAACTCGATAGTTCCACGATCTGAAACGAACTACGGGGAGAAAGGATCGCGCGGCCACAAGGCTCGAACTGCAGTTCAGTTCCATGAGAAATAGAGTTCAAAGCTAACAGACGACTACTCGACGCCACAGGCCTGATAGCAAATGAAATACCTCTAATCAAGTGAAAAGGCTTCTGAAATGAAACGCTGTATTTCTGTGTTGGCGGTGCGCTGTGGCCAGCGTCTTCAGGCTCAGCCCTGCTTCAACGCCCTGAAGACTGAACGGTCCTCCCACTGGCCAACGCGTTGATCTGCTGTTCCCGGATACGCGGATCTTTGATCCAGCCTAAATTACATGAAACCTGTTGCTTATCCGTTGCCCAAATACTGTTTAGCGTCTGGTGTGGTATTGAATTGCAGATGCTTGGTGGCGGATTGTTGGCTTTGAGGCTTGCAGATGCCCAGCTCTCCTCGGCTTGAGGCCCATGAACGATTGGACTATTCCCTAATTGACGTGCACTAATTTGAAGATTATGCGTGATGGCTGCATGTGCAGCCTTAATCCCGACTTGTCTAGGCCAAGGTCGAGGCTCTCGTCATCCCATCCCCAGCCGCATGAACCGATCTACAGCCTTTCTCGGCGAGCGTATAACATCTTCGGGTGGTCCCACTCTCTTCCCGGCCGGTAGATCGCTGATCTTGTAAATCATCTTTGCTTTCTTTGCCCTTTCTTTTCTTTATACTACCTGTTATAATGCGTTCTTTACAACCTGATTTGTGGGCTGCTGAGTTCATCACATTCCCAGCTGCTACCATCTGTCTCATCCTACGACTGTCCAGCCGAAGAATAACGAGAGTGAAGCTTTGGTGGGATGACTACTTTGCTATACTCTGCTACGTATGTCTATCATGTAATCTACAACACGGGACACTTTGCTAATGGCGGATAGTTAACTGCGGTAGCCTGGGCCACCATGCTTCCAATCTGTATGTTTGATCGTCATCCCTATGCTTCACTATACTGATGTCTCTTTCTTTTAGGGATAAATCACGGCTTCGGCTTACACTCGGACAATATCGATGGTATGACAGCTGAAAATGCCAGCTACACTACTAAATGGTACCTGTTCATCATCGAACACCTTTACGCCTTCACACTCTTTTTTGGAAAGATCTCCATCTTGTCCTTCTACTGGCGCATGTTCCGCGTCGCTAATATCCAATTTGCTATCTCAATTCTGTTAACTTGTTCTATTCTCTGGATACTTATTCGTGTAAGTCATGATGGTTACTACCCAACCGCGACTCGAGCTCATACATAGCTTTTAGATCTTCCTTACCACATTCCATTGCTATCCCGTACGTGCCTTCTGGGACCCAAATGTCAAAGACTTCGTGTGTCCTATCAAGAGTGCAGACTTCTTCTTTGGTACTGTCCTTGCACATGTCTTAATAGATGTCGGTATCCTGATTCTGCCCATTGTTCAAATCCAGAAGCTCCAGCTCCCTGGTCTTCAAAAGTTGGCGATCTGCCTCTTGTTCACGTTTGGTGCTCTGTAAGTTGTCTCTGTAGGCTTTCCAGTCTCCCATCTAACTTATCAACAGTGTGTGTGTTGCTGGTATAGTTATTATCACCGTCGCTACCCGCTTCAACAACAAATCGGAGGATATGACTTACCAACTGGCGCCCATCATTATATGGGCCTCGGTCGAGGTAAACTTGATGACAATATCAAGTAAGCCCTCTCCCAGTCGCCAAACCATGTATGTTATACTGATTGCTCATTGCACAGCCTGTCTACCGATCATCCGACCAGCGTGTCTATATCTCTTCACATGCACGAACCCAACATCAACCATTAACTCGCAATCCAACGAATGCCATCGCAACTACCCCCGAAGCCATCAAACAAAGCATTCAATCCGTCTCGGAACGATACCCAAAGACGGAAGTAGCTCTACGCAAGAGCTCACCGAGTTCGGGCCGAGAGCGAGTGATACATCAATGGCTTCAGTGGCCGAAAGCGAGGGCTGTAGGCGTCATGGACACACGGCCTCGGTGACTATCCCAAGTCCCTCAATTGCCGCGGCCTACACAGGTGTTGGTCGTATTATGGTCAAGAATGAAACAATTGTGCACGTATCAGACTCTAGGAGTCCTTGCTGAACAGGGTGGTGTGTATGACGGAGTTCTTTCAGCAAAGGCATTGTCGGTTACATTAATCACATCTTATATAATAATGAAGCAATTTACTCACCCTCCATGTCGATCCGTGCCTTGCCTTAGTTGAACCTTCTGGATGATGTGCATAACACCCTGTCAAGAATCGCGTGATTTCTTTGCACAGACATGTGATAAAAATAGGTAATATTAAGAAAGAAGCTCTACAAGGTAACTCTGTATGTGGAGAACCCCGGATCAATCGCTCCAGAAAATCTTCGAGGATATTCGACGTAGCTTGGCAAAAGCTGAAACGCAGAGCGAAAATACGAGTGGCTTGCAAGAAAAGCTGGCCCGGGAACAGCGCTTACTTTTTCTTTCAGCTAACCTCAGGTCAGTCAATAAAAAAACACGAAACAGCTTACGTTGACGGCGCCACGCTTGGACGCGCTCACCAGTTAAGTCAGCCACCTTTAATTGAATTTGACCTCGGCCAACCTCTCACCTCAGCTCATCTCATATCATATCATTGCATCGGTACAAACACTGTCGCTACAACCAGCCTCCCTCATAGAAACACCGATTGAACGCGTAGATTTCATCATTTTCTTGGCTCAATTGATTGAGCTCATTCCTCTCGGTCGCGCGATGAGAATATCCAGCGAGTATCCCTAATTTTAACCTCCCCAAAGGGAGACAACAAACCCTCACAAAATGCCTCACAACATTCGACGCGTGGCCGTCATAGGAGCCGGACCAGCCGGTGCAATCGCCACAGACGCTCTCGTCAAAGAAGGCGCTTTTGACACGATCCGCGTCTTTGATCGCAGAGTTATAGTCGGAGGAACATGGTATGATACCACTCCTTTTCCCCCTTGATAGGAACCTCAATTGAACTTTAAAAAGGGTCTACACACCACATCTACCACCCAAAGTCCCCTCGCTAGAAGCCCTGGTCAATGGCACTGCAGATGAGCCTGTCCCCATACCAGAGTATTTACCAGCTGTGACGCCAATTGATGAGAAGATCAATAGTCACCAGCAAAGATACTCTGATTCGCCACTCCATGAGAATCTGCACAGTAACATTGCGCCTGAGATTATGAGCTTTACTGAGGAGCCGTTGCCGAATCGGCTATCGCCACAAACTTTAAAAGAGTATGGACCAGGTGCGCCTTATCGCCACCACACAGTTGTCCGACAATGGATCGAAGACATTTTTATTCGTGGTGGGCATGATAGACTCCTTGAGCTGAGAACTTCAGTCGAGCTTGTTGTCAAGGTGAAGGATGAGTGGGAAGTTACTCTACGAAAGGTTGTCAATGGCAGTAATTACTGGTGGAAGGAGACTTTTGATGCTGTGGTTGTTGCATCCGGCCATTACAACGTGCCTTGGTTTCCACTGGTTGAGGGTTTCTTGGAGTACGATCGGCGATTCCCCGGTGCCATCGTACACAGTAAGCATTTCAGAGCAGGTCGAAATTACAAGGGAAAGGTGCGTATTAAGTTGATGCCTATCAACGATTAAGGCCCATCATACTGACAACCAGTAGCGCGTTATCGTGGTAGGGGCTTCAGTCTCCTCTGTCGAAATAATGTACGAGGTCCTAGACCACGTCGGTGGTCCAGTCTACGCTTCCGTCCGAGATGAACCTATCGAGTTTTACGGATGGGTTCCTTTGGAACATCCCAAGATATCTGTCAAACCAGCCATAGACCGCTTAGACCCCAGGACTGGACGTGTCTACTTCACTGATGGGTCTTATCTCGACGACATAGACCACATCATCTACGGAACTGGCTACACGTTCAGCTTCCCATTTCTTCCTGCTGTTCAAGAGCGTGTCAAGAACTCTTACCGTCGATTGCCGGGAGTTTATCAACATACTTGGGATATCGAGGATCCAACGCTGACATTTGTCGGAATGGTAAGACAACTCGCCGTTGCAATATGACAGTCTAGCTAACCTTATCAGATCGGAAGTTTCACATTCAAAGCCTACGAATGGCAAGCAGTAGCCGTAGCCCGCTTCCTAGCCGGCCGCTCTAAGCCCCTCCCAGGAATCGAAGAGCAATATGAATGGGAGCGTAAACGTGTTGAAGAAAGAAAAGGAGGAAAAGAGTACTACACCATCGGTCCCGACTACGAAGCGTTCTTCGAATGGTTCAGGGAAATGGCCCAAGAGCCTGTCAAGGGCACAACCGGACGTATCTTACCACCATTCAACCCACGGTGGTTGGTGATCTGGAGTAACATGTTTCTTCCCAAGTTGGATCGTTGGAGATGGAAGAGGCAGGAAGCTGAGTGGAAGCAGGAGTTCAAGGCCAAGCTTTCGAGGATATGATGTTAGATGCTCTCGATGTACGATGAGCTGACAGACGTGTGCTTGGAGGAGAAGGACCTTGGGTAGACTGAGCAGACTCGATTAGAAGAAGATTAATATGTAATACAGGGCTATCAAGCATTTGAACTTCATATGGCGATTCGACTCAACCATATTGTTACGAGTGACGATAATGAATCTCAAGACAATTCACACTCGTGCACTGGACACAACGCATTCAAAATGTACAATATGGATTAGATTACGAATCCGAAAACAATCTACCTATGTAGTAACGCCAGTATGTAAAAGTTCGTGGCAGTAGCACACCGAATGTGAACACAAAACCCCTTCGTCCCGTATCTCCCAACCCTAAAAGAAGAAATCACACCGGATTTTCCCGTGCAACCCATGAATGTAGTAAAAATGTAATTCGTTAAGACATTGACAAGCAAGGTATCGGTTTCCTTTGCTCCAGACTTTTTATCGCCGATTAATGCAGCACATGATGCCGGTTCGTCCAATGAACCAGAGGAAACCAAAGAAGCGGACAATAGACAGCACACCTGTCGCGTAGAGGAGGAAGCGGAAGTACATGGGTGTGCGGACGTCTGCGGCTTTCTGCAAAGGGTGTTAGCATGTGTTGGATAGTGACAAAAGTGGAGGGTGACTTACAGAAACGCCGAGAGTGATGAAATCGTCTGTTGTGACAAAGACGATGAGAACAATGTTGCAAAGCAACCAGAGAATGACCAGACCCGTTCGAAAAGACTTATAGGAATCTTCGACGTCCTTCTTCTCTGGCTGCTCTTCTGTCATTTCGCTCATGGGCGCGAGGGCTCGCCACACGACCTTTTCGAACTTGCTGTCGATATCTGTCTGTTCTTGCTCGATTTCCTCAACCACGGCTTCCTTGCCCTTTTCGTCTTTGATGATGGTGGCTGAGGGCAGGGCTTCAGCGGAATCGGAACCCTTCGTACCCCAAGACACGTCGTGCCAGTTGTTGAAGGCGTACACCATGAGGATGTTGATGTAGGTTGACATGAGGACGAGATACTGGGGGAAAGAGTGGAACATGTGCCATGGGTCGAGGTAGAGGAAGGACGCAATGTAGTTGAGACCGTAGATGGTGATCAAGGCGATGATGATCAGACCTGCGACACCAGTATCGCCTCCGAAGAAACTATCGAAGAAGGCTTGTCCGGACTCGAAAGAGATCTGCTCCTCAATTGGCGTTCCAGTGAAAGCTCGGTAGACGAGGTAACCGGTCAATACGAGAAGATAGAATTGGATCAAACCGAAGACCATGAAGGAGAGAACGTAGGTGTATTGCGCGCCCTTGGGTCTATTACCAAGCGCAAGGACGAATTGCAGGACGAGGAAGGCGATGTAGATGTATTTGATGAGGACGTTGACAATTGGCGTGGCTGTGTCGCCAAACGGCCAACCATGGTACCCGGATAAGACCTGCGGCGTTCCGACAAGCTTCATAATAATGGTGGTCGTAAGGTAGAAAGCGGCGAGAGAGAACCAAGAGAAGAGGACGTTGAGCAAGTTATACACGAATTGGATGTGGAGGAAAAAGAGTCGAATGAGGTTGTGGCCAGAGCCGTACATTCGGCCAAAATGCATAAGAGAATAGAGAGACATGGCAAAAGATCCGTTGAGCCATCGTCGTCGCTGGCCGATAAACTCAGCGGCGGCTTCAGGCACATCGGTCTCGCCCTTGGACGCCTTGATGTAGCTCAGATGCCACTTTTGACTCGCCTTGGCGACTAATTCGAAGCAGAGAATTCGGTCCTCGGCAAGGAACATGTTCTTCTTGAAGATGTTCATTCCGTCAATACCCTTCTTGCCCAGTGTTTTGGAGAGCGTGTGGTCTCCGTGGAAGTACTGTTCCAATGGCCGTCCCATAATCGCTCGGAAGCGGTACGCTGAAAAGGCACCGGGAAGGACACTGACGTATCCAAAGGCACTTTCCAGTGGCTTATCGAGAACGTTGGAAATCTTATACTCGAAGTTCTGCACCGCGACAAGCGGGTTGAGAAGCATTTTCCCTCCTTTGCCAAGCATAACGTGAATCTCTCCACAGGCGCCGCCCAGGTCACGATCGTTGTAGAAGCCTTCCCAGAGGGACAAGAGGGCGCGCGGGCCAGGTTTCGTTCCGGCGTCGATAAGGATGGCGACTTCTGGGTTCAGAATACGGCCAAAGGCGTTAAACAGCCAGCGATGCGAATTGATCTTCTTGCTGTTCTTCTGCTTGAGACAGAAAATGAACTGCACGGGGGGCAGATTGCGGTGCGGCTTGTCGGGGTCGGGGCGGACGAGCTGTTGGTCGGGCGTCACGGAGATCTGACTAGTATACTCGAAAATATGGGCGACCGTTTCCTTGCCGTTGACGTCCTTCTTCAGAACACCATCCTGGTAGATACCGACAGTCGCGAGAACATCAAAGACGTTCTTATCGACCTTATCGATACCGTCGAAGACGAGACACACCACGATCTTCTGCCAGGCTGGACCTCCCTTGTTCCAGAACTTGGATCGCTTCAGGTTCACAATGTCCTGGATGTTCTTCATTGTATGGTGGAGGGTACGCGCGAGGAGGACCTTGTCTTCGTTGTAGTAGGTAATGGCGATGAGGAGCTCGGTGTGTCGGTTGTACATTCGCGGGCGGAGGTTGAAGCCGTTACGCAGGGTGAAGTCGTTAGGGTCGCAGGTAGCAGCTGTGTAGCGCATCTTGGTGAATTCTTCCTCCATGCTTCCAGGACCGTTGCGGTACCTGGGCTCGATGGCGTTCTTGACAGCGCTGGGGACGGGGTAGTCGATGCTGAGGACGGAGCCCTGGACAAGCTTGATCTTACGGGTCTTTGAGCGACCGAGACCGCCAGCACCAAGCTGTGCTTGTTGCTGTCGCATCATCCAGCTCTCGTCGACGTCGAATTCCTGGTATGTCGAGTCGGGGCGACCGCCGCGGGCAAAGTCAGGAGGGACAGACAGCGCCTCGCCATTCTGATCCCATTCCTGCATTGTGGGCGCCCGGTGCATGACCGAGAGGCGCGACTCAGCGAGACGTGAAGCTTCGACATCGTATTCAGGCTCTGGGTACTCGTAGCCCGGCGAGCCAGGCATGCGACCGTGCTGGTCGGGAGGATAATGGCCGAAAGCGCCAACGCCATAGCTGCCGTTGTGACCGAAGCTGCCATTGTCGAAGCTGGCCTGGCCTATGCTGCCATGGTAGGAATTGTGCAGAAGATCGCGGCTCGACTCGTTTTGCTCGGGGACGGGACGCTGAGCGCCCAGCATGGGAGGGGGAGACAATTGATCATAGTCGGGTTCGTATGGGTTGCTCGGGTTGCTCACGGGCGATCTGTTGGAGACATTTGCGTCGTCGGATTCGCGAAAGTGGTACTGCAAGAAAAAAGAGTGTCAAAAACGGTCGTCAAAATTGATTGCGACAGTTGAGGCTGCTGCAGGGCTGTTGCTGGAGCAGCTGCCCTGTAACAGTCGCTGTAACTGTTAGAGGCTTGACTGTAACTTACTGCCTGGCCAGCGGGTAGATCTTGCATCTCTCGTGGCGCATCATAGTTTGGGCCTTTCCCTTGGCCATGTTCGTTAAAAACCATCTTGTCTGTCGTTTTTGCGCTCTCCTTGGAAACGGAAACGCTTTCAAATATATTGTATCGATCCTTTCTTCTTTATTTCCAGAAAGCCCCAGGTCTAGCCGATGGTGGACATGCGATTCGCGATATCGGGAGTGCCGGCACAAAAAACGAATAGGTGATGCAATGGGGCGCCAAAATAAAAAAGGTGAATTAAACGAGGGACAATAAGCAGTAAAGATTATGGGGAATTAGATAGTTGAGTAGAGTAATGGAAGAAACCTTCTTTTTTACAAGAATGGCTCTGTACTTTGTCTTGAGGAAAAAACGAGAGGTAACAACAAAACAGCTACTTCTGTCTGTGATGGGGAAAAGGAAGAGAAGAGTGTGGAAAAAGTCACGCGAAAAATGGAACGGGACAGGAAGCTTTGAGATGGATGGGATTGTGGGCTGGTGTGAGCTTGTGCTACTACAGTCTATGGAATCAGGTACAGTACAGTACGGTATTGTCAGGCTGTCTGATCAGTCTTCTTGTTTTTCGATCCATCGCATCAGTCAGAAGCTGTAGCCAACACAGTTTGAGAAAAATGCTATAATAACTGGGTAATGGGTATGGATCCATCCCATTCACTGCTGATCGTAGAGTAAAAAACTAGCGTCTCCAGTTTATGCCAGCTCAGGGCGGATTTGGTTGGTGAGAGGGTGACGTAGAGTCCTTTGCTTTGGGTGGTGGCATGGATTTGATGGTCAGGATGGTCTAATCCTGTCAGCCAAAAAAAAAAGCACAGTGACTATTTTTGGTCGAGGGAAGGGGAACAAAGCCTCGTATACGCGCAATACTTGATGCGTGTACCCAGACCCAGAAAACAAAAGTCAATCCATATCATGGGAACATATACTGTAGCATCAAACATGCGCATGCTCTGCTGACTGTCTGTCCCTGTGGCTGACCATGCCATAATGAACCGTTGAGGGCCCGTTACGTCAAGAAAAAACAGGGCGTTCATTTCATGTCACAAGTAAAGACACCAAATTCTTATGTGGCCCCACTCCTTAATCCCTTGAATAATAAATTGATTCATCGGGTCAGGTCAGGTACCGTACAGTATTAGACTCTACAGTATCTACAGTATAACCCCACGTACGGACAACAAGACAAGGACTAAGCATGTCACTTGCATCGCGCATCTCATAAAAATAGTATCAGTGAGTTTTCCCACGGACTTGCACGGGTAATGCAGATTGAGTAGAGCAGATCAACGTTACCCCGAGATCAGCCCTCTTTTTAAGTCTGTTCAATGCAAATACTGTTCCATCACTCTGTCTGTCTCTTCCAGTTGAGAGAGACAATGGCCAAGACACATCGGTTATAGCCCCTCCCCATGTCTAGTGCACTGACGCCATCACAATTCCTGATTTTTCCCCTGCATGCAATTTGGCATTCTGCATAAAAACACGGGAAACGAGAAAACAGGGAAAACTAGACACATAAAACGATGCCGAATGTAACTTTCTCTTGCTCTGTTTCATTTCGCTACCAACCATCGGGTTCGGTTCGGCTTCCCCCATCAAAGTTTGAATGTGAATGCGAGAAGAAGCCCGAAGAAAGAAAGAAAAAAACTCGCAAGCTGCCATTATGACGCCATTTCCAGCACCTCGGAGCATTTGCTTAGACGCTAACCTCAGGACAACAACACCACCAGAAAAGAACACGACACTTTATTCCAGAAGGCAACTAACGTTTGACTTTTTTCTGCTCGGTCTGCCCGTCTCGTCTCATTCCGTCCGGTGTGTTTTCCTCCCTCTGCACGGGGACTTCAGCCAGTCCCTGGAATGTCGCACGGTTCATTCTACAGCGAAAGACCCGACCCATAGGCGAAAAATGTCAGCCTTAGCTTCTAACTTAGTGGTCGGTCGCCGATCGCAAAACGGTGCTAATTAATAATTTAGCTTGTGAAATAAATGAACAGTAAGCTGCTAAGACCACAAAGTGCGTTGTTTTTTTACTTCTCGAGGCGAACAGACAGTGAGTGGATTGGCATCCATCCTTTCCCATCCCTTCGGACGCGCTGCGTAGGTCACGTGCTAGATTCAATCCACTGCGTTCTGCTGTGCAATGTCGCTTCACGCGGATCTCGGAACATCTTCAGCTGGAGGGTCTCGTCAGTGCACGTCCTGTCAATGTTTTATGCAAGGCTACGCAATCTGACAGTCTACGAATGGTGAAACAATGATGTCGGAGTAAGCGTAAGTCTATTTTCTGAGCTGAATGAAGCCCCGAAAGAAACAACGAGAGTCTACATAAGACAAAATAACATTGGGGACCAGTCACTCATCCCTAATCACAACAAACTGAGCTGCCTCTATGGCTGCTTGGTGTTTCCGTGATACATGACATAATTCCGCGTGGCAGAAGGCTCATGATGGATAGTGTGCGACACAAACGTGAGACTGAAGAACATCATGATAGATTACATAGCCTTTTATGCCATCATATGTAACACCGTCCTAGAGACAATAGCACAAGACATATGCTTAGAGTCAAGCTAGATTAAATTGACCGACAATGTACTCCATTCGTGTAACTCTAGATGACTGATAACCCGTACGATCCCAAAGTCCTCAACACCATCTCAAACAGCAAACACGGCACACAAAGTTGGACAACACTCATCAGTCGTCTTTTTCCTTACAAGCCTTTTTGAACTCCTTCAAAATCGCCTGAAGAGTGTTGGTATTAGTAAAGCTCCATTAGAGGTATAGAGCAACTCACATCAAAATCTTGATCCGCCATCGACATAAATGCCTTTGTTTTATCAAGCTTAAGCTTTCCAACACGAGGGCTCTTGATGCCAAAGGCGATCCTCGCCAGGAATCGTGCATCATCGCGAACATCTGTCACTGCAAGCACCTGGGCAACCGCCGCCCTATCAACCTTCTTTGGCGACGCAGGGGGCAGCGCCACACGTTGACCTTGATAGCAGAACGTGCAGTGGCCGCACTTCTTCGCCTTGTTGGGAAGGTCCATGCCAAAATGCTCTGCAATGGCGACGCCGAAGCATTTGGGAGATGTGACAAAGTTGACGACCTCTTTCAGACGGTCTAGAGCTTGTTTCTCGCGCCTCTTAAGGTCTTCGTAAAGCTCGTCCGTCAGTTTGTCGATCGCGCTGTCAGTCTTTGGCAGTTTGTCTAGGACTTTGTACTTTTGTTCCACGCCGCCGACAGTGAGGATGATAGCGCCATTATTGTTGAGATCGTTGAGTAAATTGACGAGATCATTTCGTCGTAAGCCCTCTGTGTTCGCTACCTGGGTCAGATCGATAGCATGGAACTTCTTAGCCTTTTTGGCATGTTGAAGAATGGCTTTGCTCTCCGGTGTATTTAGAGCTTTGAGACGAGGGAAGTAACTCGACGTTGCCTCGAACTTATACGAGCTGTACTCCGGCGTCGTAGCTCGAATGAGATTGAACTTCAACTCGAGAGCCGCATAGATCACGCTAAGAGGACTCATGCGAATGTCGAATTTCGTAGACTGCTGATAGTGGCTGACTTTGAAAGTCTCGCCCTTGGCAAGATTGACAACATCGCCGTCGAAGATATCCTTGAGGAGCTCGCGTAGGGATTGGCGGGAGGGAAGATCGCCACGGGCAAAGTTCTCGCGGATCCAGAAGTCCTCTCGGCAGAGATACAGCATGCAGTAGCTCTGTTTACCATCACGGCCTGCACGACCTACTTGCTGACAATATTCTTCCACTGTGCTTGGTACATCCCAGTGGATGATGTTGCGGATGTCTGCAGATGTTAGTCTTGCACTGTGAGGTAACATGCTGACATACCTGGCTTGTCAATGCCCATGCCAAAGGCGATCGTCGCAACAACCTAGACCACCATCAGTACCGCTCATCTCATCATTACAATTAAACTCACCGTTTGGATCTTGGATGTCATGAACTCATCCTGGATCATCTTCTTTTCCTCGACTTTCATGCCCGCATGAAAGTGAGCAGCAGGAAATCCCTTCTTGGTGAGATGCTCCGCCAACTCTTCGGCTTGCTGAGTCACATGTCAGCGTCTGGGTGATACAGAGATTCAGAAAGAGGTAACAACCTTCTGAAGAGTAGCATAGATAAGAGTCGAACCAGGATGTGTCTTCAAGAACTCATACAAAAGCTTGTACTTGTCATCCTTCTCTCCAACAGCCTCTGCTTCAAGTCGTAGACTAAGGGCCAAGTCAGCAAAGTCCAGGATAGCTCACAAGATTGCGGGCGCTTACTTTGGTCGATACACTGATGTTCTAAAAACACCATCTTCGGTAATATCAAAAGCTTTGCAAATGTCGTCGATGACAGGTGGTGTGGCTGTGGCTGTGAGGCAGATGACACGCTCTGCTTGAATCTCTCTGACGAATCGTGCAACTGGGTAGAGTCAGCTTATGTCAAAGGGTGAGCCTGAGCGACGGATGAAGACCTTTTAGGTAGTCTGGACGGAATGAATGCCCCCACTGGATGGATGTCAGTCAGAGTCCTGAAATAGATGAAACAGAGAATCATACCTCTGAGATACAGTGCGCTTCGTCCACACCAATCAATCTCACACCTCCTTTGACGTGCTTCATCATGCCCACGAATCCCTCGTTGTTGAGACGCTCCGGGGCGCAGTACAATATTCGTAGCTTACCCTCGCGGAGATCTTTGTTGATCTGTTGAAGTTCATCCCAAGTCTTTGTCGAGTCCATACACTCTGCCGCGATGCCTTTTCGCTTGAGTGCATCGACTTGGTCTTTCATCAAAGCAATCAGCGGGGAGACGACAATGGTGATGCCAGAGTCGTCGGCATGTCGCTCTTTGGTCAGTTTATCCACTTCTGGGAAGGCGATGGCAGGGATCTGGATGAAAGTGTCAGCTTGAGTATGCGATCTGAGAAATGAAGCATACCTGGTAACAGAGGGACTTTCCAGCTCCGGTAGGAAACACGACGAGCGCACTATCGCCATTGAGAAGTCTACTGATGGCAGCTTCTTGCTCATGTCGAAACGATTTGTAGCGGAAGTTGTCTGCCAATATTCTCTGCGCGATCTGGATTCGTTGTGTCTCACCCAGTTTGCCATTGGTGGTGCTCACAGAGCCAACTCGCGCTTTCTTGACAGATACATTGTCGTTTTCTTTGCCTCGGCTGTGTTTTCCGGCAGTCTTGCCGATTAGATCCTCTTCTTCAATTCCGTCGAAAATGAGGTCATCTTCGTCCACATCTTCAAAGAGCGCGTCCCCAGAGTCGAAGTCGTCATCAGGGATTCCCATTTTGCTGTCGGATGAACGAAAGAAATGACGGATTTCTTTGGTCAATTGAATAGACAATATGCGACAATACTTGAGACAATTGCGGTGATGGCGAAGGCGAAAATTGGATCTTTTGCGAATGGCAATGACAGGCTACCAGGCTCCCACATTGGTTCCTTCCGCATGGCGGAACGCGTTGAGTGTCTCGAGGCAGACGCCAGATCACGTGGCGATAAGATTATCAAGCGTACGTAGGCGGGGCATGGCAATTGGACAGAGGTCAGTAAGTATTTGAAGTTAGTTCCCTAACAGACATCGGCCTGATCTCAGTGTGTCTCTGTTAGGATATCATCATATTCCATCTGCCTCTGTCAGCCGCCTACCCTACGGTCATTACTCATTTTGTCTTGTGATGTCTTTCCCTTCATTTCCTGTATCAGCCCGATGAAGAAAATATAAAAAACAATTATTGTAGCCATCAATATTTTCCTTTCGCCTTTTGTCTCTGTTTTGGTTTTCCGATGGATGGTAACCTCTCCCATTTTCGTGCTCCTTTCTTCAATCTGTTGTGAGTTCACGATCCAATAACAGCCCCACCTTCAATGAAGACATCAGAGGATAATCATTTATAGGGCCAAAGGTCTCGGAATATTATTGTAGTTATTGTATAAACATGCCTGCGCTATCTTTACCATGCTCATAGTGGTGAATGTCAGCATTAATTTGTTTGGTGACTCAATTGCTTCCCGTGTCTCATTGCCTCTTGTCACTAGGTATAGCTGACGTGTGTCGCGCCGCCCCAGGCATTGCGGGACACAATGCACAATCAGCATAGCCGCGACAACATATAGCCCCAACACATGCTATCCAAGAATTTTACCGTACTGTGCATAATATTCCGATCCCGATCCTACCGAAATATGATGCCTCTCACAATCTGTTTGGTCAGCTCGCAAATGTCTTCTCTCATCTCGTTACAGTGGAGGAGCGAAGCGGCCGGGAGCTTAGCGAGGTGACAGGCGGTGGTCCTCTACGTCATCGCAAGCCAGCCACTCAGCCAGCGACGGTGACAGCTCATCGTCGATCATGTCCACAGCCAATGCCCTTCCACCACCTCACGATCTTCGATATCATTATGCTTTCCATATGATCGCATTTTTGTATGGCATTAAAAACCCCTGCATTTGATACACACGAAACATCAATGACGTTTGTCATTCCTCACATTCGTGCCTGCGCCATATAAATCTAGCTCCAAATGCGCCAAGAATTACTTTATTTTCAACTCTACATTTTTAATAACCACCGTCCTCGTTATCGCCAACAAGCACACACTCAGTAAACATGTCAGGAGTCTATCAAAATAAGCGAGGCCAGGGTATGTCCCACGCGACTGGCCCCTCCAAGGTCCCTGAGACTATCGCACGACAGGCTCCCAAGGGTCTAGAAGAAAGCCTTCCCAATTCTGTATGTCAACCATCCCCAGTCCGTTATGCATGTACAATTCTGACGAGACAGATTCACCCCACCGGTACCGATATGGGCCAGTCGCCCGACAAATCACACGCCAAAGATGGAGGTAATGCTTCTATGGTTCCCCAAAAGCTGCAGGAGAAGCTACCAGAAGGCATTGAGAGGGCTGTACCCAATGCCATTCACGATACTGGCGACACTAGCGGAGCGCACCGTAAGCATTGATTGATTGGAATTGGGTTCGTGTATGAATAATGAAGATTGATTGGAATTAATTTAATACAATTTGAAAATCGTGTGCTTGATGCGATGCTGAACGTGAATGCAAATGATGAATCATAGAGAGTCGAGACATGAAGTTGTTGTTACAAAACCTGTACATCCGCCACTAAAGAAACCAAATATCCTCTCAAAGATACAAGAAGAGGCCTGTTGCGAGGATAAGAACACCAGTCACAGCATGACTGATACTCGCCTCCGTAGCCTTGGCCTCACTCTCCCCTTGGACGTATTCCTTATTGGCGAACTGACGCACAATAACAGCATCGCCAATACCGACGAATGTTCCACACATGAAGCAGATACCCATGCATTTCTTGGTGATTGCAGCAGCCAACGGACTGACCTGGCAGATGGGCGAGAATTGCCAGAAGGCGTACAGGCTAAGCGTGCTGAGACCTGTGCCAAGATTTCGCAAACCAGATGCGTAGATGAGAGATTTCTGGAAAGCCTCAGAATGTGGAGAGGAAGTAGTCTTCTCAGTAGCCGGATTCTGAAGACCAAAGAGGCGAATGGCGTTGTATGGCGATACGAAGCTATAGATGCCAATGCTGGTGCCGGTCACTCCGAAGAGCAGAGGAAGTGCCGAGACTATGGTTGAAGGCGAGAAGTCCGTGTTCATGGTGGGTGAGTTTGGGCTGTACAGTAGAAGATCCTTGAAGAATTGAAAGTTTGAAATGATTGAGGGAATAGATCTGGTGAGAAGTAGTTGGAGTTGAGGCTCAAGTCAGTGACGCAAAGGGTTGGGGTTAAAGAGGCTAGAGTCTGGGCGAGCCCTCATATATGCATATGCTGCGTAAGTTCGTAGGCTAGACTCCGCAAACGACGGTCGCCGCGGTAAGCGCTATCTTGACTTTGTCATAATGTCTTGGATTGTTTAGCTGAATGTGGTAACAGAGCACGTTGTCGCGACATCGTATCTTGAGTTTTGAACCATGTTTTGGCCACAGACGATTGACAGAGCATTGCCAAAGTCTGGCTATGTATCTTATTAATCACTACGCAAATATTTGACTATACCAAATGAACCCCGATTTAAAATTCCACGGGTTGACTTCTGATTAATTCCGACATCACTATGATGGATGTCTTCTCTACTGTCCATTCTCAAGGAAATTGATCACCGCAGCACGAGCCCGAAGTGCCTCCGGTATAACAGGATCCCAATTGAAACCATGCCACATTCCTTCCGATACCAAAAGCTCTACCCTCACACCAGCCTCTCTCAACTTCCAATAAAACCGTATCCCATGACTGAGAGCAAAATCCCGCGTCCCAACTGTTATGACCGTCGGCGGGAAAGTCTCATCATACTCAGCGTAGATGGGAGAGTAAAGAGGATCCATCAAATCAATGCCCTTAGGAGCATAGTTCTGAGACACCATACCTGTGAGAAGACTGACAGGCATGATATCGCGACCCGAAGAGTTGAACACCATCGAGTCGCCTGCCCCGCTTAGGTCAATAGCGGGCGTGCAAAGGTATACGCCAGCCGTGGGCATGGGAAGACCCTCCTTCTGCGCCATGAGGAGTATGGAGACGAGAATTTGAGCTCCTGAAGAGCATCCCATGGCGTACATGTCAGACGGGTCAATGGGCGAACCTCCAGGAGGACCGCATTGAAGGAGCTCTCGATACACAGCAAGACACTGATTGCGGGCTTCGGGGTACTTAGCCTCAGGAGATTTGGTGTAGGCGACAGAGTAAACACGAACGCCCAACTCAGCGGCCATAGTCAACGCAGCACGATCCTTTGGACTGCCCATGATGAAAGCGCCTCCAAAGACATTGAACAATATCTTCTTCTCTTTGCCAGGCTTGATGACTGGAGGCTCAATGAGGATAACAGGAATGCCAAAAATAACATGATCGGTGATTCGAAGTTTGTGTTTCTCGATGAGCGTCGCTTCTCCAGGTGCTGTCTTCTCGCTAAAGGTCTCTCGAAGACCAGGCACACGACATGGCGAAGTAACGAAGGAAGAAATTGTGTTTGCTAGTGGAGGGTGCCGGACGTTGTTGAGAAATTCGACTGCCTCGGGACTGATAGTAGCTTTTTGACCGTCTGTGAGGGATACCATTGCGATGAATTGGAGAGCGAAGGGACTGTAAGTGAAGAATGAGTTGTGTATGTACCGCCAGTCTGATGTGAAGATATCGATGTCTTTATAAGATGCATCTTGGGGATAACATGACGATGATATCTGCTTCCATGGCTTCGAAACTCCGCCTGGCTTGTTCGTGTTCTTCAAGCCCGATACTTATATTGAGAACAAGTCGGTAATTTGTCGCATCTCTCATCTTCTGTTACACCGACCTGTCAGCGGGCTGCGGGTCGTACTAGATAAAACTCGTAGTTTGGAACCTCATTAGGCTTAGTTCGGATCATGGAACTGAACAAAGACAAGGTGCTCTCGTGGTATGGGTCTCTTCTGGTGTTAGTGCTTACATGTTGTGCCCCGGCCCCCATGACAGGCGGGTAGACTTACAGCCGATTCATCAACATGAGCATATCAATTGATAGTCAACGAGTATGACCGTGGACAGGTATAAAGAGCCTCTTTGGCTTTGCATGGACTCCAGTTTCTCGACAACAACATATCTTTCTCAAGACCAATTCTTTGCACTCATCTTTTGTCAAACTTCATCATGTCTTCTCAGCATGGCTACGTTCAGGACCTTATCATAGGACCACCGCTCACGAGCATGGGCTATAACAGACTTGGTAAACCTGGCTTGAAAGTCTCAAAGATTATTCTTGGAGCCATGTCATACGGAAGCAAAGACTGGCGGAAGTGGGTGTTAGAGGAAGATGAAGCTCTTCCTCTCCTCGAACACGCCTTCAAGGCTGGAATCAACACATGGGATACTGTAAGTGCAACCTTATATGCCTCTATCCACCTTTTCCAAGATGTCTGATGAATTTGGCTGACTGCCCTTGACTGACTACCAGGCTGATCTCTATTCCAATGGCGTCTCCGAAGAAATCATCGCAAAGGCACTCTCGACCTACAAGATCCCCCGAGAGCGTGTGGTAATCATGACCAAATGTCGTTTTGCTATCAGTGCTCCAGGTGAACCTCAACTCTCTCCGTATGCTGCCACAGTCAACGACGGTGAGATGGTCAACAGAGTCGGCCTATCGCGCAAGCACATATTTGACGCAGCAAAAGCGAGTGTCCAGAGACTTGGCACGTATATCGATGTGCTTCAAATCCAGCGCATGGATCCAGATGTGCCGCGTGAAGAGATCATGAAGGCTTTGAACGACGTGGTGGAATCGGGTTTGGCACGATATATTGGAGCGAGCTCTGTAAGTCTGCCTGAGCCCTTGGGGCTCGACGGATAAGGCTAACCATGGAATGTCAAGATGCCTGCTTGGGAGTTTCAAGCGTTACAGAATATGGCTCGAGAACATGGTTGGCATCAGTTCATTTCTATGCAGAACTATTACAACCTTCTTTACCGAGAAGAGGAGCGAGAGATGATAACCTACTGTAAAGATGCGGGGGTAGGATGTATTCCTGTAAGTTTCTTCCATTGTCCCTTGTTACCCGGCATTGTCTGACTGTAGTTCCTTGTAGTGGTCCCCCAACGCCCGTGGTGTTCTCGCCCGTCCCTGGAATGGTATCGACGCAAGCACTTCCATTCGAAGTCAGCACGACGCCACCATCAGAAGTCTTTACGAGGAAGGCGACATGACCGACAAGGCTACCGTCGATATAGTCGAGGAAGTCGCCAAGGCAAGAGAAGTACCGATGGCAGTGATCGCGACAGCTTGGTGTCTGCACAAGGGCGTCAACCCAATCGTCGGACTGAACAGCAAGGAACGTATTGACGAGGCGGTATGGGATGCCAAGATTAGATTGACGGACGATGAGATCTCAAGGCTTGAATCGGCATATGAACCCAAGGCTGTGACTGGATACTAGATTGGGGTTTTGATGGTAGACTGTAGATTGTGTGTTGTTTAAGAATATAGTGGTTGAATCATCGTTGCCCCCATGATTGCGGAGAACTTGTCTATCCAAGTGTTGATCCATTGATGATGCTGAGCAGGTAGTGCCGAGAGAGCAATGGGCAGCGAGAATCTCATTGTTTGCGTCCCACAATAGCCAGCATGGAGACAATAGTCCAATGACATGCATATCGAGCTCGCGAGCTCGGATGCTTCCGAAATTTCGTTGTTGTTAGGCTGCAAGGTGTCGATTGCTTGCTTGACAAGGATCAGATAAGCGTAGTAAGTGGTAATTGTGCTCGCTGAAGGGATGTCATGGTAAATATACTGCGAGTGGAACGGGTAGTCTTTAGCAACAGGAGATACAACTCGAGGCTTTCTTGGACCTTCATCGAGGGCTATGAATCGGCCGTACTATAGCTGCATGTCTTGATACAACCTTTGAGCACTGGCAAGTAAAGACGCTCGAGCTTGATCAGAAGCATCACCATTGAGACGGCGTACTCGACTCTGTAATCCCGGAATAGCAGCAAAATAACCGAACACCTCATGATACATATCCGAAGACTTTGGGAGCAATGGGAATTCGATCAAACCATCAGGTATCTTCTGCCAGTCTTTCGACTCAAGGATACATGGCTCACCGGACGCCAATGCCTCGGCAATCTGAGAACCAAGTCAGTAACCTTCAGGAATGGAGGATATGGTTGGACCAACGATTGCTCCACGAGATGTAAGGAACATAGAGTACTCGAACGCAGAGTCATAGCAGCGCTCGGGACCTCGGAGCTGCATAAGTCGAGCAGCTCCACCAGCATGCCGAATCCAGGCGTGTCTTACATTGACAAATGTCTGCCAGATTTCAGGAATTTAGAAAGACTTCAAAAGCAATACTATAAAAGAACCACAGCATACCTCATAATGACCCAGAAGGATGGTAGCACAGAGCACATTCGAAGCAAGTTGTTGCTTGGGATCACCTAGAGCTAAAGCAAGACTTTTTACAGCGCAGGCATATGATATCTCGGCGTTTCTTAATGCCGAAGGGTCCCCAAAGACGCGTGCAAAGTAAGCCCAGGCCACTGATAATGCAGCATGATCCAGAACCGCACTCCTGCCCAGTCGGGGTGGCAGATGCCACAGCCAACTTCCAAGAAAGGAAGTTTGAACATCAGTGGACCCGAGAGGAAACATAGAAGACACAAACGAAGAAAGTATTTGGTCTCGTTGGGCTTTCATGGCGCTGGGCTGCTTAAGCGTTTGTAGTTCGAGCTGGTCAACGGTACCTTGTCCTTTCTTCGCGCCGCACTGTTGATTTGCATTGTCGACTCCGGCCTGATCCTTGGAGTCAGAGACTGACTTAGCCACTGCTCTGCGGCGACCATGCTTTGTTGCGAGGCGTGTTTTGACTTTGCTCCCTTCATCAACGAACTTCATCGGCCGGTCGTATCCAGGACAAGTTCGGCCACCTCTTCGACATTGAGCACAGGCTGGCCTTTTTTCATCGCACTTTCAATTGATTTAGTCATCATGAAAGAAAATAGTACTGAGTAGATACCTTGACGCTTCGCTGGAGACATAATAGGCACCCTTTGCTTTTTGGTACACCGACCATTGCTGTATACAGTGCCTCGTCGAAATGGAAATTCGTAACTAGATAGTGTCTGTCGCACAACACGCCCAAGCAATTTACAGAGCGATAGAGTTTGATCAAACCTTGGAGAAATTGAGCGCCTGTTGCAACAGGTTGTGGGCTTTAGTATCTTTCAATATCACGTAAGCGGGGACCTCAGCTACCTAGCGAGGCCGACATTAATCTCGGATATTCTTTACATTCATCCGAGCCGAAACGAATTGACGAATACTCATTATGTTGAGATGTACGGATGACAAGCCAAATAATTTATCCCGAGTACTTCAGTCAGACTATAGATCTACCAAAGTCAAGGTTCAGCCTAACAGTTACTACAGGAGGAAGTGTAAAATGGCATTTGCCAGAGTGATACGGTACGTTTGTATATCCAATTTAAAGTGTTATACAAGAACGGTAGTATACTCTCTTTGAACTTTGGGTAATATAAATATCACTACAGTAGTTCTGCCTTGTCTTCTAAAGAGTCTTCCTCAGATGACGCCTAATTGCTATTGCTTTACCTTCTGTTATCATGAGAACGAGTGTGCCTCGTGCACAGTTAAACATCCATGTCCTTCATTCAGCTTTGCAAATTAGGACTGTATGACCTATTAACGTCACAATTAGCGTCATTATAGCTTGGCAGGAGGCCGAAAGTAATGGACCAAGATGCCAAGGGCGCTTAACAGTAACTTGATTGGCAGGGCTTGTTTCAGTAGAGATCAGCTCAGTCGAACGAACCAATCAACATAGATAGAAATAAGCGAACGGTCGTACAGGACGAAACAGGCGGACAGAAGGATCTACCAAATTAAGGCTGACTCTGCGACTTATGGTGTGGCTATGTTATGGCTGTGGCTATGCGGCATACTGTGTTTTAAGGCTTTGAAGCAGCCTGGTTATCTTGTTTAAAGAACTCAGGCCTGATCACAACACCTCCACCTATCTGTCCTCCCTAAATCAGCACAAGACGTATTGCAGTCATGGCCGAAAAGCACGAATCCCGCCTCAGATATCGGAAAAGATCGATATGGCTCCTCGCCTTCTATCTACCAATTCTGATTGTTCCATGGGTGCTCACTTGTGTTCTCATGCATCGACCAGTCTTTCTTCCATCATACATCAGCCAGCGTGGCGAATACTCTATGGCTGATATGAAGAGGATAAGCGAATGGGCCACTGCTGTAACCGTTCTCAGTCGCATTGCCGCGACTCTGGGACTACCTATTGTGTCAGCCTTGATGGCCCAGGCTGTTGTGGTGTATTCTCAGCTACGAAAAGAAGGCCAAGAAAAGAAACTTAGTGTGCTTCAGCTCTTCGCTCTTTCTGATCGAGGATGGATGGATCTGCCGATTCTGTGGGCCTCCTGTTTTGGAGTAAGATCTCAGTCGTCTCGATTTCTATGGCTAGCAGCAGGTCTTGTCATCATCAGTAAGTTACCCTCCTGAAGTTGCCGCTGTTGGCCCATAAGCAAGTGCTAATTATTTATCATTAGCCGTTATACAGCCGCCACTTCAATCATTTCTCGTTCCCTATGAGCCTTTAACTACTATTACCTGTAATGATAATCCTGTGGAGATAGCAAACTGGGACAAAACCTGCGACAAATTGGGCGTCCATTCTCGTGTTGTCGGCAACGACCCGGAGCCAAACGTTATGGAGCTTATGCCCCGTACGTTAGCTGTTAATCTGGTGCGCCAAAAGTTGAAGAGCGTTAGCAAATCGGATATCCAGTCAAACCTTTGGCTTGAAGACACAAATTACCGGCGCCTCCCCACCGAGCAACAACAGGCCCAGACATTTGCCTGGGTAGAGTCAAAACGAGACATGAACATCAGTTACTTTGCTTCGTCCGTTATAAATGGCACGACTACTGGTGTGTTGCGCCAGCATGCAATGCGAATTAACTCCACTATCGAATGCGAATCGGGCCCAGTACCGCCAACCTGTGATGGAACGCAGCCGTTCTTCACCGTTTTCAACCATACAGGTTTTGCAACCTCCGGAATCAAGGCCACTGTATGTGTCGAGGGCAATCACAGCGCTGTACCATGGACACGGAGTCGAGATAGGCAAGACATCTTGGAACATATGTGGATTAGTCTCGAGGTAGCTCAGGATAGAGACGGAAGAAAAGTCAAGGGACAAGCGCTCCTTGAAGACGTCCAAGCTTTTAACCTGTCATGCCGTGCATCTACAACCAGGGGGTACTTCGAGTTGGGTAACCACTGGAACGGCCAGGTCTCCAGGCCATTGTTGGACGAATGGCCGAGCCAAGAAACCACCAAGAAGGATTTCAACGACCACGGAGGTTTTTGGGGCACTTATCAGCACCGCGACCGCCGTCCTGTTACTTTGTAAGTGCTATTCCTCATTGAACTTCCCACGGTACAACTTAAACGAGATTGAACAAGAGCTAATGACCGTCCAGAGAGCCAGCATTAGAAATGGATCCTCAATGGGATTATCCTTTGAATCTATTTGAGGACATCGGGAACGGTACACCTGGACCTCTCGCGACCGTAGCCCTATCACTTTTTGGAAATGGATCGTTTTTCCACCTGGCAAATGAACGACCACAGAAGGAGATGAATTCGACGATGCGAGACATTTGTCAGTCAGAGAACTACCCATTCCAACGTCTCAGGGCAGACAACTTCTGGTACAACAAACTATGTGTTGGGGAATCCAGCCAATACAGGCAACATTTCGCACCAACAGGATATAGCGGCGTTGTGGGCTACGAGGTGCTGCCGATCTTCATCGCAAGGGTCTTGGAAGTTTTTATCAATCCGAGGGAAGCTGAATCCCTTTTAGGAATGGGTTTGTTCTTCGCAAATGAGGTGCTGTTGAAGGAATCAGCTAGTGTTTTTGGGACTCAATTTTCGCGACCGATTTATTCATCCCCTGGCTGGACCATCCTCAAACCACGAAAGACTATTGTGGCCATAGTTACTATATCTGTTTTGATTGCAGTGCAGGCTATATGTCTCGGATGGCTAGTGTGGTATATCGCGTCAACGCCAACATGGACAGATCGATTTGACTCTTTTGCGCTGGCAAAGCTTGGGACACAGCTTGACGGACTGAGTGAAGGAGGATTAAGAAGTGCAAAGGAACAAGATGTGGAGTATCTCAGTAGCCAGAGTGGCGTGGTAGGTTTCTTTGGCACTGGGGAGACAAGGCAGAGGATATCGATAGATGAGTCGCCCGAGGACAGTGCTACTGACATTCAGAGTACAGAGGAACTCACCAGTGCTCCCCAGGCTAGTGAAGCAACAGGTGATACGAGTTCATTACTTGGTCTCGGGGGATACCATGCTCTAAGCTCAGGGTATACTCGTGCCAGGTAGTCTACTTAGTATTACCAGAGATAAGGCAAAACCGGCACATAGTCGATAAGTTTGCAGATTACTTATATTACACTAAACTGTAGATAGATAGCTGTTTTTCAAGCCTCTCCATCACTCCCAAGTATGCTAAAGGGACTTTACAGTTCTCTGATCTGTATTCTGGATTAAAATTCTTGCATATTACACCATTCAGCTGGGCTTATTTCCCTTGAAAAGCAACAAAACCAGTTATCGTTGATAGTTAGATGGAGAAGCTCAAGTGCGCTGTACAGGCATTGCAGGACTATAATTGTTTCACCATGATATCCTTTATGCTTACTGAAAAGAAGAAAGTTCAGGAGTATTTAGTCTAAGCAAAGAAATAAACAGTTTGTAGGACTCAGTACTACCAGTCTACTATCTTGTTATTAACCGACTTTCTTGAACTTGTGGAGTCTCGTCGTCTTGTACACAGGTGCCTAGTCAAAGACATTCTTTTCAGCCTGGCGCGCTACTGAGCAACTATCGGTCCAGGCCTCCCACACAGCCACCGCCAACACTTATTCTCACCAGTTAACCTGTCGTCGATCTGGCGTAATGGCGCATCTTCAAGACTCTGGCCCAATGGCACGTTTCGGGGATGACTTTGTAAAAGCGCCTGCACCACATTCTCTACACGCGCTATGCAATAGCTACTCATTAGACTGAGTTATGGCGGCCTCGCTCATGTTACTCCCACCTCAGTAGACCTAAGGTTAGATAGGTACCAATTGTACAAAGAGTGCCTTGTCTCTGGATCAAGTCTATAAATGTTCTTCCCCTCTCTTACACATTCATGAAATTCTCTCATTTCTACTAAAATCATTATCCACTATATACTACCTACGAATACACTGCTCTTTTTAATACCTCCTATCCTCACAGGCAACACACCATGGAGTGTAGGAATGTTGGTTCTGCAGATCCTGACATCGCAGGAATAGGGGTATGTGAACAGTCCTGCGCAGGCAGAAGAGTGGTGATCTTACTTCTTCGCAGATGATTCTGGGCTTTGCAATTCAAGCTTATCTTTCTGTTATGGTTTCCTATTGCTCTTTGATAATATGGTCAAGAGCTACAAAGTTGCAAAAGCAGTCAACGCGAGACAAGAAGAAGGCTACAGATAACCTTTTAATAAGGTTTAACGAGTTAGCAGTCTTAAGTGGTAAGTCCTCCCACATACTTTAGGGGAATTTGTCGACTTATAGTAAATATAATAGGACTGGGACTTTTAATATGTGGAGTTGTACAACGCAACGAGCTTTCTTTGTATCATTTCTCTGTCTTGACAGCTATTATCAACTTCATAAGGTATGTGTTAGGTTTACTCCGTAAAGCAATAGTTTAAATTAACAAAGTAATAGCACTTCTCTCTGCGTTACTGCAATTAGCATTGCTAATTCAACTCCGACCCAGGGAATAGTTCGAAAACTATACTTTAGTGCCTTCATCGTCTTATACGTTGTATTCGTTTCCTTTTTGATTATTATACTCGGTAGGTGGGATGCTGACAAGGCTGGTCACTGCTTCCACTTCATCGAAGCCCAACCTCGAACTTATCAGCTCATGGTAGGCGTTGTCTGTGGAATCTACGCTATATCCCTGATCCTTGTATTTGGGTACCGGTTGTGGGTTGATAAGGGCCTAGGTGAATGCCAGCTTTATGATGCGCTTCGAGATGAACTGGATCGATCAGCTTCTTCCTCCACTCTACCTCCAAATCCCATGGGTTCGTGGGGCGTGGTTCTAGCTGGCGTGCAAGGCATCATCTGCAGTCTAGGCGTTGTGCTCACTGCTAAGCTAAGAACTGCAAACTCTGGATTCCTATCTGGGAATTCTGAGTATACCTGGGGCTTTGGTCAAACATTTTCTGTTGTCTTGGCTATTAGTAACATAACAGCTTGTTTCCAAGAGGTTGACATTAAGTTTCTCTCCCCGTTGATTGAATTTATACCAATTACTGAATTAATTACCTAAAGGCTATTGGAAGGCTAGAAGTGCTCGCTCCAGGTAACTGATATTGGTATCCTGTGCTACTGTCTATTGCAGGGTATACTGTGATTGTCAGTATCAAAAGAAGGAAGATTGTTCGTGTAACTAAAGGTATTTTGTAGTGGTTATTAGTAATTTCAATTAAGCGTACATGCATTTATATCTAGTTTTCTATCTTAGCGGACTTCGTATACCTCTTTATCAGTGTGCAGGTATATATAGGTCGATTTATTACACCATTGTTGAATTGAATTACTGGACAATCTAAACGGCAAACCCAACGAGCGAGGGAGAATAGCTTTAGGTATGCCTTGGCAATTTATCATCTTGAAAGATACAGAGCAACTCCACATTATCTAAGAAAGTGTCTCAAGTGCCCCCATTGTCACAGTTGAGCAAGGCGCATCGTAAACTGATGGCTTAACAAAATTGACCTGTGCCTTAGTACCCTTACCCAACTCAATCAGTGTCTTTCGCTTCGGATCAAACTTGGGCCAACCAAGCTTTGATAGACCAGATGAAGGGTTGTTGCTAAACGAGAACCATGCGTGCTGCATTATCTTGGTAAGCTTCTTCTGGGCCTCTGATGGTGCGATTCCGCTGACATCCTCAGAAGCGCCAAAGATCATGTGAAGATCCACACCGTGGTATGCTCCGCTTGTTGGGTACAGCCGTGTGTTGTTCCAATCTGCCATGTATCGGTATGCCCATGATGCTACGCCGTGATCCTTTCGTGCTTGTGCCTGGTATGATACAGGGCAGGTGAATGACTCTAGAAGGAAGGACTTGACTTGAGCATCGGTCGGGGTGACTCCGTTACCGTAGGCTGGGACTCGGTAGTAACCATCTTCATTATCATTGTGGCCAAAGAGAACAGGAACTTTGGCAAAGTCTCCAGCTTTAGTTCGACTCACATAGTCGGAGAAGACGATCTCCCCATCAGGCTTCGGATAGAATGGAGGAATGGATCGAAGAACGCTGGAACTTGAAGCGGGTCTGATTCCAGCAGCAGCCTTCTTGATATCCTCCCAGTCCACCTCTCGCATACAGGTCATCACATCACTGGCTGCATCGCAACCAACAGTAGAGACTACCGAGTTCCAGTTCTTCTCTTGAACCTCGGCAGTATTGACGGGAAAGCTAAATGCATTTCCAGATGGAGCAATGAGACCATTCACGATGGGGTCCTTCTGATAGGCATAAGTCCAGTAGTCGACAGCCACGCCCCCAGAAGACTGGCCGGCTATGGTGATCTTCGAAGGGTCACCGCCAAACTTCCGAATATTATCGCGCACCCATTCGACAGCAGCTCTTTGATCACGCAGACCTAGATTTTGCGTTTCACCAGGAGCGCCGGGGAACCCAAAGATGTTGATACGGTAGTTGACAGTAATCACCACGATGTCCTCAGCATCAGCAAAGTATTTTCCGCTGTAGAAGGGACTGTTGGTGTTTCCAATAGCAAATCCTGTACGGTCAGTCTAATCTCTGTCGTACGACCCGGCAGTAAACTCACGACCACCGTAGAAGAACACCAGCACTGGTCTGTTCGCCTTTGCAGAGTTACCCGTCGCTTTCGACCAGATGTTAAGAGTCAAGCAATCTTCACTCTGGGGAGTTCCCGCAGCACTGGCAAAGTAGGAAATAATCTGCTGAGCCTGGGGTGTCATATCAGGATAGTCGACCTTCTTGCTGGGCGACAATGGGCAATCGAAGCCATATTTCTCGGCCTTGAAGGGCTTCTTCGAGGTGATACGTTGTGGAGGGGCAAATCTCAACTTGTCAACCGGAGGTTTCGCATACGGGATGCCGAGGTATTCCAAGACACATGGTGAGTTGTCAGCCAGATGTCCAGTGATGGGCCCGTTGGATGTGTTGACTGTCGTGTATCGGGTTGTATTGCATTTCGGAGCAGCAGAGACGAGGCTTGCCCAAAAGGCGATCGCGGATATCAATTTGACCATTGTGTCAGAGTATTGGGCCAGGGTGAGAGAAACCGGACAACAACTGTAGCAACCAGGGCAATCATCTACCTTTATCAATCACGCTGAACCAATAGCCGACAAGCGGGAAAATTAGAGTCGGCCTGCCGTTGTACCAGGTTGTTCATCTTGTACCCGCAATATTCCTATTCTCGACTTCAAGGGCCGTCTTCAAGGATGATTAACCAACAGCATCAGGGGCCGCACCCCTGCATAAATTGACGAACAAGCGATCCTTCCCATCTTTGGAAGCTGTCATTTCGTGTTCGCCCACTATCGCTAAGACAGGATGGTCGCTCCGAATTGATAAGGTTGTTGGTTACCAGCTGTTGGTTATTGACGTTGATGTTGATACCGCCACTTTTCTCGGAACATTATGTACCCTGTGTTCAAAAGTCTTTGCTTCCGTTTTACTTCACGGGCTAGCCTGGGTGCCCAATGGCCATACTAATTGTAATTTACGAGTATAATTAAGTGACGGCCGATATAAATGCCTCCATACGTAGCTGTAGTCTGTAAGTTCTACTAATCAACCACATCGCCCACTGTTGAACAATGTCGTTACGACAATGGTCGATAGAGGTATGGGATATCCCGCCGACGGGGTTGATAATCAAGGCTGGAAGCTCTATATCACGTCTTTGATAATGATCATTTCTGCGGGACTATTTGCCGTTGCACGGTGTTTCGCACGCTTTTCGATTCATAAGCTTGGATCAGATGACATTGCAATTGTCGCGTCTCTGGTAAGATCTTTGACCCTGTTGTTGCGCCTTTTGACTGAGACCGTAGGTATCGTTCATCCTCCTCTCGACATACATACAATTGGCAATTCATAACGGTTATGGAATGCACAAATACGACCTCGACAAGCCCGAGATTCGGATGGCGTTGAAGATGTTCTTCATTGCCCAGACACCATACAAAGCAACTGTCTGCCTCAACAAAGTCGCCGCGATTCTATTGTATTTACGGCTGTTCGTTACGAGATCGTTCCGCGTTTGGGCATACATAGTGATGGGTATAGTGGTAGGATATGGTATTAGTGGTATCTGCGCGACGATATGGCAATGCGTGCCTATTGCTGGTGCTTGGAACAAGAGTATCAACGCGACTTGTATCGACTCAAACAAATTCTGGGTCGCATATGCTACTCTGAATGTCGTGACAGATGTCATGGTACTAGCGCTACCTATACTACCCATCGTTCGACTGCAGACAAATGTGCGAGAGAAGATACTGCTTGGCGGCATCTTTCTTCTGGGTTCCTTGTAAGTGATAGTCACCCAAAGACTTACCGTTAAGACTAACCAGAAGGGAAGTGTGACTTTAACATCCATCCTACGAGTGACTTCGGTCTCGAACTCTCTCAGAAACAAGGAAGACATAACATACAACTTCATCGAACGCGGAATATGGACTCTAATCGAAGCAAATCTCGGCACCATCACAGCTTGTCTCCCGGTGTTGAGGCAGCCCCTAGGAAGATTGTTTCCCCGCATATTTGGCACGACGAAAGAGAGATCAGCATATTTGGGAGGCGTGGTTAGTGTCTCTAGAGGGTATAAACTGTCTAATCTCTCAACTCGTACCTCGAATCTCAATCTACGTCTTTGGCGGGGTGCCGGGTCGAAATCTAGCAAGGCCATTTCCATCACTGGAGTAGAGGCTAACGTTAATGGGGAGCGCAAGAGTGATGAAGAACGCATAATTACTGGCTCGGTTGAGTGTGGTGACGTCAAGGTATATAGTCATAGGTAGTCAATTGTGAAGAAGCGTTATCGTCAGTTTAGACAAAAAGGCAATTGAGTTAGTTGATTTCTCACGGGATGGATATTAAAGTCGAATTTCTCGTACACGAATGATATAAGCCGGAAGTCACAGTGACTCCAAAACCGAGACATCTGTTATCATTAGGGGTGTCGCGGGTCCTAGCACAGCTTAGTTCGGGCGGTAGGCCAAACTATATTCCCACTAGCACCAGGGGAAGAAGCCGAGTCCTGTGTGTTGCAGTAGCTGATACATGATGACGTTGATGTAAGATAATAGTCCAGCTGTAGCTCTTATAAACTCTTGTTCTCAGCTCTCGTGCAACGGTCGCGCAACTGCAAAATTATTGTAGGAAATGAAGAACCCCTACGCCCTGCCCTTGAACCCGGAGCAATATGCTCCGGCTCCAGTGCCTTCATTGACAGAATGGAAGCAGCTCTGGAATGTATGGGATCTCTTCACTACCAAGATGATTCCGCCGGAGGCATTGATGGAGCAACCGATCCCTCTACGAAATCCATTACTGTTTTATCTCGGTCATATACCGACATTGTTAGTATTCATCGTCTCATCGTAGCCTTCCACTAATGCTATAGCTAGTGAAGATATCCACTTGACCCGAGCTACCAAAGGTAGACCTACCGATCCGGCTTATTATCACCAGATCTTTGAACGTGGTATCGATCCCGATGTTGATGACCCATCCAAGTGCCACGACCATAGCGAACTTCCAGATGTCTTCCCAGAATTAGTGGACATCCTCCTTTATCGCGAGCGTGTGAAATACCGGATCACCTCGCTTTACGATACCGGGAAGGCTTACTCAGATCGTTGCATCGGACGGGCTCTCTGGATAGGGTTTGAACATGAGGGTAAGTCCTAATAATCCGACATGTGAAGCCACCCTCTAACTTGTCTAGGCCTCCATGCTGAGACGTTTCTCTTCATGACAATCCAAAGCCCAAATATTCTACCTCCTCCTGGGATACCCAAACCGGACTTTGCGAAGCTCGCCAAAGAAGCTGCCTCGAGGCGGATGCAGAACCTATGGTTTCAAGTGCCCGCACAGAAATTCACCATAGGCTTCCACGACCCTGAAAGCGACGAGGGACCAGACAGATTCTTCGCATGGGACAATGAGCGTGAGCCGTATGATGTGCATGTACCACAATTCGAAGCACAAGGTCGACCAGTGAGCAATGGCGAGTACGCAAACTATCTTGTGGACGTCAAGTACCCACAGATCCCTGCAACATGGGACAAGACACGCAGTGCGGGCCATGATGAAGACTTTACCACCTTCATTGCTCGTCACAGCGTCAAGACGGTCATGGGCCCAGTTCCTTTGACTCAAGCACTGGACTGGCCGGTGATGGCTTCTTTTGATGAGGTCGAGCGATATGCTGAGTGGGCTGGTGCTCGCTTACCAACTCTTTATGAAATACGGAGTATCCACGAGCATGTCGAACGAGAACGAAAAGCACCAGACAGCAGAGTCAATCACCAATTCCATGCGAATCCTAATGCCATTTTTGTCGATTTATCTGGGACAAACTCGGGCTTTCACAATTTCCATCCTACTAGCGTTACACACAAGAATTATCTTTGCGGACTGGGCGATACTGGAGGTGCTGCTGAATGGACAAGAACTTTGTTTGCACCACAGCCTGGATTTAAGCCCATGGATATTTATCCGGGATATAGTGGTAAGTTGTTGTCGCTGATTTCCCGGAAGATTTGTACTGATGCTTGTCTAGCGGACTTTATGGATGAGAAGCATCTGGCCGTGGTTGGAGGAAGTTGGGCGTTGCATCCCCGCATTGCTGGTCGCAAGAGTTTGTGAGTTTATCTTGAGGCTGAGGTCGTGAGTTTGTGCTGACTTTTACAGCTTGAATTGGTGGCAGACAAAATATCTATGGCCGTGGGTGACATTCCGTCTAGTACGTGACGTTGAATAGATCTCACACCGCCAGAACACTTACCTCTGAGGCCATTCGGTTATGTCCTACCGATACTCATTGCCGACAAGAGGTCATGGCGAAATCTGCGGTGGATTTGTGGATGCTTTTCTAGTCGCGTGTGACATCATACGACTGCAATTGAGTTTATGCCGAAACCTAGACCAGATCGATTTTTCGGATATACAATTTATGAGATCTGATTCGATTTCGGAGCCGCTTTTAGTGGAAACTTCCCGTCCGCTCGATCCGAAGGAATGGATGATGATGTGACAACCATCACCAGAATCAAGCCACCTGCGCAACGTGTTTTTGTTTAGCTGTGTATAAAAGGTGACCAAGAGCTGCAATAAAACTAAGAGTCTCAATCATTCAGTATTTAATCATTTAATAACAAATAATCATAATGTCGCTGCCACGTTACCAAACAAACACTCCTCTCCATCCTACCTTCAAGGATGATATCCTCAACACCCATCTCGTCTACGACTACGACGCCACAGACGCAGATGGTAACCCAGAAAAATGGCGCTATGAAATCTGGTTCTTCTCCGACGACCGTGTCGTCTATGCCATCCACGGTGGTCCCATGGCTGGCCGCATCAACTACCAGACCGTAGCCTACCAATGCATTCGTGCAGGCGAGCTATGGCAGATCAACTGGCTGGAAGAGACTGGAACTATCGTTTCTCTCGTTTACGACATCACCAACAAGACCATCAGCGGCATGCTGGGTTTCTCCAAGGGCCACTGGGAGCATGCTGAGGATGCGCATGGAGATAAGCGCAATCCTCAGGATTTCAATAGGTGGAAGGAGCTTGCGTCAATTGGAAAGCAGACTGAGAGATTCATCTTGACGGAGCAGGCGAATATTCTCGAGGTTTTCAAGGGACAGGGTAACCTGAAGCCTATCAAGGAGTCGGATCCTACGTTTTGATCTTGCGGCGTAAAAAGGAACGATTTAGACGATTAGACGAGGTACACAATTAGACGGTTCAATAAAGATTCTATTTTTATCACTTTGCTCTCCTGATGGTGCGGGAAATCCCGCAATGTCCAGAGTCGAGACGACACCACAAAAATGGAGCAATCTTTGATACGAACGCGATGATACTTGGAATCTCGCTTCTTTCCTTGGCTGTATATCTTCGCCCGAAACTGATCGTGAATCTGGGGAGAACCTGGTGCTGGTCCTTCTTGGCGTATCGGCTTGGGTACAGCTTGGCAGAGAGCCCTAATCTCCTTCGATGAGTATAGTGGAGCCAAATGGAAACAGATGAGAGAAAAGACAACAATATTCGAGCCAACCGAGAGATTGGAAAGAGAGCGGTATTTGTTGTAGTCGTTCTGGAATAGTATGAAGTTTAATCAGTCCTGCTCCTTTAGAGTTGTTCTTTGACACAACGTTGCAGTGATCATTGCTGAGATACTGTACTAACAGATACGCTCTGATAACCGCGTTGTTGTGGCTTATCTGTTAGCCGATAATCGAGCCATGCTGGTATTGATGCTCCACAAACATTTGACCAGCATCAAGCGTTCATGAATTAAATTGTTAACGCAGTTGATAATCGCCAGACATCCTATGAAGCTATATCATGAATAAAAGCTAAAGCGTCGCTCTATAAACACTACATTATAATCGTATTACATTTGATCAGACGTGTGGTTGGTATTGCTTCCAAGTGTCTCTGCCATTACCCTATAACAAACCATTCTCAAATAGTCGCGTCAACATCTTGAAACAAACTATAGCACCAACTATGGCACAGCAGAGACATATTCTTATCATCACTTCGATGCGGCTTCAGAATAAAATAGACCTTGGATTGCATTGGCGTCACCGCTGGACTCTGCCACCAAGATCATAAATCACGACCGATGAAGAGCCATAACCTGTCATTCACTTCCGTTGAAAATCTGGACTTCTTGGCAATGCGAGTGGCAAAGTCAGGTCAGTCAGTCGGTAAGTGCCAAGGTCTTACTATGGGGTTGATCACCGAGTTACATGTGCATGCTTCGCCAATATTATGGCGATCAACTTGCAGAGTCTCACTTGAGCAGGACCACGTCGAGATCGACGCGGCGTGGCCGCAACCACAAGTTTAACACTGAGACAAGCTCATGCTCAGTAAATGAAAGACACGGTATGATTGTCTTGTCGGGAGCTTTGACACTTGAATTCTCGTGCTGATCTCGCGTTCATTTCCATGCAGAGTTCTGAACACAGACATTGACTCGTTATACCCACTACCAAATGGACTAGATGGCATAGAGTGCTGACACGAACACCCAAGGCGGTCTCGACTGACATATCAAGATGGACATGTGATGGTCGTGTTATGTATAGTGCTCAGAGAATGAGAGCAAGTTCTGACAACGGCCAGACGTGCCGCTTTCAAAGATCGAGTCTAGAGTCTTCGGAAGGGACCGAAATAAATGAAGAGCTTGCAGTGGAGGCATGGATCAACGATCATCTAGGACTGACCAGAACAGAAATTTCATGCTTGAAGGCTGACAGGACCCGCTCATCGCGTGATCAGAAATGTTGATGACAGGCAAATGCCTTCCTAAACGAGCTCAACAATACCTGGAGAAGCCCCATAGTCCACATACGTACAGAATCGGCCAAGAGAGGTAGGCCCCACGGGATATCGGCCCAGACTCTGGGCGGACATGGACAGCCGTAGTGTTGAACTGTCAACAGTTTTCAACCCTAACCCACGACCAACATCTCCGAATTAATTACACTGACAGCTGCTAGTCTGATTGGAAGCTGTGTCCCAGGAGACGGAATCCCCTTCCTTACCGCCGGCCATGACTCGTCTTGTGCACGCCGCAACTGTTGGTCGAATGCGCTGCATGCCAAACAAGAGTCCTCAGCCGCAGGAGGATTAGCCACATTGAGTGGTGGATTCCAAAATCTCTCCAGCTCGCCAAGAGGCTGGACATGTTATTTCTCAGCGGGTTTCGGCAATCACAACTTGGCGACTGTCACTGCTGTACCCCAGATGGGGAAAGAGAGGGTCGCAAGAATCCCGCTTTTTCCGCAACTTTGTTTTTTTGTATGTGCAAGGGAGCTTTGGGATCTCTTGCAGTTGCAGTCTGGGGCGCGGAGATTTCGGGGTGCTGATCCGGAAGCGAGGGACGCTATTCGTGGAGAATCGGGTCCGGGGATGCGGGGGAGTAAGCTTGTCTAGACCCCGACCATCTTTAATTAGGGGAGGACAGTGCGTACTTGATCCAAGAGACCAGAGAATGGAGAAGTCAAGTCTTGGTGGATATTATGGAGTATCATATCGTGGGAAATGTTATCGGAAGCTATCTCCATACTGGATGTACTCTTCAATAAGAACGATACCGTTGTTGAAAACTCGTAAAACCTCTGCTTACTCTCAATCTGTCTCGGGGCACTTTCCCCTCCTGAGAAGGCACAGAGGGATCTCGACCAATCGTCTTACGGTTCCCCGGCCCGTAAATCTCATTAGCACAAAGCAACCAGCTCCCCCTTACGGTCCTACCTCGTCCTTACTAGCAAAGCACACGAGGTAGCATCACATCTCGCGGCCGCGCCTAACGCAGCGCCAGCTCGTTAAAATAGAGTGATCGATCGGCTGGTGCGCATGGTGAGCCGATAAAGTCTGCACTAAAAGAGATGGGCGGACCAGCAAGCCGAACAAAGAGTCAGGCAGGGCTTCATCGGGAGACTCGACTTAAGCGCCGCTGGTCGACCTGACGCTCTGTGACCAATCAGTCAAACAAAGATTCTTGTGCTGTCCGTTCTGTCGGGCTCAGACCGAATTCTCGATTCCCCATACTTGGCCGTTTCTTGTCAGAACCGCTCGATTGGTCACTCGCATCAGCTTTCGGAAGCTTGGCCGTCGATCCGTCCCGGCGAACAGCGAGGCTTTCTTTCTCACCAGCGAAGGGACTGGCCTGTTTGAGATCTCTGTGGTTGTGTCGGATGCGGAGACCGCGTTCCATCCACCATCCCATATGCAGTAGTGGCACGGAGCTTGAGACAGCTAAACCCATCACCACCCTGGAATGTCGCATCTGTCTTGAAGTTTTTATATATATCCCAGTCCCATCTCGAATTGAAGAAGTTTTATTTCCAGCCCAGACCACCAGCCAAGCAAAGCAACCAAACAATCAGCTCGACAGTCCACAGCTCAAGCGCTGAAACATTATCATCATGGCGGTCGACTCCATCAACGAGAAGGACGTACGTCTTTACCACCACCAAACAGCTCAATTGAGCGTCGCTAATAGTTCAACTTAGGCCAAGCATGAAGTCGTCATTGTCAAGACGGCCATTGGAGATGAAGCCTTCCAGCAGGCTATGATCAAGGAGCCCCCGCCCAAGATCGCCGCTCCTATCCTCATCCTCGCAAGCATGGTCGCCTTCTGCTGCTCTACTGCCAATGGCTACGACGGTTCGCTTTTCGGAACCCTCCTTTCTTCCGATGACTTCAAGAACTTCTTTGGTGTTGACAACAAGGGTATTGAAGCTGGTATGTCTTCCCAATCTAGTCAATTGCCCTGGTGACAATGCTGACATCTGATAGGTATCGTCACTTCCATGTATCAAATCGGTTCCGTCGTCGCTATTCCTCTTGTTGGACCCAGTATTGATACTTGGGGTCGCCGTGCCGGTATGACAATCGGAGCTTGGATCATCATCGTCGGTGTTATCATCCAACTCGCCTGCTACTCAACCTCCAGCGTTGGGCAGTTCATGGCTGGTCGCTTCTTCCTCGGATTCGGTGTCTCCATCGCCGCCGCCGCCGGTCCTACCTACGTCGTCGAAGTCTCTCACCCTGCTCACCGCGGTGTCATCACTGGTCTCTACAACGTCATGTGGCCCGTCGGCGCCCTTGTTGCTAGCAGTGCTGTTCGTGGTGGCTTGAACTACAAGGGAACCAACACTTCTTGGATGATCCCTGTTGGTCTTCAGCTCATGTTCCCTTGTGTCATTGGCTTCTGCGCCATGCTTCTGCCCGAGTCTCCTCGATGGCTGTACACCCATGGAAAGCAGCAGCTTGCTAAGGATAACCTCACCAGACTCCACGGTCACGGTAACCCCGAGAGCGAGTGGGTCAAGCTCCAGCTTCACGAGTACGAGGAGCATCTTGAGATGGACGGTAGTGACAAGAGATGGTGGGACTACCGTGCTCTCTTCGCCACCCGTGCTTCCTTCTACCGTCTCACCTGCAACTGTCTCGTCTCTCTCTTCGGTCAGTGGGCTGGTAACAGTATCGTCTCTTATTACCTCAGTGCCTTCCTCGACACTGCTGGTATCAAGGAGGGTGCCCAGCAAATCAATGTCGCCATGGGAATGAACGCTGTTCAGATCGCCTTTGCCGCTATTGGTGCCACCTTCACTGATACTGTCGGTCGTCGTCCTATGCTCCTCGTCGTCAACGTTGTCTGTGCTTTCTGCTGGATTGGTGTTACTGTCCCTGCCTCCATTGCCAACATCACTGATCTTGACAACGAGGAACAGATTGATTCTGTTACTCCCGGGGTCAGCAAGGCTATTCTGGCCTGGGTCTACCTCTTCCAGATCTGTTACTCTGTCGGCTGGACTCCCCTCCAGGCTCTCTACCCCGTCGAGGTTCTAAGCTACGAGATGCGAGCCAAGGGTATGGCCTTCAGCTCTCTCTTCACCAACGCTGCTATGCTTGTCATGCAGTTCGGTATTCCCGTCGCTCTGAAGAACATCGCCTGGAAGACCTACATTGTCTTCTGCATTTGGTGTGTCTGCCAAGCTGGTATTCTCTACTTCCTCGTCCCCGAGACCAAGAACCGAACTGTAAGTTACTACAAATATCCTCTCAAGACGGACCTTACTAATCATCGTTTCAACAGCTCGAGGAACTTGACCACATCTTCTCTTCTCCCAGCCCTGTCAAGACCTCTAAGCAGAAGAAGGTCTTTGAGGCCGATGCCAACGCCAACATTGTCCACATCGAGCCTGCGACTGCTTCTCCCTCTGCCGCTTAAGCTGTTTACGTATTGATTTGCATTCGCATATGCTTGGATACCACAGGGATTTAAATGCCCCCTCGAAGTTGTGAGATTTGAAGTTCAGATTGGATGATGGAGGATGTCAGCAACCTATACCAAGATTGTGTGCTCAGATGTTGGATCTTAATACTGCACTCTTTGTGAATAATAATACAATCTTGAGCCTTACCTTTTGATGCGCCTTTGGCATGTGACATTTGATTATACTGCATAAAGGTATATGCTATCCTGGAAGCAGCCTCGCGCTTTCAACGAGGTCTATCAACTTGAAACTCCTGTAAAGGCTGTAACGTCATATCATAAAGGGGATTAGAGAACAGGAGTACTGAAATGGATTAACAACATCGAAACAACTTTCGAGTTATGCTTTGACTCTTCTATAAATTCTCATCCGCAAGAGGCTATATACGGGAATCCACCTATTGAAACTACTATCTATTCCAACCACCTTCCTTCTCGAAGATACCACCAACAGCCTCACACACCTTGAGCAAATGCCTGTCACGAAGTCTCGCCGCAACAAGCGAGACGCCGACTGGCATATCGTTCTTACCTCGAAATCCAGGAATGTTCACCACCGGTACATGTAAAGCCTATAGTGTTCAGCAAAGGTCTTGGGACGTGGTGAGCTCACTTACAGTCCAAGGTGATGCAAAGACCGGATCACCTGTATTACCAAGCCCCTCAGGAGCTTCATCAAGCACACTTGGTGCAAGCACGGCCGCGTACCCCTCCGCAAGCTTATCGAAACGAGGTCGCAACGCTGCGAGTCCATCATATGCCTGCAACTGGGCCTTGCGTGAAACGCTTCTTCTCTCCTCAACTCCCTTTGCCAATGTTGTGTCCATCTGTTCTTTGGCCTGAAGATACTCGGGCACGAGACTTGTTGCGCCTTCGAGTTTGACAATCAGATTGAGCCACTCCACGACTTTGTCAAAGTCGGGACCGAGATCGAGTTCTTCGACTTGGGCGCCATGAGCTCGCAGTAGCTCAACAGCTTTGTCCATCGCAGCTATGGTCCCTTCGCCAGCCATATCCCAATGGAATGGCTTGCAGACAGCAAACTTAGACCCCTTGACTTCGCTGAAGGCAGGCTCTTCGGAGTCGTGTAGAGCAAATGCGTCGGCTAATAGTTCAAAGTCGGCAACGCTACGTGCAAAGAAGCCGATTGTGTCAACGCTGGGAGAACAAAACTTCTGTCCCTCGCGCGTGATCGACTGCCAGGTAGGCTTAAAGCCATAAACACCATTGAAAGCAGCTGGTCGAACGATGGAACCTTTCGTCTGTGATCCTAATGCTATAGGGATCTGGAAGTCTGCTACTGCTGCGGCAGATCCAGAAGAAGAACCGCCTGGAGTGTGATTGACGCTATGAGCGTTGCGAGTAGCTGGACCAATGAAGGAGAAAGCGAACTCTGTCGTGGTCGTCTTACCTGGGAGGCTGTGTGAGCAAACTACTTGGAGATGTGAATGGTACAAGCCTACCAAAGATGAGGCATCCTGCATGCCGAAGGACCATTACCGACCCGGCGTCAATTTCGGGATGATCGTTCTTATATATCTTGGACCCATGTTCAGTTGGCATGTCTACCAGAGCATTAGCAACACCCTCCTAGTAATCCGGTCAGTTCTTACCCTTGGTCAAGATAATGTCTTTAATCCCAACTGGCAGACCATGCAACGGTCCACGCTGTTCAAATGGAACTCTGTCCAGCGCTATGGCCTGCTCCATCACAGCGTCGGGATTGAGGTACGCCCACGCCTTGACATCATCGTCGCGTTGCTTTATCCGCACGAGAAGTGAGGCTGCATACTGTTCAACCGTGAGCTCGCGAGATCGGAGCTTCTGTAGAGCTTCAGTAGCTGACCAAAGCCGAGGTACCGTTTCTGTTTCTTCACCCATATCTTTGACCTATTGAGATGCTATGTATCGATGTCGATGAAGCTGAACTGATTAAACGTCTACCACGGCATCGATGGCTGTCGCTTGGAGCTTCCCCGCTTCTTGGGTCGTTACACTGGCCCAGGTCCACGGGGAAGAGGCGGGGGGCTTCGGCAGTGGAATCAGGAACTTTGGCATTGAATGAACATTCTACTACAAGACTAATTAAGTCATATAATCCGAGCATGATAAGAGTTGTTCAAGGATCACTGCACCATCCTCCATCAACGCAATAAGAACTGCCTGTAACAGCACTCGCTTCATCACTGCCCAAAAACACAATCACTTTAGCGACCTCCTCAGGCTCCAGGTCCCGCTGTAAGCTCTGCCCCCGCATCACCTCCTCTCGGTATTCGGGCGTAAGAACCTCGTCTCTCTGTCGCTGCGTCGCAATTGCGCCAGGCATAACGCTGTTAATGCGGATATTATACTTGCCAAACTCTTTACTTTGAACACGAGTAAGGCCCATGATGGCGGCTTTGCAAGCGCCGTAGACTTGGGGATATTAGCGATACAGTACAGCGGGGAGACTACTGGGCTGGCTAGGTTACCTGGTGTGCCTTGGGCGGGAATGCGCCAGGTGATTGAACCAAGATTGATGATACTCCCACTTTGCGCTTCTCTCATGGCCGGTATCACAGCTTGAGAAAGGAAGAATACGTGCCGAAGGTTAGTGTTGACGTTGGTATCCCAATCCTCGGCCGTGACCTTTTCTGTGACAAGCCTGGCCCTGTTCCCAGCCGCTGCCGCATTGTTCACCAAAACGTGTATCGCACCATGCTTTTCCTGAATATTCTTGACAGTTTCCTGCAATTCCGGTAAGTCTGCGACACTGCACTTGTAAAAGATGGGCGATTTGGCTTCAGTATTGCTGTCTTTGGCTCGAGCGACTGCCCGATCGACTGTCTTTTGGGCTGACGCTTCGGCGATGTCGAGGAAAATGACTTGGCTGCCCTGGAGCGTGAAAAGTTCCACTGTAGCAGCGCCTATGCCTTCTGCACCGCCTGTAATGAGCACTGTCTTGCCCCGCAGGCTGGGATAGATGGCATGAGCTGGAGGCATCGTTGATTGAAGCGACAATGAAATATGAGGTTGAAATCAATTCTAAGTGAATCTATCGTTGTTTCAACCCCTCATTCAATTTATATCGTCAAAGTCAGCTGTGCAGTTAACGTTACAGCGCAATGCTTGGTGACGTTTTAGCTATTGGCGTTCGGCATGTGGAGGGTGCTGCAGCAGAAGACCGGGATTATTGGTCTTTCACACAGCACGGCTCCAGCCTCATCATTCAATTGGCCTCGATGTAGCAAAATACTCAATATTATTGGGTAGATGTAAAGCCACTTTAGAAGTATCAAAAGCGTCTCAACGAGCATTGTCTCTTCACTTCGTCGTAGAGCACGACGTACACGATACTCAACCTCTACGCTGAGCTGGACATGCTAAAGCCGCTAAACTTGGCGAGGTTAGTGAGCACTTCCGTTCACGTGCTTGATTAGCTCTGAGTCTTCTCATCCGCTTCCGTCCCCATTTTCATCTCACATCTCCAATCACAGTCATCTTCATTCTCCTTCTGGATCAACCAATGATACTTCTAGAAACAAGCCATGGAAGCACGAAGTAAGCAAGCATGTGAACCATGCCGGTAAGTTCATAAGGTTGCAATTGCTCGAATTTGGGGCTGAACATCTAAATGCAGGCGAAAGAAGACCAAATGCCCTGGTGAGAAGCCAATATGCTCATTTTGTCGTCGGTTGGACCAGACATGCACTTATAGAGAAATTGAGCCAACGAGAACACCTTCAAGAAGAAACAATAGAGTCTCAAAGAGGTAGATTTGTCCAAGAGCAGGGAATGTAGAGTACTGACCTTGATAGTACAGATAAAAATGACCTGCAGGGCCGTTTCCAAGCACTGGAGTCCCATGTCAAGAATATCTATCAGCTGCTACAGTGAGTTTCTAGTGGTCTCAACGCAAACTTCAAAACCTAACTATTCAGGACTCCAACAGAAGCCGCGACCTCTTCGTCTCCCGGTCCATCCATGAGAGACGCCTCAATAGGTTTACTCGAGGAGGATGGAAGTGCCAGCCCAGGTTTTATGTCGGAGGTCACCGCTGAAACAACATTCAGTACTACAAAGTATGTCAAAGCCTTCCAAGTTGGGCCTCAACCTTAGCTGAGTCTGCAGTGCAATCCCTCCTTCTCATGTAGTTGATCATCTGATCGACATATATCGCATAAGGCATCATCTCCAGCCGTTACAACTCTTTAAGATTCCCGACATAAAACGATACATTGCTTCAGCTCCTAGATATCTCTTTGAAAGCTTTCTTGCACTGACTGTACGATACAGCACACACGATTTCTATAAAGATCATGAACTACAGGCGGTAGAATACCATGCATCTTCGGCACAGCAGACGGTCATATCCCTTGCCTCTCAGGGTGTCCCGAAACTGGAAGTTGTTCAGTCTCTCTGTATGCTGGTTTTAGTTGACTTTGCAGGTGAGTTTTGACCAGGTCGCCCTTGGGATATCTACTGACATCAAATTCTAAGCTTGTAAACCAGGCCGAGCTTGGATGACCATCGGAACCCTTTCTCGCCTTGAGGCTCTACGCAAGATCTCACAGCAAGCTCTGATTGAGTCATCGTCAGACCCCGAAGCATGCCTACGCTGCCACTGGACTGTGTTTCTTCTTGAACAGACTTTCATGCCTCAAGAGCGCACTGCTGTGCACGACGATGATCAACCCAAGTACCCGGCGAGTGCCCCCATACCACCTTCATTACCACCTGTTGCAGACGGTGAATATCCACCTGATCTCTACTCGGATGACGCAACAGAAGATTTAGGGATCACTGCATATTACATTAAGATAGTTGGAATTTGGGGTCATATGTCATCATACATGCATCAAATTCGTATTGGCAAAGCACAAACTGCTTGGTCCCCTGGATCGATGCACTACGAGCTTTGCGCTCAGCTTTACGAGTACGACGCCAAAACACCCCACATACACCTGCTAAGAAGCGTTCATTTCACCAAACGTCAGTCAATGGAATTAGTGGAGCGGCGTGAGTATTGGATTCCGTGGGTCTTGCAGCAAGTCACATCTCATGCTACCACCGCCATCCTAAACCACCCATTTGTTCATCTTGTGGCTATGCGTGACCGTTTACATGGTCTCCCGCCACGACAGTTCCTGCAGCAAACTGTCGATCTTGCTCTGTATCACTCCGCCTGGGTCTTCAAATTTCTGCGCTTTTGCGAAGAGCAAGACTTTGGCATATATGACCCTCTGATCGGGCATCTGGTGGCTGTTGTTGCAACTATACCATGGCTCTTCCAACGTGCGATTGATCCAAAGATTGCTCAGAAAGCGAAAGATGACTTGGCCTGGTGCAAGGGATTTCTGGAGAGGCTCTCGGCAACATGGCCGCATATCGCACATAAAGTAAGTTCAAAATACGCATCAAGAACAAGCACTAAGGTATCTTTAGCTTGAGCTACTTAACAGCCTGGATGTTATAGCAGAGAACAATCCCCAGTCTCCCAGTGCGAAGGGTGTATCAATTGTATTCCACCCTTCGTTGTTCTGGGCATTGGTCGACCCCAAGATCAGCCAGATGACACCTTCACTTCCGTACTGTCACGATACCAACCGCTTTCAAGATGGTACAATACGGGTTTCTACCCACTATATCCAACCTCTGGTGGACAATCAAGTCGAGCAATCCCATACCGTAGGCGATCTGTACGACCCTTTCTCGTTGGATATTGGGGCTCTGGAACAGATCAATCTCGACGACGTCTTTGCCAGTTTCTTACCAACATTGGATGAAACACTCTAATAACAAGATCAACCTTAACAAATATATATAACTTATCTTATCTCTCGTCTCCACTCACTGACGACTGCTTCGGATGGTTGTGGCAAGAGCTTCAAGATGCTGGTCACGATCCGCTCACGTGCACGGGTGCTGGCCAGTTTCTGCTGTTCCGTCCTTTTAAGATCCGGGCCCATCAAACGCTTTGGGGTTCATAAATAATGTGCAATCCATCGCTCTGACATAAAGCTAATCTTACCAAGATCTTCTCTTATAAAATAAGTTATGAATTCTAACAGCAATATCGTTATTATTGGAGCGGGCCTCTTCGGCCTTACAACCGCCAAGCAGCTCGTCTTGGAAGGTCACAAGGACATTACTGTGATTGACAGGCATATGCCCCCGGTCAGCACCCCGTTCTTCATTGGCTACTGGTCCAAAATGCTAACTGATGTCACAGGTTCCTGATGGTTCGAGCTCAGATATCTCCCGAATCATCCGCTTTGACTACGGTGATGGCGACTACTGCTCTCTAGCTTATGAGGCCTACCAAAGATGGTCGCAAAATCCCAAGTACAAGGGTATCTTCTATCCAACCGACTACATCATCGCTGGCTCGCGAAAGACTGCTGAGAAATCCTGGACGGATAAGACCAGAGCTCGACTTGAAGAGCGAAATCTGCCGTATACTATACTTCCCGATCCAGCAGCTGCGAAGCAAATGTTTCCCATTCTGACGGGAGAACTTGCTCAGCCGAATTGGGAGGGCTATCATAACAAGTCTGGTGGCTGGGCTGATGCTAACAAGGCGATTAAGCAACTTCGCGATGAGTGCCTTGAGCTTGGCATCTCGTTCATCTCTGGTCCAGCTGGGACTGTTGTCGGATTTGACAGTGACGCTGAGGGTGTCATCAAAGCTGTCCGTACACTTTCTGGCACTCCCGTTGCTGGAGACCACTTTATCCTTGCGACAGGTGCCTGGTCCTCCGGTCTGGTCCCCACATACAACTCAACGCTGTCCACGGCTCAAGCACTGGGTTTTCTTCGCTTGACAGACGATGAGATGATCAAGTACAGGGACCTCCCCATCTACGTCAACTACTCTACTGGGTGGTTCAACTTCCCTCCCCACGAGGACACCAAGATGCTCAAGTTTGCTGTCCACGGTTGGGGATATACTCGAGCACCTTCAAAGGGCGATAATAACAACGTCAAGTCTAACATCTCAGTCCCGCCTCCAGTATCACGAGAGCGCAAGAACTTTGTCCCAGCTGATGCTGAGCAACGCCTTCGAGATGGGCTACGTGAGATCTTACCTGAGCTTGGAGATCGGGAACTGGAGAGGGCTGCGCTGTGCTGGTACACTGATACACCTACCGGTGACTTTATCATGGACTACCACCCTGATTACAAAAATCTCTTCGTCGGTGGAGGTGGAAGTGGACAGTAAGTCAAAATTCGAAGCTGAGAAGAGCAAAACTGACTTTTGTAGTGCGTTCAAGTTCCTTCCTGTGTTGGGAGAATGCATGACAGCGGCCATCAAGAAGACCCTACCCAGTCATTTGGCAGAGAAGTGGCGCTTCCATACAGAGTACGAGCATCGTGAGGACACGTTCTTGGGTGACGGTAGTCGCGGCGGTCCTGAGAGGCGAGAGTTAAGTGCTGTGGAGAAAGCAAGATTGGATGGCGAGGAAAGGTCGAAGTTGTAATGTCATTTACCGCTGTTATGTAGAGATGAGCATCCTGGCTTAATCCTTGTCATTATTCCAGCATTTGCTCAAATCCTTCAAAGGAGAACCAATCATATCAAAATTACTCAAAAGGGAAATTCGCTTAGTGCTGACTGTCTGCCAAGATGCGACATCCGATACTGGTCCAAGCCCGCCATCTTTCCTTTTGCATTCTCCATGTGCGACACAAACCATTGTCACAACAAAGCACTTCTTATTCGTTTCCCGCAATACTTTATTTCTTTGGTCATATCATCATGGATGCAACTTCAAAGCCCAATAGAATATGTCGCAATGTGTTTGTGCAGAGACAAAAGCATCGGGGCACCTCGTTCGTCAATACCACAACCACCACAGCCGTGCCAACAGCCAGTTGTACAAATTCATCTAGCTTCAGCATCCGTTTTAAGCCACAGAAGAAACTGCAGGGCCGGACTGCGATAAAGCCAATCACAAACAGTGATATTCAGGCTGTCCAGAAAGGTAGTCACAAAAGGATAGCTCCTAAATCACGTCAAAACGCTCGGGTCTGTGGCTCTGCAGTAGTCCCCTACCAGGATGTCATTAACATAGAAACCAATGCCTCATTCTCATTCGAACTCATCAAATACTGGATCAGGGCAAATGACATGCAGAACAATTACCTCCCCTCACCCACAGGTCCCGTCATTCCAGACTGGGCTCTGCATGGACTACCCCCAGATATCCCTGATGCAGGCAAGCAATGTTTCCATGCTTACCTTTTCTCATGCCCCATAAGGCAATATCCCCTTGAACAACTACGTATCGTCGCGTGGCAGCCCTTGGCAATGGATCAGTCTCGATTTGAGAGGCTTATGCTTCAGCCGTTGACGCTTCGATGCACGCTAAGCATGGGCGCGTTGTTCCTATTACTCAAAAAAGAGAAGGCACCCTTTTCAGGGCTAGCATCGCATTCCGCAAACCTGTGTCGTCTGGTCAATAATCTAGTGGGTCTGAGGCGGAGGTCTCTAGATGAGACAGTCGTATTGATCCAGTCCATCGCAAGTCTAGCCCTCTTGGCGGTACGTTCTATTGTCACAGTCTTCTATCTCAAGCTCACACTCAATATTAGTCATACCTTGGGCTTTACAGTGATTGGGACACCCATATCAAAGGTCTCAAGCAATTGGTGGACCTGTCTGGGGGTCTCGACTATCTCCCGACACCCGTCCGGCTCTTGATCATGAAGTACGTTCGTCTCACATATCCCTGTCACTCAAGCTGACACACATCCACTGTAGAGCGGATTTAAAAGGAGCATGCGAAAGTTTTACCATGCCCATGATCGTCCCCAACTCATTCCGGCGTCAGGCTTCGAACATCTTACCGTCTTGTCAGCGTACCATGTTATTATCTGCAGTCGAGTCAGCCATCTACAGCGAGGGATGCAGTGAATATGACCATGATCTTTGCGATTCCATGCAATCGTTGGCCATTTTTATCGGAACGGTTAATTATGCTCACTCACAGTGTGGCGAGATCGTTCTTGATCCTCTTGATCTGATGGAGGAGTATCACTCCATCGAGTACAAGCTTCTAACCCTTCCCCATCCTATACGGTCGCATACAGCTACCTTGCAGAGTCGCGACTACCCTTCTCCGGCGTCTATAGGCTCTGATTATCAACCTGTCGACGTACAAGACATTGTTCAGAACGCGAAAACACACATACAAATTGTTCTTCGTATTGCAGGGTTATTCTATCTACGACTTGTCAAGGGCGGGCCATCAGAGTCGCTTCATGGTTCAGTCCATATGCTGAGAACATTACTCCAACATCTTGACCGTATCGCCGATTTGCCAATACGACTATCCTCCAGTACTGTTCACGGCTTCTCGAGAGGTGCGTTGATATGGGTATGTCTGGTGGCAGACTTGATGTTATGGGCAAGTATCAATGAAGGATGGAAGTTCCATGAACATAAATGGGGCTCGTGTGTTTGTCATGACTTCCTGGTTTGGGCACTTGGCGGCAACGATATCGGGATGGTTACAGATCATGACTTGGCATTGTGCCGAATCTTAGATCTTGGGAATTTTAGAACAGGCACGCGAGATCCTCGGACCTACATTCAGCGCATTCTCGCTATGTAGTATCACAGACAGTCAATTGACACGCAGCATCAATCGCTCCGACGACGACGGCTCTTACAGAATTGCCCGAGCCACCATTAGTCAGATCAATCATCCAAACTGATGACCGCGATTCGCGTAACTCCAATTCCTCCTCTATAGGTCTAGTGGCTGATGCTCGACGTTCACTGCAGTAATGAAGGTCCTTACTCCAACTGGACATGATCAGATGACGCAGCCATGTCACATACTAGCCAAGCCTAAACTTCCCCTCAATCAATGAGAACCTTCCCATTCCAAATCATCAAAAACAAAGCAAATTCATTTCATACCAATAAAATGAAGCCTTCACCGTTTACTTTTGACACGCGCGCAGATACCGTACTCATTTTACGAAATCCTAATACGGCGCAGAAGGAGGATTGTGAGATCCAAACTGACTCGGAGCCCGAGTACGAGCGACTAAATGGGGCGGGGTTCGGAGAGTCAAAGACACGGCGCGACTCGCCGATGACTTTGGATAATGACCAAAAGTACCCGAGAGGTGCTTTGGAAGACACGCAAGTTGAGTTTCGCGTGTCTTCAAGACATATGAGCCTTGCTTCGCCTGTTTTTCGAGCTATGCTGGAAAGCAAGTTCAAGGAATCTCAGCTCAATGAGCAAGGTCTCTATGAGGTCCAAGCCTCGGAATGGGATGCCGAGGCCTTCGTCATACTCCTCGATATCATTCACGGACACCACCGGGACGTGCCGAAACGAATATCTGTGGAGATTCTGTCGAATATTGCAATTATTGTTGATTATTATGGCTGTCATGAGATAATGGAGTTTGTTTTGACGGCATGGCTGACCTATTTGGGAGACCCGGAGGAGTTCGTGAAAGAGGATCCATTGCGTTGGTTGTTTATTTCTTGGGTCTTTCGACAAGAAGCTTTGTTTACGGTTGCGACAAAAATGCTTTTGTTATATGATCATGGCGAATATGTGGTTGACTTGCCTATACCACAACCAATATTAGGTAACTCGGCATCCTTCCAACTCTCTTCCTGCCCATCGCTTACCAACCTTTTCCTAGACAAGGTCGACGACAAACGACAATACGTACTTAACACACTCTTCGGCCATCTTTACAGCTATCAACAAGATCTTCTTACTGGAGTAGCCGGCTGCTCTGAAACATGTTGCAGTATGCTGCTAGGCTCTCTGATGAAGCAGATGCGCCTACATGGCCTGGCAACAGCCAGACCTCACGAACCGTTCGATGGGTGGACAGTAGAGAAGGCAAGAAAAACAATTCTCGGCTTGGCCGTGCCTCCATGGCGTGTACCTGGCAGGTCAACGGATCACCCGTGTACGTTGAACAAAGCACTGGCTCCAAGAGTCAGTCAAGTGCTTCAGCATGCAAAGGGACTTGAGTTGAAGGACTTCGAGGGTAGCCCTTGTGTCATGTTTATGTCTATGAGCTCATGACGAATATTTTATGTGTATTTATAGGCGTTTATTTATGGGATCATATCACAGAATGGACAGTATTTTGGAAGGAGAACATCCTTTATTTGAGTTAATTACAATACCATCGCTTGGGCTATTATCAAAACGCCGAATATCACCATTCTTCAACGCCCATTGCCAAGTCCAGCTTAGCAAGAGAAACCACAGTCCATCTCAAGAGTCTGAGTAGTAGAAAGGAAACCAGGACCATCCCAAGCTCCAACAGAGCAACGAGGCTGCTCCTTAGAGTCCCAGGCCTGGTCATCGCCGTAGGTAAAAGTAGCCTTTATTCAAATATTAGCCAAATGTTCAGAAGATAGAGTGTTGAGATTGACTTACCAGCGCGTTGCTACCGAATGTGTTGATGTTGAGCTCAGCAGGGAGACCCTCGCTCTTAGCCATGAGCAGACCATCACCCCAGATGCTCTCCTGGGACCAAACCATCTGCTGCTTGCCGTCGTAGACGAAGACGTTCATCTCGTGGCTGCCCTTGGCGTTTTCGCCCTGGAAGAGGTGGATGTGAACACCGCACCAGCCACCGTTGAAGCGCTTGGTGAGAGACTTCTCGGCATCGGGGGTGGGAGCGGCCATGGCGAGGCCGGTGAAGAGAAGGACGGACTTGAAAGAAACCATTGTTGCGGTTGGTTTGTTGATAGAAAATTTGAAGGAGTGATAAGTAGTTGGAGTTGAAAGTGTAATGAGTGTGAAGTGAATGATGGACTGTTGAGCTGATGAAGATTGGACAGTATTGGGCGTCTTGTTCCATATCTTATATGCATTTCTCATCTCTGAGTATACTCGTACAATATCTCCATCTCTCAACTGCAATATCATCTGGTATTCCTTCCAGTGGAGATCTTGCATCCTACGACCGTGCTTTGCACAGCCAGTGTGGTCAGTGCCCACCTCTAGCTACTGGAGGATTTGGACACCAACCCGATAGATGTCCAAGCTTCATTGCGAACAGGCACCGCAGGATTGTTTATCAACCATAGTGAAACGGAGGATCGAAGCTGCCGTGAGTTTGGAAACAATTGTGGCAGTGCTTGGCATTTCGGAAGGAGCCTTCAGATGGTTCCGCATTAAGGTCGCTGACTTGGTAATTTAAATACTGATTGTTAGTAATGGACGTTTCTGAGTCTCATGGGTCCATTCAGGAACAATAATTTCGGGGCCGACAGGAGAAATTGTTCTCCGAGAGCCCGTTAGCTAGACGCGTTAATGAAGGTTGAGCACGAACACCAGTCTCAAGAGCCCAGTCTCACCTAATTACCACTTTTCCTCACATCACAAAGTCTCTGATTGCAACCTATCAATGTCTTTTTCAAACAATATTTTCACCTTTGATTGCCCGGAGTTATTGTTTTCCCACGTCCATTTGCTTGTTGTTAAATAAATAAATAAACATTGACTGCCGCAACGCTGTAGGTTCCATTCTCGAAAGCTTAATCGAACTTTGACTGAGTGTGTGGTAAGTCCTATTATGACTTTCACACTTCTCTTATGGAAATCTGTTGTAGTTAGAAAAGGTATACTCAGTCATGGTTGAGTATAAATTCAACATTACCCACCAGCCGTTGGGGTGCGATTGATGGCTGTGAACCTGTAAGCGAGGGGTTTTTAGTGAAACAAGTGCGACAAGCTGCGACCAATTTCTCAATCACTGCCCAAAAAGGATCGTACACCAAGCCAGGAAAAAAAATTGATCTGCAGCCTTACGCCATTGCCTGTTATCTCATTATAATACAGAGACCAGAAAAGCCTTATTACTCAAGCTTTCCTGGCTCTCAAGAAAAATAATGTTAACTATAGGGTAATTATTTTACGGCGAGTGGTGCGGTGATGCCGAATGCCGACCGACGAGAGCATGGAAGTAACAGTGGAATGGAAGCTATGACCATCTGTGGTTGATTTCGCTGCGAAGGAACAGAAATAGCCCACTAAGATCAATCGATCCACTCTGCCACTCTTCAAGGTAGCGGCTTGGCCTTTTGTTCGTTCGTCGATAATCTTCTTTGTTTATTGTGACAACCCAATTCTCTGGGCGGATAAAAAACGGTCAATTGCTTAGGTGGGACTTCAAATAGTGAGATCTGATTGGTCATTTGCTACGTCAGTACAGGAATGAAAGGAAGGAACAAAAGCAAAAAAAAAAGTGACGCGTCGATTTAGGTATCAAGCAAGAGTCGTGCCGCAATGTAACAGCTTGGTTTGGGCTGGTTTGTGAATATTGGCAGTGAATCTTGTCATCTGATGTGTTCAACGGTATCTTATCTTTGGTTAAAGAAGAAAAAAAGCAATTTCTGGATGATGAAGAACCCAGATGAAAACAAGGGAGCCCCGACTGTCCCGTATTTGACGATCGCGATAGTCCAATCACAAGACAGGAGACTAGACACCAGCAGGCTGGGTGGGTCGTTGATTGGCACTAAGAGTCCCCTCCCCTACCCCTTAACTCAAAACTAAGCTGATGCCACAACAGTTCCAGTTTCCATTTCGGTTTGGGCGTAAACTCTGCATTTGCAGACTCAGCTCATTCACAAACGTCAAAACATTCCTATCTAATCTTCAACCACACTTCGATTGTTCCTATCACTACATATCCCGCCCAATCAAGTGATTGGAGAGATTGAGGAGCGAGCATAAACGCTCGCGTCGCGACACCTTGGACGCGTCCTGAATTATGACGACGCGCTGGCATAGCAGAGCAACCCAGTTCACCTTCAATTGAGAAAGAAGACGACAAACGCTCCGCCAAAATGGATCCCCCAACGGCTCAGGATATTTTTGACCAATTCGACTTGGTAGAGTCCATTGTAACCAATTATGGAACTCTCTTGAAAAGCATTAAGCCCCCCAGCGTCGAATACGAGGAGGAGCGGATTAGCTTGCGGAAGGAATTCGCCAGTGCAGCCCTTCTTTACAAGGCTGCAAAAACCGAGCTTCAAGAGTTGTCCCATCAGGAGACTATGCTTGAGCTAGGTGGAAAGATCACAGAGTTGGATAGAGATTTCAAGGAAAATTGCGTCACGCGGAACAAAAAGTGGGAGGCGGAACTCAGGGTGGCCATGGATCAGTTTCGTCATCAGCTTGCGTTGGTCCTATCCCTACCAACCCCATCCACTGGCATAGAAGCTGGGTCTCAGACAGAGGAACGGGAGCATGATAGCCAAGCTGGAATTCAAAGAGAGCAGAGCGAAAACGACATCGAAATAGTTGAGGTGACAGCTGCCGGAAATGTATCGACTGAACCTCAGCCTGAGAGGACTCAAACAGAGCAAAACGAGAACGACATCGAATTAGTTGAGGTGACATCGACTGACCCTCAGCCCAATGTGATTCAAACAGAGCACAGGGAACACGACAGCGACACAATCAGGGAGACACCCGCTAGAAATGAGTCAGACGACCTTCAGCCTGATCAGCACGAAACTACCATGGACGAATCTGTTGAAGGGAATCCTCCTGACAACCCAGTACCCGAGCCCGAGCCTTTGGCAGAGATCGAACTGGAACAAGGTCCGACCTTCGATGATGAAGAGGATGACATGCCAGGAAACGGCGCGGATCACGATACAAACCACACTGCGGAAGATGTCACAGTCAATCACGGAGCCACCACAAATCCCGAGGAGAATCTTGATGAGACGATGAACGATGCGCCGGCGGAGAATCACGACGAGGCCAGTTCTTCTGGCATCTCTTCTGACAGCGATGACGAGCCTATAGTACCAACGAGCACACGACGAGTATCAAGCCGTATCGCCGGCAATAGTATCGAGTCGCTTGAGACTCCTGTACGCCAGACTCGTTCATCTATAGCCCGCATATCGAGTTCACGAGTAACTAGCTCATCAAAACAGAAAGAGCCCCGGCGAAACAAACGTAGGGTTTCGAATGCATCTTCGCCTCCTACGAGGAGCAAACGGCTGAGGGGTGTAGCTGACATCGCAAAACAAACAAATGAAAGTCCTCGACAAGCACCACCTGCTCCGAGACAGCCGAGCAAACCTACGGAAACGCCTGCAGGAGGACCATCAAGCAACACGACAACGCAGCTTTCACAAAAAGGAGGAAACAAGTCTGCAGACCCTTCAACGAGGGTGTCGCGACGACGCAGTCAGAGGCACGCCGTGCAATCAGGAGAGGATGGGGAATTCCAAGGCGTCCTAAAACCAGTTCCTGGAAAGGTTTATGCAACCTACTGGGAGGGTACCAAGTCATTCCTCGCCGTTGTCGTGCTCCCTATGGGCGATTTCTCCAGCGTAGGGTTTGAAGGGTCTATCGACTCGTGTGATTTGCCAAAGAACCCCTGTTGGACCAAGAATCGAAAAAAACAATACACATGGGCGAAAGGATACAGAGATGGTGAGGAGCTGGAGAAGGAGCGTATGTTCCCTGTGCTGTACTTTGACGGGGGTTACTTTCCCAGCAAGAGTGCGATCATGTGGTGTGCAGGGAGAGACTTGCGTGAGTTTCGGAATGAGCATCAGTTGGTGCCGTATATGAAAACGGTCCGCCAGTACCTTCAATCGAGGGGCCTCACAGAGGACACGCAAGACTCAGAGGCAGGAAGAGCCAGAACTAAATCAGCGGCGCGTGAAGAGCCAGATACAGGACGCGTCAGATCTGAATCAGTTGGAGGTGAAATCCAAGTGGCTGGATCTGATGACGAGTTTGCTGAATCCAGCGACACCGATAGCGACTCCGAAGACCTTGACGCTACTGTTGATGCGGAGGAAGAGGAAGATCTTGACATGGCCGATGTGCTAACAGAAGAGCCTTCGAACAGTAAGGATATCCTGGACCCTAAGAATAGTGGCGGTAACTAACTGAAACAGCGAGACGACGGAGTCAACAGAACAGGCCGGATCAAAGGGAAGAAGACAGGGATCAAAGCGAAGACGACAGACCAGCAGATAGTAAGTACATGCTGTCATCGTTCTTACCGCACGTCACTAAATGAAAGATAGAATCCCCAGAGCCTGAAAGACCTTCAGAGGCAGCAGCCATACCGGCAAGTAAGTCTATGCAGAACCGCCCGGACCATCGTCATCTAATGTTCGGCCAACAGCCTCTCCCTTTGATGAACCGCTTACTGAGTCATCTGCCTTGGATGAGCCCCTCGTCGACAAGCAAGTGAATTTTGATCTCATCAACGAACACGTCCGGGATACACCTCGTAAAGAACAGAGAGAGAGACCCTCGACCAAGGGAGAACAAACCGTCGTGATACTCTCCGATTCAGAGGGTGAGAATGAGAATAATATACCAGCTCCAAAGACAGAAGAACATAGCGCCGCTCCGAGACCCCTTTCGCACATATTTCCCTTCGAGACACTAGACCGTGCCTCATATCCTCCCATAGGGACCTTTCGTCATACTTCGACAGCCGCGTCGCAAGCACAATCGGCGTCTCCTTCACAAGCTCGGCAAGAGCCATCACATGAGCAACCCCAGCGGACGCGTTCATCAGTTCATCAGCTACTGAACGACCCTCCACCATCACATCATGGGCGATCTGAATCGGCGTCTTCTGCACAAGCTCAACACCAATTATCAATTTACCAACCAGATCCACCCGCGAGAGCAGAACCCTCACGACGAGACACTTCTCGTTTCCGAATTCATGATATCCTTTCACCAGAACCTTCTTCCGAACCTAGCGGCAGTGCACAACTCGCCCAGCGGGAGAGATCACCATCTACGCTCCAGGAGACGGCTGTTCAAGCTGTCAATGCGATGTTCCCTGGGCCTGGGACGCGACAAAAAAAGGCTTGCGAGAAATGCAGTAAGCTGAAGCGTCGCTGCGATCCGAGCCACTTGTCCGGGCTCGCTCAGACAGCAACGATAGATACTCTATCTCCTCGGCCCGCTGTGCACTCAAGATCTAGCTCAGCTCAACACCATCCAACACCGTCGGCCTCGCCCTCTGTAAACCTAACCGACGACCTCCATGCCTCGCAATCGCCGCTCTTTAAGTTCTTTGGCAAGCAGCCGCTTCAATGCGAACAAACCCCGCAATCGACACAGACCGAAAGTCAAGTGCCTTCGCCAAGTTTCCAACTCCAAAGGCGGTCCGCTTCAGCTGCGATTTCTCAACGTGGTTCATCCATAGCCCAGAATGATCGAGGTCGCAGCGACGAGGACTGGGCTAGACCTGACCGCCCCCCTGCAGAAACGTTCGACGAATTCATCTATGACGAAAGAGGCGACCTCCCACCCGACCATTCCTGCTTCCACGTAGTAAACGTCCTCGAGAAACCTCGATACTTTAGCCCAATGTCCCGCTCGTCGAGATGTCCTCCAGGTCTTACACGATATTTGGCCGAGCTACTGCAGGCGGCGGGTGATACACTTAGGCCAGGTCTTGGTATTGAGGAAAACTTTCAATTGGTTGATGACAAAGGGTATAGCGGAGGGTACTGGTGTCCCTTCTGCAAGGCCTGTAATTGTCACCGCTTTGAAACTTATCAGGAACGGGCGAATTACGTGGCGCATTTACTTACTCATTGGCGGAAGGCTGGGGGTTCCTAGGTGACACATCTGTAGAATAAAAGGGGTAGTCAGTCACTTTTGATCACGCAGCTGGGTACGAACCATCTATTTTCAAAATTTATTGCCTAAGTTAATCATGAAATATGTTAAGATCAACAGCGGAGGTCCTTTTGCGAGCTTTAATTATGTACAAGAATGAGATTATGAAAGTTGAACAGTCTGTGCAACTCACAAATGCTGGTGATGCAGGCAGTACAGATATGTATTTAAACCTTGCGATAACAAATTCCTAGTATTCGCCAACGCGTAATTCAAACAGCACATATATGATGCGTCTAAGATCCAATCCTGACCACTCAGCGCGGAAGCATACCTCTGTGAGAGCCGCAGTCGAAGCGAGTGGACAGTGCTTAGCACAAGAATTACAAAAAACAAGAGAGTGGGAAGTGGCGGCATAGGGACAAGTACGAGAAATAAAATCCCATCTATCGCTGAAATGATACTGTCTATTTAAAGGAGAGGCCTGAACCAACGCACGAACGGGCGTACCCATGATAGGTGCGTTACAGCTGAATTATCGCCTGTAGTGTTGGTAAATTCAGTGGCTGAGAAGCCTAAGCCAGGATTCTGGGGGTCAAAGTATTGGAGGGATTCCTGGGGGTTTCTCCAGCTGTGATTGAATCTAAGTTAGTCCGGGGTATAGCAGCGCTGGGAGAAGGGGAAGCCGGGAAGGAGAGCTACATTCGACATGGTCGAGACGAGGATTATGTTTGCGAAAAACCAATATTCTAGCCGCGCGAGTATTAGTGATTCGATTATGAGTTGTTTGCCGACACATCGACCCAAAGTGAACACCTCTTTCTCATGGCCAAAGTCGTGACTCATAAGAGTCGGGTCACAACCAAATGAGCCCAGCATGGTCGTATGAAGAAACGGTGAGCGAAAATGAATTTAGAAATGAGCCACAACGAGTATTTGAGCTCTGGATTGAACTCAGTGAGTTGTATGGTAGAATAAGGTCAATTAAATGCTGTTGGTGCTGGAAATATAAGACTGAGTGAGCCTCAATCAGTGACTGTCTTTAAGCGCCTGAGTGAGATTCCGCTCATCGCCACTCATAAAGCGACAAGTCAGCATTGGAAGCATGGGCCAAGCCATTAGCTTAGGTCAAAACAAAACAGTAAAGTAAATAAACAGCGATATGAAAGAAACAGATGATACTGGATCTGATGGCGAAACAAATGATCAATACATCATTTAAATTTCAATGCATCATTTAATGCTGTACAGCTGGATTATCGCGTACATGCCCGTGGTGTAGTGGCGCGACAAGGCAGTTACAGGCGATTGTTTTAGTGGGTTGTCCCCGCAACAGCACTGGACTAGACTAAGGGAAAGGACGCGTCGCGTGCCGGGAGAGAAATGATCCGTCAATGCATCCCGATTTTTCATGCAACGGGCCACGAAACAAACAGAACAAACAAGGAGAAGGAGGCAAGAGAAGAGACAACAACACCGACATAACCCACGATATCACTACCAACATCTATCGCTAAGGACACGGAATACCACTGTATTTCTTGATCACCGATTATCTCCCAGGAACGCTCAAACTTTATTCCTCCCTTTCCAACGTCGAGGTTGAGCCTCATTCACTCCGCCTCATCTCACCTTATTTTTGTCTCCACCCAAACCCAATCAAGCCCAACATGGATAACTATCAGAGAATAGAAAAAGTCGGAGAAGGTTTATACTCTCCCTCCCCTCATCTCTTGCTCTTACTAACAACTGCCAGGTACTTATGGTGTCGTCTACAAAGCCCGTGATCTCGGTCACAACGGTCGCATCGTCGCCCTCAAAAAGATCCGTCTCGAGACCGAAGACGAGGGCGTCCCCAGCACCGCCATCCGCGAGATTTCCGTCCTGAGAGAGCTCAACCACCCAAATGTAGTCAGTCTGCTTAATATTGTTCACGCAGACGGCCACAAGCTCTACCTCGTCATGGAATTCCTCGACCTGGATCTCAAAAAGTACATGGACTCCCTTCCCGTTACTGACGGAGGACGCGGGAAGCCCCTTCCCACTGGAACTGCCACTACCGTACGCAACTTGGGAATGAACGAAAAGGTGGTCCAAAAGTTCATGCTGCATCTTTGCGAGGGTATCAAGTACTGTCACTCGCGCCGTATATTGCATCGTGACTTGAAGCCCCAAAACTTGCTGATTGACAAGGATGGAAACCTCAAGTTGGCTGATTTCGGTCTGGCTAGAGCCTTTGGCGTTCCTTTGAGAAGCTATACCCATGAGGTCGTCACCCTTTGGTACCGTGCTCCAGAGGTCTTGCTTGGTGGAAGACAATACTCTACTGGCGTTGACATGTGGTCTGTCGGTACCATCTTTGCTGAGATGTGTTCCCGAAAGCCCCTTTTCCCTGGTGATTCCGAGATTGACGAGATTTTCAAGATCTTCCGGTATGTGCTTCTTCCTTCGTCACAACAACATCTGTACTGACTCACGCAGAACTCTCGGAACACCCGACGAAGACGCCTGGCCCGGCGTCACCACGTACCCTGACTTCAAGCCCTCCTTCCCTAAGTGGCAGCGAGACTTTTCCACTCCCCTGTGCCCGAACCTGGACGAGCAAGGTCTAGAGCTGCTCGACTACATGTTGATTTGCGATCCCGTGACTCGTATCTCAGCCAAGGCAGCCCTCAACCACCCTTACTTTGACGAGATCCTGTAAGTATCCGACCATAACGTGTGGATCAGAGCGTTGCTAATGTGCACGATTTAGGGGACGTACCCAATCAGAGCAAGAATGATGGGGACAGGTAATTGGAAGCCAAGCGGTACTGTAAAAACAGGATGCATGCATATGAATGAGTTGTAACATGATGGAATGAGTGAGACGGATGCGGTTGTTTTAGTGAAGCATATGAAGGAGTCAATTCATTGTTTAGCTGTTGATTACAAGTGCATGAATAGTGAGCCCGCAATGAGATAACGACTGATGCCTTGTCCAGGACGGTGTTTAATTCGCAAATTATTATTTCACATCGAAGCGAGAATTGAGTCTTCTCACTACCTAGACTTTCGCCTTGGTGGTAGCTCCAATGGCAGCACCAGAAGCAGGAACCAAGAAATCACTAGCCTTGACACGTCCATCCGATCCACGAGCTCCCTTCAGCGTAGATGCATCAGTGCTCTTGAAAGCAGCATCATTCCAAGTATCCTTGCTATCCCAAGAGTTTCCAGAGGCGGAAACCTTGCTGATGAGATCGACCTGCTTGCCCGTGTTGTTCACCGCAATGTTCTTGGTCATCTTGGACAAAGAGCTGCGCATGTGAAAGCCAACGTTACCGTTCTTCCATGCAGTGTTGCGCTCAAAGGTCAAAGAGCCTGGGTTACCGTTATCAATAAAGCCCTTTTGAGCATTCTGGAAGGCAATGCAGTTTTTAACGATATGGTTCGCAGGAGGGTTGTTGGTGATGCCCAGCTTGAATCCATTACCGTCACCTTCAAACTCGGTAAAGTCCCAGCGGTTAAAACCGTTGCCCCAGGCGTATACCTCCTCCAGAGTGACAGGTGAGCCAAACATATACAAGTCGAGACCATCATCGACGTTATCCCACAGACGCGCGTTGCGGAGCACGTTGCCTGTGCCTGAACCCTCCTTGCAAGCGAAGCCATCGGCGCTCTCGCCATTCTTGCGAGGATCGCGGTTGCGGTAAGAGTCCAAGTTGACGACGACGTTGTTAGATGATGCGCCTTCGAGTTGGAAGCCGGTCTCGTAGTTGTCGTGGGTTGAGAGGCCTTCGTAGTAGTTGTTTGAGGCGTCTCGGGCGTAAATGCCGTAGGGTCCGTTGATGATTCTACCGCATGTAAGAAAGTAGATTTGGAAAGGTGAGTGGGGGGACATACTCGAGGTTGTAGAATGACCAGTACTCCGCGTTCTGGATGTGAAATACACCTCGCTCAGCATTAGGTAGTGACTCGCCGAGGGCCTTGGGAGTTCTACAATATGTTAGTATCTGTGTCTACCCTTCGAGTTCACGCAAGACTTACCCAGGCATGTTCTCGCCATCAATAATGACTTTCTCCGCCTCGTAAGGCTTTACGGTGATGGGGCTTCCTTTGGCACCGCTTGCCTTGACTTGAATGTTCTTAGACGGAGCATATGTGCCCTTTCGAAGGTAGATAATGTCGCCAGCTTTGGCAGCATCAACAGCAGATTGGATTGATCCATAAGGCGCGGCAAGTGTACCAGAACCGGTACCTGTTGGCGAGACAAAAATGTCTTTGGCACTGACACCAACCACGAAGGCGAGGAGAGTCGGAGTAAGCTTAATTAGAAGCATGATTTCAGAATTAGCTATTCACTGGGGTATCGTATAATAATTCATCGTGTCTTCGCGGCCTCTTATATGATGTTTTGAAACATGCCTAATTTCCTAAATTGGACAGGGAGCACTCCATCCGCAGGGAATATACTGTTTCCACCAATAGCCGCCCGATGACATGTCTTTAGGAACCGTGCTTCCAATGGTCAACCCTCGAACTGTTACATTCGGAGTGGCATTGGGGGTATTTATTGAATGAGATTGGGGGACAGTACGATGTCAAATTGTGGGAGGCTTGGCTGGACACTCGGACTACAATCTGCCGAAGCGGTGTAAGTCATCACCATCTTCTTCCTCGTATAGATCGAGTACCGCTGACGGACAATTGATACCATAGTATCACGGAATGATCGGATCCGTGACCTGCTTTGTGTCCAATACTCGTATCGTACACCGCCCAATCGAAGCTTGTCGATTTCATGGTAGCGCTATCTAAACTAACGACCGCGAATGCTTTTTCGTCGAATAGTTCTTCAGAATAATGAAGTCTCACGTGAGGAAAGCGCCTCAAACTCCGCAGTTTGACGGGCCATTATTGATCATGGCATGGTGCCGTCTTAGGTAAGAAACGTCAGCTGAGTAGCGGGCCGGCAACCTCCTTCAGCTTTGAAAGCATTGCAACGTCATCGTGATTAAATGAACAATAGACTGATAAGCACTGAATGATCAGTATAAGAGCGACCTGAAGCTCTTGGCAATATTCTCAATCTTTAAACGCTTTGTCGAGAAAGCTAGTGAGAAACAAAGCAAAACATACCACGATGGGTGAGTTGGCATCTACCCCTCATCTGACCTCGCAGCTGACACCAACAGCCAACGAGAAGAACAATCACGTTCTCAGCTACGAAGCAGGCCAAATCAAAGCCGAAGCAGCTTTCGTCGCTGAGATTCTGATAACCGCCCGCGTCGGACTCCAGGATGTTTGGCAGAGCCAGTATCAGGGCTCCCAGGTAATGGGGAAGCGCCGAGGCATGTATATCAAGTATCTGCCCACAAAGTACCATCCCATCAACGGAAACATGCTCACTGGAGGATCCTATCTTTTCGATACTATGGAGAACGCGAAGAAATTCGAAGATTGGACTACCAACGATTTTATAGTCGGCGATCCGGAAACTACATACTGGAAGCAACCTCTGTTCACGTCCGTCAACTCCTGGACTTGGAAAGTCATCGGTGCTCACAACTTCACACCCGTGGAAGATCATGCTATAGGCCGCTGGCAACGCTGGTCTTACCACCACGTGGGCGTTGGAGATATCTTGACACAGCTGTACCCGGTTCTGAAAGATGCCGCTGAGAAGAGAGGAGCAGGATCATTCTGGCTACTGCATCGACCTGAGGATAAGATGATAGGTGTCCAAATGTCGTTTCCGAAGCCGGAAGAGAGCGGAGATGAAGCTCTTCTCCAGGAGGTTGAAGATGTTGCTGCGGAGAAGTCTGTGGCGGATGTTTTTCCTGATGCTCTTGAGGCCGAAGTTCTCATGGATTCGACCTGCGTGTATTTTGCAGTTTGGAAGCCGATGAAGGAGAATGCGAATGGTGTGATGGTCGCGTCTCCTAACTTCCCTCATCTTGCCGGTGAGAAGGTCTGAGACAGGGTACGGATTTCACCACGAACATGTTGTAATCAGTAAGGCTATCACAGAACACGCTTTTATGTTTACTATTTACTTAATCTAACAATGCCTTCTTAACTTCCTCCACCTCCGCTGAAGTTCCACAGACTAAACCAGCCCTATCATCACAGCCCTTCAAGCTAATATCGAATATCCTTGATCCGGTAGCGGGATCAATAGCCTGGCCACCAGCACACTCAATAACCAGCGCCACAGGCAAAAGCTCGTAATACTTTCGCAGCTTGGCCTTGCTGACGGACGTCACAGGTGAGATGTAGACACCATGGCCCTTGACAAGAGCGTGATACACATCGGGAATGAGGCCGCCAGAATAGCGCAGGGTGTACTTCTCGGTGATGAACTTGGACACCAAGCTCATGTACTTGTCGTTCTCGGCGGCAGCGCGTAGGTTGGCAGGAGCGAAGTAACGTGTCTTGAAGGGAGGTTCGGCGAAACGAAGCTCTGGACGAGCCACGATGAACTTTTGGGAGTTGTTGAGGCTGACTTCGAAGCACACTGGGTCTGAGCCAGGGACTCGAAGAGCGACGACGGCGAGGGTTCGTGGACCAAAGACTCCCAGAATAGATCCGATTTGCTTCTCTGGTGGCTGCTCAATAGCAGTAACACCGTCCCAAATTCCAATAATAGTTCCAACAGACCAGTTAGGTCCAATGATAGAGCTACCGTCAAGAGGATCGAATCCAATGGTGTACTGCTCCTCATCACTAACAGGCTGCACAGTCTCTCCTTCACGAGCAGGCTTCTCAACAGGATCCTCTTCACTGCTAGCAGTCTTAATCGCAGATGCTTTAGCACATCTATCCCGAATGATATTCTCCGCCGCAACATCAACGTTCAACTGCTCATCGCCAAAGGCATTTTCGGTGCCCACGATAGAGACATCATATGATCTTCTGAGTTCTTCGCCGATGGCAGAAACGGCGTCAAGGAGCTGTGGGATAACGGATTCGCGGAGTGAAGATCTGTCTCCTTGCGGGAGGACAGTCTTGAGGAATTGGGTCAGCTCGAGCTCTGGTTTCGACATTTTTGGTGTGTGATGTTTCGATGTTGAGATTGGAGAGACTGCCAAGTTGGAATGGAAATTGTAGGTAGGTTTGTTATCGAAAGTTGCGTCACACAAATTGACGCAATCGGGTGGTTCGCTTTACCTAACATGGGTTAGATCCTGGGTCTCAACGGCCCGATAAGCAGCGATAAGAAGCGATAAGGACCAAGTCTCCCCATTGATGTCATATCATGGTGGTGTTTCTTCCATATTCTTCCAATTGAGTCTCATGGTTCATTAAAATCACCTGCAAAATCTGGAACGCCCTTAGTGAGAGGGTGATAATTGAAAGTCTTGTTTAATATCTTATAAGCGAATGGATTGTCGGACAATGGTCTGTATCAGCTTTCCTCGTACCTGGTGTTCTACCAAGATCATGATTTCATAGAGACCATGTTCCTTTTCGTTTCTAGAACAGATATCAAGAGATTAATCTAGTCTAATATGTCGGTAACTGAAACCTCCGAGCTTATCGGGCCGTACTAAACGTGTCACTAAGCGATCGTATCACTCTGCGCCCCAGTGGAACGTGTGAGACGAAGACAATCACGATATGTTCAACCGTCAGAGAAATCAGTCGCAACCATGTTATTCAAAATCTTGAACCCATTTCTTTCCGAGAAATCTTGGTATCTGAATGTGCTGCTAGTATCAGATAGGTCGCATGCACTGAGCGTTGCAGCTTCATGTTGGACGAGGGTTCTAGAGGCTGATAGCTCGTACATGCTTTAGCTTCACATCGATCCAGTAGTCACCAGACACTCGGCTGATGTCTGTACTTAGGAATTCTCACGCTTGACTCAGTCGTAGACTATGAAGATATCCAACACTTCTTAAGGATTCAAATCGCTCAACATCCTTACTCAAAGCTTAGAAGGGCTATCACAAAGTCAGATGCGGTTATTGGTATCATATAATTAGTGTGTATTCTTACGAAGAAGAGACATCCTCATGGGCAACAACAGGACCCTTGAGAAGCATCGGCTCTCCATTATAAAAGTTCTTGATATCCCCAAAGATCTCCTTAGCAACCTCGTTGGCAGCAGCCTTGTCAAAAGTCTCAACGCTCTCCCACTCAAGAGTAGCCTGAACCTGATAAGCCTGACCCTCCTGGAAGTTCAAGATCTTGTAGTTCTTGAGACCCAAAGGACCCCACTTTCTGTAGAACGCTCAGCAATTGTTCCTGGTTGATGTCGGTGACTTACGATGCGACAAGAGGCATGTGCGTCTTGAGGTAGTAGTCCATGTCAAACGAAGGACCCGAAGGGTAGACAACCAGAACTTGAGCCATTTTGACGGTGGGATATGGGATGATTTGAGTGCGTACTGTGGTTTTTGAGCAACAGCTGAATGGAGGGGTAGAGGCACAGCTTTATACCGAGCAAGCGGGGTGAGAGTCCCACCTTGGCAATTAATGAGGCAAGCGGATCAACGGAACTAATCAGCGTCTTGCAATCGATGGACCCTTGATTTTCCTCATGCGATTACTCAGCTTGCATGTTTGTTTCTGGAGTTGATTAACGTTAACAGTCTTCTCAAGTGCAAAAGTCTACATCCGTTGAGCGGTCAACAACACCTAATGCACTCATGTATCACTGCCATTGGCTTTGATAAGTCTTCCGGTCAGATGATTCACTCTTGTGCTACCTGCACGACAACTGTCACCTCCGATCTGACATGTGTATCGCATACTGTAAAGCCAGCTCAACTCACTGGTGTCACGACAGAAGATAAGCGATCCAAATCTGTAGATAGCCTAAATTCTAAAAGGATCTCTTCGCTTAACATGCTTGTTTCTGCACCCGTGATTGGCAAAACCTGGTACGAAGAATTATCAGTCACTGGCCTTAGACGTTCATAGTGGGCACAGGTCAAGATAATGATTGGTGGGACCATCCTTGTGTAGAGGTGACTTTCAGCTAAAGAACAAGCAGGGCGTGAGTCGTCAAGCTTAGTAAATACGACTGTGAATGTTTCTACAAATTCAGTTGTTCTTTTTCTGAAGAGACTGGCCTGAAATGTAATTGTTCCGAAAGCCTCAACGGTGCTGTAGATAGCGAACTGAGACGGATGTAGCACCTACAATTATCACGTGGATCGCAACAAATCGCAATCAGACATTGACTGGCGTTTTCCAAAACAATTGGCACCGGTGAGCAGGAGAGACGAAATAATTCACTCGCCTTATACCAGCTTAGACCGGTACTTAGGCTATCATGATCAAGTAGCAAATGCTTGTTTACGTTGATATAAAGTAACCGGGTTATTCGTCTTTTACGCTTCTGGGGGCTAATTCTTCTGATACCCTGAGGCATAATAGTGTTATGTGTCAAGGTGTCAAGGTGTCAAGGTGTCAAGGTGTCAAGTACTCTAGGCTCCTCGCACTTCTGTTCACGACTGACTTCCCTCTAGAATAATTAATCCATGACGTTAACTCATTTACTACCATAAGATGCTCTATAGACCAGTTTCTAGGAACTGCATAAGATCCTCCACCTCAGCGCTTTGTAGGGTGTTGATCTTCTCGCCGTTCTTGTACATGTGGAAAGTAGCAGGCTGCGAGACGCCAACCTCCTCCGCTAGACTCTTGAGGTCCTCGATGTCAACCTTGCAGAATCGGAAGTCCTTGAATCGGTCCAGCTCGTTGGCGCTAGGATTAGTCAGTGGATGGATATATTGGAATACAGGATCGAGTGCGCTTACTGGGCGAATGTGGGTGCGATGGCCTTGGATTCAGAGGCGTGGGTGGAGTAGAAGTCGACTACGACGACGGGATAGGTCTTGACAGTCTCGTGGAACTCGTCCTTGCTATTTAGTGTTAGTAAAGAGTGATGATTGTTGGATCGCGGGAAGCTTACGTTCGGATGTTGTGCACCATTTTGACTGATTTGAGGGGTGGTGTTGAGATTGTTTCTGTTTCGCGCTGTCAGCAATATAATCGCATAGAGGCCAGTCCAATGATTGACGCACAGTGGTTGTTGGATGTTCGTCTTTTGTTCAATTGAATGTAGAAGCTGGAAATAAGAGCTCCCTTTGTTTTGATGTCGGAGAGCTTAGCTTTATGGTGACGTTGTTGACTTGAGCTGTACCTGGCTGACATCATCATGCCGTCATCGCTACAGCATTGAACCTCAACAAAACTCTTCCTTCCTCTCTCCGCATTTGCGCAACACCGAGACCACCGGATTAAGGCTCCGCTATCTCTAGGTTCCGTCGCTTAAAGTTGCACGACACAAACGTATTGGTTTACGTCGCAGATTGGCTGTATTCTAGGCTTAAGGCGGCCCGCTGTTGATCTTCCATTGGCTCTGACGATCATTGTCCCCAGCCTCAAGAAACAACTAAAAATAGCTCTATTCACAAGTCCGGCTCTGTTCATAAATTCCAAGGTTGGAGTTATCTGAACAGATGCGTTTCTAATTAAAGCTGCTGAGCTTTACACCCAAAAGTGTTACCTATCGTGATTTTGCGCTGATGAGGTAGTCGGAAGCAGCTGATCACTCTGGAAATGCAGCATTGACTCCACGAATTTGTAGACGATTGGATGCATTGGCTGTTTCAAAGGCTTCAACTCATTATCCATGCACGGTCTAACCTAAGGGAAGGGCCAGCTGATATTGTATTGCGACATACATGATGACAGACCGTGCTATATCCATCTCAGTTCGCTATTTACAGCACCGTTACATGCCCGTCAAAGTATCGGAAGAATTGGCTCCTGACAGTATAAGAGATGAAATAATTCGGTCATCCTCTACAAGACTAGGATAGTAATTAGGCTGCTGATTCTCTAGCCAACTGGAGAGTAATTCTTATGGCATCCACCTAGGGTCTCAGGGATATACAGACCCTTTGACTTTTTGTTGTTGGAACTAGGGGCCACTTCGATCCGCCGCTCAATCCACCAGTCAGATCATTTCACAAGCATGAAGGGAATGTTTTGAGTTTGAAACGTTGATTCAGCCGTAAGGTATCATACAGTCATTATGAACAGAATTAAGAATACACAGATATCATAACTTCCCACCAACTCTCCAACTATCTCTCAGCACCATGAGAGTACATCCCACAATACATTACACCATTAGTTTAAACCATCTGCTCACCACGAGCACCGTGGCCAACATCATTTCCGACGGGGCGTCGGGGAATGGAGCCGTTGTTGTAACCAGCTCCGTGCATGTGCTCAGAACCATCGTTGAATCCGCTGGTACCGTGCATACCGTTACCGTGCATTCCATGTCCAGCGTGGTCACCCTTCATTCCATGGCCCATACCGTGAGAGCTACCGCCGAGGGTACCCCAGCCAGCCTTGTGAGTGAAGACAGCGTCGACGAGCTCGGCACCAGACATGTTGTACTGGAAGGGAGCGTGGCGGTTAAGAGGGATGTGGTTGAAGCGGAAGTCCCAGACGGAGGCAAAGGTCATTCGGTAGGCGGAGAAGGCGAAGACGGTACCAATGATGGCACCAGCGAGGACATCGTGGAAGTGGTGGTACTTGTCGATGGTAAGGGCACCTCCGATCAGGACAGCACCGAGGATGGGGGCGTAAGTAGCAACGAGCTTCCACATGGAAGGGTGGTAGTTGGAGAAGACCTTGAGCTTGGCGTTGAGGTACAGGTACAGGTAGACAAAGCCAGCAAAAGCAGCAGTGGTGTGTCCACTGGGCATAGACTCAAGAGCATCGTTGATTTCGGTCTTGTCACCAGTGCAGATATCGGGAGTGAAGTAAAGCTGGAGGTATCCTTGGTTGTTGTATCCGCCCATGGTTCGAGCGCGCTCCATGTCAGGCTTGCAGACGACGAGGAAGTGAGGTCGGAAACCACCGATGAGCCACTTGATGAAGACCTGGAAGACAGCGGCGGTGATAAGAGAGTAGAGAAGACCGATGGTAGCGTTGTTGAAGTCCCAGAAGCTGCGGATGCGGATCTGCATGCAAGCGAAGATGAAGATGGGGACCAGAGCAGCAAGCATGGCGGCAGCCCAGATAGGAATGATCTCGCCTCGGAAGGGGTAGCCATACTCGGGCCAGACAATTTCGCCGTCGTCGAAGGTAACGGGGAAGGATCGCATAGGAGCAGGCTTAGCAAAGTAGACCTAGGAAATTATTGTTAGCTTGTGATGAAGAGAGATGTACGCGAATGTGACTTACACCAAGGCCGATAGCACCCATGACAGCCATGGTGACAATGTCGAACCATGTATGCTTGATCCATTGTCCGAAAGAGGGCTTGCGAGACATGGGAAGAGGATCGTGGTGAGCCTTCTGGCGACGACCCATCTTGGACTCGTGCCTATCCCCGTGGGGAGTCTTGTCCTTGCGAGAGAAGATACCCATGTTGTTGGTAATGTATTCAACGATATTGGTGTATGTTGATGATGGTGTAAGTGTTGAAGGCTGGAATAAACGCCTACCACGAACTAAGTGGCTTTACACCTGAGATTAAAAAGGTAATAGAAGGAGCTTTGCTGGTTCTGTTCCTGTCCTGATGGAAGCAAAAAGTCAGTTGAGGCTGGAAGGTAGCCCTTCTATAAATCAGTGAAACGCGACACCATCGCTCTTGACGTCACAACCCGTTTCGTCTAAAATACAGTAATAGTCAAGCTTAAACAGGCATTCAACTCAAATTTGTGACATGACAGGTGACAGCAACACAACAATCGCTACGTAAAGCCACAATCTTTCGACGTCATTGTATTTGATCCTGGAAATGAGTCTTGGACGCGGCAGATTGATGCCGAGTGGGACTTGCCGTATAACCGTATGACCAATCAGGTACTAGAACAGTGCAGGGAAGCGTCTTGGCTGACCACAGAAAAGGAATAAGTGTGGCTTGATCTTTTTGCTAATGACACGGGAACTAATTGGGCTTGATCGACGGGGCCAAGATGCCATGAAACCTGCTGTGACCAGCCTGTGCGATGTGAATGATTCAGTGGTTATCTCATCGTAGTAGCGGAACAGCGCATGACTCTAGGGTTGATCCTTTAGGCAAATTGAAACTTCAACATTCTCGGGTTTGATCACCATGTGCTACAACAAACAGACATTCTGTCAGTACGACACAGAGCCTGGATACTACTGCCAGCAGTGAATAAGAATGGACTTCGATAGCCACAGAATAAGCACCTCATGCACCAGATTAAACTATAACCAGCCTTAAACGCATCAAGCTTAACTGCAAACTACAAACTCTATGTACTAAGAAACAAGCGTGGTGTTGTCCGGAGCAAATTGACCGTGGCACAGTCTGTGGCTGAACGGATCTGACAACCGAGACAAGAAAAAAACGCTTTTGCCCAGGACCGGGAACAAGATTAGACAAGCCCTTAATTTCCACTGAAGATCGACCCAAGAAAAGAGTCTCGATTCTTTTCAATCGGCGATTTTGAGAGTGTCTTGGCATGCTTGGTACTTGGCATTCTGACTCTGTAGTCTCGGCATACGACAGTTGACCCACCGTTATCATGATGCCATGGCTTACGCGTCACGATCCTTTGGGCGATGGTTCTCGCATATTCGGAAAGGAAAGCGAATTTTAAGATTGCATGAGTACAGGGCAGATTGCTATGGTCCTGATGTTATTATGACGAGCTAAGAACAGAGTAAGATATCCAGCTACTGGTTATACACAAACTGATAGAGACTCCACAACTTCAATACTGCATTATCTGACAATCAAAACACACAGACGCTTCATAGTAAGCCCTTCGAGAACGAATAAACCCTAGGACCTGTTGCAAAATCCGGCCTTGATGTTCGCTTCATTCTTGCAAGTATTGCACTTGATAATATTTCCACTGCCCTTGCTCAAGTTCTGAATATCATTGTCGTTGTTCTTCAGAGTATTGCGAATGACGACGTTGTTCTTGGCCTTGATAGGCTTTCCGAGGACCACGCAACGAAGGGACAAAGGCATCGTTGGCGTAGCGACACATGGATCATCGTAGATACGAATACCTGCTCCAGATCCATCACTAGCCTTCTGTCCTTCAACAGTATTGTCTCGAACAAGAACGCCAATTGAGCTACCGAGGACAATGCCGCCTGCGTTCTTGTCGCAAATGGCAGGGGTTGGACCAACGTAGTTGTGAGTAATCTTGGCGTTCTTGACACCGGGATCGACAAAGATACCGAAGCAGTTATCAGTAAGCTTATTGTACTCCATCACTGCGCCGTCGGTCTGCACGCAGAGGCCAACAGCGTGCTTCGAGATGTCGTTCTTCTTGGCAAAGACGTCAGACTTGTTGTCCATGCAGATAGCGATGAACCCTCCCTGAGTTGTCGTGACAACGTTGTCATCGAAGACGGTCTTGATAGAACCAAGTGTGAGACCACCGTAGGCTCCACCATCAACCATTTTGTTCTTGAAGATACGTGTGTTCCTGGCACCGATGATAGCGATATTGATGCCAGAGAAACCCTGGACGGTGAAGCCTGTGACGGTAACACCCGTGACGAACCTTCCTACAGATTCGACGCGCCTGTGTTCAGTAATGAACGGGGTAGTCTTGACCTTGTGGCCAGTGATACAGATACCGGCCTGAAGCTCGTTCTTCTGCGGATCCTGTGTCAGGCCTGTGCAGGCGTTCTTCCTGATCTTATCTGGCCCTGGCTGGGTGAGGATGGCGCCGCGACCCTCGAGTTGGATGCCGTCCTTGTCAATCACGACTTGTTCAGAGTAGGTGCCAGCTGGAACAACAATACGGTCGCCTGGAGAGGCTCGGTTGATGGCATGTTGGATACTCTTTCCTGACTTGACGTAAATGGTGCGGCCATAGCCATAGTTATTCCTGTGCTCAGGCGTGGAGGGGTAGGACTCGTAGATATCAGGAAAAGAGCACTTTCCACCTCGTGCTGTGGTTCTCTGTCAGTGCCTCTCCTGTATTGTGGTTTCATAGGATAACTAACCCATAATACCACCAGATCTGTCATGCTCGGTGAAGGGCGAAGCCACAGCAAGGCCAACAAGACCTGTCAAGGTCACAAGGAACTTCATGGTAGAGAGAGGGTCGTTGTTGTGAGGGGCAAAGTAAAAAAAAGATCAGGTGTGGGTAAAGAGGTTATACTGCCCTGTTGAAAGTGTAAATATCTGCAAACCCTATCTGATGAATGCTTTGTGAGATGTGATAGGACTGGCTTCGAATAGAATTCAACTGATACTTTTTCACAGCATATGAAGAGATTATATACTAACGACGTCCTCCTATTCCATAAAAACTGACATCCTAGTAGAAATTTCGATAGACCTAGAGTCTCGACTTCAAATGCAGCCACTCGATCTCGAATTCGCTTGCTGACGCCGTAAATGGAAAGCTGATATGAAGGGTGACGGGAGGCGTCAAATAGCGGTGCAGCCACTCAACTTTGGTGTAAGGGGTGAAGTACTGATAGGTTCTGATCAGGGAAAGTGGTGATTTAACGTTGACGACAGTGCTCTAACCAAACTACAAAAAAGCGAAGAAAGACGACACTTGGGCGCTGGTTACGAGCATGACTGCTTTCAGACAACATATCTCTCTGGCGCAGTATATGCTGTCCGCACCACGGTGATACCATCAATCACTTTGACTTCCTCAGTCAGGTGGGAAGTTCATGAACCCCCCGATCTAACAACTAGTATATTTCTTTAATTCAGATGGCAATAGGAGTTGAGATGTTCTGTGCCAGAATGTCACTCAACTGAAGTCCAGTCCTGCAATAGCAACCATTGCGACGCCACAACTAAACAACTATCACCATTCGGATAGATTTACCTCATCGCCGCCACTCCTCACTGCGTTGGCAGAAGCAAGAGGTTCTTTTTTCCAAGTTCAAGTGAGCGAACGGAATTTGCCGTTCGTGTGGCTTCACCTTGTGCCTGAAATAGGGCGCCAAATGTCGAACTAAACTTCAGCCGCAGCGAGGCCCAAGCGACCGGTTCAACGTTCAATCTCCTTTATAAAACGGAGATCGCCAAGATCTTATGCGGTTTTATTCGTCCTTGGCTTTCGGGTGTGTCACTTGACCATTGGCCTCTGCGTGGTCCGTTTCACGGTGATAGGAGAATGCCCACAGGGCTGAACAAGCTGAAAGTCTGGGCGCAACTTGGCATTATTTGCCACGTTTTTGACGAATCTTGTGCTCTGGGGATGAGCTTGTGGCTTTTTCTAATCGCCAAGCTTAATTCCAGACCTTTTTGGTGCAGGGCCAAGTCTGCATGCCCTCGTATCTTCTTGGGGTCATGTCGGCGAAACCGTCTAGATTGATGTCGCGAGCCTACCTGCAGAATGTGACAGCATCGCGGGTTTTGGCGTTTGCTTCCTGGAAGTGTCAATCCTTGCATCTCTTCTCACCGGCCCGCCCTCATCGTCGCTCGCCGCACCTTGTCTGCGGCGTCCATGCGGGGCTGATGTTACGTGAAAACCGGTGGAAATGACATTGCTTTTACGGATTGCTGATCAGATGTGCGGAATTCGTGAAATCACCGACCTGTAGAAGACACGATCGTTTCCTTCAACGGCATCGGGCTAGGTCACGCTGTGAAGCCAACAAAATGAAATATTATGTCCACACTTCAACAAATCGCAAAAATTGCCGAGTACTGTTGGTCCTGAGTGGAATTGATTCGCAAACTGACCAGTCTTGAAGAGCTAGTCAACTGCACAGAACTTGCATTTGCAGGGATATCAAGTCGAACGAGAGTGATCCGGGTCATCTGGGATTTTATGCAGATCAAAATCCTAACGGCGACTTGTTTTCCTTTTACTTTGCTGACCTTTCGGGTCTCTAGCTCAGATAGGAAAGGTCATGTTTATCGGCTGGTACGTTGGCTCTGTGGTCGACGTCTCCTCGTTACATTCACGATCCTCACGTGTCAATGGACCCTTGCCTCGGCACGCATGTTCCTATCCAACTTCCTCAATCGGCACAAGCAAATTCCCTCAATTATTGACAGATCAATCGCGTCTTTCTATTAGGCTACTCGACAACTCAACATCTCATAAAGCATTAAAATCTCTGCTAAAAATTGTCCATCCAAGAAGGGTAATTACATCGTCGTCGTTGCCGTCTCTAATTCCTCATAACTCATTCCGTCAATTTCCATCGCTAGCCTCGTAGACTGCTATACTTTTTGATAGCCTTTGCAAAGCTGTCGTCGATTCCTTGTACTAGCGCCTTTGCCTTCTCTTGCAAATCGACAGGGACCTTGGCGATGACCGCTTCGGAGAAATCGGCACTTAGGGCCCGCTGTAGTTGAAGGTTGAGGAGAATGACAGGGCTGACTTGGATCTTGTCGAATTTGGGCTTGGCGCCAATGACGATGTCGATTGTTTCACTGACATCCTGGCTCAACTCGGAAGTGGCCTTGGCAACCTGAAGAGTCTCTTCGACAGATAGAGGCTCAGAGTGACGAGCGGCGAGAGTGCCCTGGTGGATAGCCGCGAGAAGCAGCGTTGACTTTGTGGTGATGGGGATTGTTCCAACCAGAGTCTGAGGCCAGTGTGTAATGCTGTGGCCCAGAGCAATAGTGGCATTGGAGATGTTGTCAATGGCTGTAGAGATGGTATCTCCAGTTGCGAAGGCAGAGCCAACGAGGGCGACCAAGGGGAGAAGGCTGAGACGCATTTTGTCTGAGAACTTGAGTCAACGAGTAATCGATTGGTCAATTGAGAATGCAAGATCTGCCAAGATGAAACTTTTCGTCTTTCAGGAGTTACCCCGTCTTAATATACTGCCTTTCTTTCATCAATTCACATGAAAAAGTCTTGTTCAAAAATGCTGTGCCTTTCGGAAGGCTGAGGTGACCTCGTGTAATCCCAACCAGTGTCCCCGCATCTATCCTCAATCAGGAACTCTGCCCCGTGCAACAATCATGAATCCATCTCCCCATGGGGAAATCGACAAGCGAGTCTTGGTCCCTTTGCTATAGTGGCTGATCTTAACTTGGCAAATCTGTGATCAGAATGTCACTTGCGGGGATTCTTAGCAAGGGTTGCGGCATCGTAGGCCGCGGCTTTCACAAGGAATACTCTGCATGTGTGCGAGTTTGGGAAGTGACGAAATGGTTTTTGGGGGATTATGACGATTGAAGTGACAGAAGAGGCAGGCTGTTGGTTGAAGGATTCTTCAACACTGGACTAAGACCTGCGGCGCGGTGTTGGTTGTACGTATTTGTGAACTGTCAATCTCGATCAGCCAGTCGGGTGCGACATAAAGCATTCATTGTGTCGGATATTGCTTGACACACGCATCATGTGCTTCTGTGATGGAGGGTATCAAGCTCTTATACAAAGTATAAGTAGTTATGCTTACCCTTATGCAGGTACGACATGTTATGGAAGCTTGTCAGCACATGTTTTCAGCTGATTTATTCGGGTGGCTGGCGATGCTAACAGTCATCTCATTAGAAGAAGACACTAACAAACTCCATATGGCAACCAGGGACCTCAGGCAAGACTTTACACTGTCATTGTCAGGAAGGATGACAATAGTTTAGCTCAGGTTGACCGAGGCCAGGCGAGTTTTCAACCGATACTGTCATTAGCTACCAGTGCTTAACTTCGTTACTTTTAATTATTCTTCCAATAGCTACCTTGTATATTTGGGACAAAAACAAATATAGGATGCACGCAATGGGATATATTTGGGCTGTCAAACGTGATGCTGAAGACAATGACTCAGGTCAACCGGGCCTAGAATGAAGCTTGTTGATTATAATGTATGTGATTGGTTTAAAACTCAGAAATGGACACTTGAGTCAAGATACTGAATACTGCCGCTCTTGTCCACCCTACAAGCGGATAGAAATTTTGCTTTATACACTTGTACACGTCTGCAATGATAAGTCTTTGAATTCCAAATCAATTTGTCTACAGCTCCATCACTATGGTTCGAACAAAGAAGGGGCCTGCAGTATCAACAGGATCAAAGGTTCACCGCGATGGAGGCAAATACATACGACATGATCGCATATTCAACGATCACACTGGCAAACCAGCCTTGATGTCATGGAGTGCCCCTGAACGCAATGGCCCGCTGCCCCCTCTCTCTTCCTGGATATACTATATGGTCCATCCAGATGTTCCGCACGATTTTGACGGCGATGCGCTTCACTGGGGCTTAAGTCTTCCATCGAGCGTCGGTCAAGGCGGTTTGTTTCGCTACGAATACTTCTTCCTGCCTGGCGCTACAGCTGAAGAATGCCACGCGCATTTTCTTGGAGAGATGAAGGCTCGAGGTACCATTCGGCGCCATATCCGCAAGGTCAACAGAGCTATAGAGCTCAAGAAGCAGGAAAGTGGTCCAGAAGAAGAGGAAGACAGCTATTTGAGGTCTGCTAGCGACGAGGAAGACAGCAAATACGAATTGCATGGGTTCATAGGGCAAAAGGAGTATGAATGGGTTCATGATCCGTCCTCTGACGAAGACTATGCAAATTGTCAACTTCCTGGTTTAGTATGGCCGAGAGATGATCGAGATTGCGTCTGCGTATACTACCGTGGATGGTTTTTTATGTATCATGATGCAGATACCAGTTTCACGCGTGGGGAAGCAGAGAAGCGTGCGGTTTCGCTTGTCCGGTTTGATCCTATCCCTTTAGAGTGGGATGAAGAGCAGGATGGCGTTAAGAAATGGGATCCGATGGATCATCCCCTTTGCTCGGAACCGATCCCAATCGTGAATGAGGGCAGTGATTATTCCCTGGGTAGATGGCAAGATAACAGGACCAGGGAATCCTGGGAGCAGAAGGCTGATGAAGCTACTACTCATGCATGGGAATTGGGCTGGAAAAGTTGGTGATGTTACGCCTATGCTCGTTTCCTAATGGTAACCTCGCAAGAAATATCCGATACTGTTGGCCTGTTTAATCGATGACTACGAGCTATATGTTGATAGATTCCAATCTGGAACAAGCTTTAGTGCATTTACCCAGGTCAATGGTCCTGCGCACCGTTCGTTGATGGAGGGCTACTTCGGTCAAGTTCCGTGTACACTCTAGAGCATCTTCATAAGCCCACGCATAAGACAGTTGAACGTCGACATCTTCCATGGAGTCGCGGGCCTCGGCTTCCGCGTCTCTTTCACCGAGCTCCATGTAAGTCAACCGGATGAACAGTGGCTGTGCATAGATTGAGTGCCCCCTAGACTGTCACTCCATATCCAACATATTCGTTCAGGAATTACATGATCAGTTACAAGACAAAAGTGGTAAATGCGGCACTTGGAAGAAATGTGTTCTTTTTAAGAGCGTTAAGCGGAGCTTAAATACTAGACAGGATAGATATTCTAATATATTGTAGTTCCTATAGGTGTGCCATGGCCACTATCCGGAAGACGGTGAACTCAGATTGCTTACGGTTGTGCATAGACAGAGTAACGCTTCTCATAGCAAATCAGTAGACACAATACCAACTGATTCATACTCAAAAGCCTTTGCAAGGACGCCGTCGCTATTGTTGCCAGCAGCAAATGCCCATCTTCACGGCATTTTATCTAGCTTGTCTTTGTCAGCGGTTCATCAGACTTGGTGCTGTGTTATCCAAATTACTGTCAACCCGCTAGGGGATAGAGAGAATTAAATGACTACCACGCGACTTGAAACATCTCGTTGTTTGTTTGGGATGTATCCGTGTCAGTTGTTTCCATGGGAATAATACAGACAACCGAGAACAAAATCCACGGCTACTGCTCGAGGTCTCGACGATGTTATTGACGTTAACGCGCCCCGAGCTTTGTAAGGTTGCTAAGCTTCCTTCAAACTTTCGTGCAACCTGTGCTGTAAAATGCACAATAGGCTTCAAATAGCTAACCTGTAGTTGCATGATCCGGGTGTTGTTTCCCGGAAAAGTTGCTGTGCCAAACTACAAGCTTACAACAGGTAGCATCTGCCACGCCTATGGTAATTTGAACTGTCTGGGAGGATCCCAGCTATTTTCTCTAATCAGCAGTCTTATTTGCGAAAAAGTACTCCATACACAAGCAAGCTTTTGGATGAGTATGAGCCTTTCCTGAAATGTGGTGGGGAACAGCTTTGCAGCTCCAGTCAAAGAGGCCAGCCGTATCTCTTCCATCTCTTCCAGTCGCCAATGAATGCACAGCCACTATCCTCAGTATCACTATCTCTTTATTCAGACAAAAAGAAAAACTACAGAGGTGGATATGACCGGGTGTTGTCTAGACCATGAGTCTACTCATCATGCGATCGACGTCTGACGGACAAGTCACGACAAAAAGCTACCGACGTCATGCCTGCCGTACAAGCAAACGAGATCACTCAGTGGGTCCGTTCCGAACTGACACAGAGTCCCTGATAAGATCTAAAATCTCACTGAATCCTCCGTAATCACCAAAGGTCCAAACTCCTACAAATCTCACAGACACTACCCGCAGAACAGCCTCTCGCTTTGGCTCAGCACTGTCGCTTGATGCGGTCATTAGAAACGAGCTGAGACATGGCCTGTTGATAAACCTCCAATGATTACGATCGTTGCATGTCACTCTCTCGCACTTAATAGAGATCGTCTCTTCGACCCACGGCGTTACGCGTCGCATGTGGGGGGTTGTTTTGAGATGTAGCTACCCTATACCAGAACATGATGTGATTCTCAACGCCAAAAGTCCAGCACGTCAGTCAACCGTTGTTGCTATTTCCGTAATACGAGAAGGCTTATTTTATGCTTATGTTTCGCTCGTGGAGGAGTAAAACCAGATCTTAGATTCGTTGACTAATGCAGCCACAATCAAGGAGCTGAGAAAGATTCTCGAACAACAGTAAACAACGCTCATACTGAAGGTTATTGATTGGGTACAAGGTGAAGAAGCAAGCATCATGTACACGCGTACGGACAAAATCCGTCAACGCTGAACACTCTCAGCAAATCACTGACGTCGAAACAATGCTACCAGCCTTTTGTTTCCTGGACGGGCGGATGCATGCCCATTGATCTTCATTCTGTCTCGGCGCCTCTGCAAAACCCAGCCAGCCGCTTGCAAGCAAAAATGGTTAGCGATCGGCTGACAGTCAGGGCAGTATCCTGGTCGACAGAACCATCTTCACCTCGGCAGTTCAATCAAGGCAGTTTCTTGGACGCTAGACGCGGCAATTATTTAACCGTCGAGAAGAAAGAAGGTTGAAGCTAGATAAACAAATGCGCAATTAGGCTATCAATCGGAAGCATCACCAGAAGAAACTTTAATATCGCCAAGCTTTGTGGTGGTTTGATTGCCAAGCAAAACCGTTTTGATGGGTTCCGTCGATGAACCTGGACAAATTAATCGAGCGCCGAGTCCGTCAATCGGAAGTCCGACTTGGCCCTCAGGACAGGACCATTTGTTACTCTACCAGTTTGGAAAAGATTAATCTTGAGTTTGAAATTGATTCTCCATTGTTTTCGAGGATCAGATTTTGGTCTGAGTGAAAAACCGGATTGTCGCACGATCGCCGGAGAAATTATAGCCACTCGATTCAAGGACAGTGGAGAGAACAGCCGAAAGTGCGGTTTCAGGATAAGAAAGCCATTTATCATCAGCTGGTGATTGTTGTCGCTGACTATAGCACCCGTCAACGTACCAACAGTCATAGTCACCGGAAGTAAGCAGCATTTAATTGCATTTTTAGGCATCGCGAAGAAACAACATGATAAACTGTCAGAATAAGGATTTGCCAAGCAGCCAAGGACATCTTGACAGTGTTTTCGCCTACCCCTGGCAAGGGGCTGTCCAGGGGCAGAGAGGGAAGCTCTGGCCACAACGGCCAGAGTCCGCCCCATGAAAAGCAATAAAGGGCTTGAGAAATGACGCAACGACTGATTAAGACACTCGTCCGCGGTCATGGGGTAGGCCTTGTTGCGGCAGCTTGCCTTGTTTGGGGCTAGAGACCCCTGTAACCTTATTCCCTTCAAGCTTTTGCTGGCCAATTTTGCAGACCAACCAACTTGAAGAACAATGGACTTGTTGCGGCACAGAAACAGCTGAAGAGGATACGGATAATGGTCATCAATACGAGAGGAAGACCTCGTGAAAAAAAATGCATTCTCATCACCCGCCGCACTTATGCATGCATGCCAATAACATTCCTTCTCACGATAAGAGGCAACAGAAACAAGGGGCACTGGAATCTTAGTGGTCAGCCACCCCAGTCCATAGCAGACAGGCCAAGAGATTAAGTCGCCCAGGGCCTAAATTAGCATTCTCTGCACTGTAAGGGGGAGGCGAGTGTCGAGTCTGGGTCTAGATTGGCATTGGTGCGATGCGCTTCCATCAGTAGTCAGATCGATGGTCGGTTGCTTAAAAACACTTGGCATCAAGAAGCCCCCGCAACCTTAAAGGCCCAACACGAGACCTTATTTTTGTCGCCGTATTGATGACAGCAGACACGATAAGATGATGGATATAATGGGAATACGGAGTCTGGGTCTGTCAGACTTATTCTTCTTCTGCTCCTGTGCCTCTTTTTCCCTCTCTTTGACGCTGATCCTTCCAATCAGTGGAGTCGAGTCACACCCTGACATGGCCTCTTCCATGGTCCGTCTTCCAGCGCTCTGCATTTTTCTGTGGACCCTTGAATTGCGAGGGTCAACCCATGGAACCCAAGCGCTCCGCCGATCAGGGGGGGCTTAACTAGTGGAGTTTAGCCACTGTAACTGATTGATCTGATCACTGTAGGGCAAGTAATTGGAGACTCCATGTTTCGCAACCAGACGGTCTTACGCGTTCCGTTACCTCATATACTATTAGAGGTAACACTTGACACTTTCTTCTTTTTTTTCTCTTGTTGTTCCCGAGTGATCGTCTCTGTTTGCCTTGTTTGTTGTGTGTTTTTTCATCCGTCCGCCCGTTGCGACAACCTACCAGCCCTCCATTTCGAACAAGTCCCTCTTTACGCTTGTCTCGACACCATTTTCTGTTTATTGTCTCAGTTACTTAACCCTCACATTTCTGAACAAAAATCTCCCTTCCTCCCTTACCGATGGGTTTTTGGTCTTTGTAAACGGGGTTTCCTTTTCTCTTTCTATTTCGTCACTCGCTCGACATAGCGCTGAAGCGCCCCCATTGCAATCGTTTATTACCACACTACCAACAAAATATCCTACCTACGACAAAGGTATAGGATCGAATTAAATACACAATCGCTGTCAAAATGGCTGCAACGATACCATCATCGGGCGTTGCGCTCAACAGAATGCTGGCCCTTGGCTTGACGCTGGTCGTCATCCTGGGTATTGCTATCAACCAGCTTCAATTCGGCGACGACCCATATCGCTGCAAGGCTTTGCTAAATGATGGCAACTGGCTTGATACACCTGCGGAAAATGGAAGTAGAGCGCCTTTCAACAACTGGCAGCCTCAAGGATGCATGCTGCACAAGTACAAGAAGGAGGAGATTGAGCAGTGCATGGAGGGACGACACATGCTGTTTGTTGGCGACTCTACGACTCGCCAGGTCTTTTACGGCATGGCTCGTCTGGTAAGTTTAATTGCAGCGACATAGTTCAATTAATTGTTGGTGGTAACTAACCCAATTGAAGCTCGACGCTGAAAAGGCCGAGCAAGTCCGCGCTAAGAGCAAGAAGCACGAGAGCCACGACGAAGAATTCGCCGGTATCCGCCTCAAGGAAATCTGGGATCCTTTTGGCAACGAGTCCGACATCGTCCGCGACGAACTCACCCTCTACCACCAAGAGAAGCTCAATCAAGTCCCGGTCGAGGAACAAAAGGGCCCCGCCTTAGCCTTTGTTGGCATGGGCGTCTGGTTCGCCGCCCGCTTCGAGGAGGAAGAGTCACTTCCCAAGTTCCAGTCCGCCTTCGCCAACATCTCCGAGCTCGTCTCCCACAAGGACTTTGCGCCTTTCGGCAACCGACCTATTGATCCCCGCGATGGCGTTGGCAATGAGATGTTCTTTGCGCCCGTCGCACCACCTTTTTACGATGAGCTTCCCGAGTATCGCAAGACTGGTATTGCTTCGGTGCCTGGTGAGGTTGAGGCTATTGATGAGTTCCTCAAGACACAAGAGGAGGAGTCCGGTGTTCCTATGCTTTGGTCTTACCCTGCTCTACAGTATGAGCAGAAGGACGCTATCGGCGACCATGAGAATGGCTTCCATGTTACTGACCAAGTCGCTGAGATGAAGGCCCAGATCCTTCTCAACCTTCGCTGCAATGCCAAGCTCGACATGCAGAACTCTTACCCCTACGACCGCACCTGCTGCACTAACTACGGCCAGAAGTCCTGGGTCCAGATCGTCCTCGTCACTTTGGGCATGATGTACGTCGGCGGTGCAGCCATCACCGAGATCTTCGCCCTCCGATCCAGCGAGGCTCCCAAGACCACCCTCTTCAACCTCGACGTCGCTACCTTCGTCACCGGCCTCCTCGCCTGCTACTGGGCCGACCGAACCCAGTCCTTCGCCAAGGGCTCCAAGGAGTACAACATGTTTGACTTCAACCTCATGTCTGCCATTTGCTTCATCATTGGCTTTGCTCTCATGACCAAGTCCAAGCCTCCCCCTCCTCGACCTGGTGCTGCCGCCGCCGCTCCCGCCCCCGCGACTCTCGACGACGCGAAGCCTTTGTCGCGTGATCAGACCGACGAGTGGAAAGGTTGGATGCAGGCTCTTATCCTCGTGTATCACTGGACCGGTGCCTCTCGCGACTTGAACATCTACGTCGGTATCCGTCTCTTGGTCGCTGCGTATCTCTTCCAGACTGGTTTCGGCCATGGTGTTTTCTTCAGCTCCAAGAAGGACTTCTCCTTCAAGCGTGTCGCTGCCGTGCTCCTCCGTCTCAACCTTCTCAGCTGCGCTCTGCCTTTCTTCATGAACACTGACTACATGTTCTACTACTTCGCTCCTCTCGTCAGCTTCTGGTTCCTCATCATCTACGCCCTCTTCGCCATCTGCCCCAAGTACAACGACAACACCTGGGCCCTCATGGCCAAGATCGGTATCTCTGCCGCTATTTGCCCCGGTGCTATGCTCTGGACACCCGTCCTTCAGTGGGTCTTTGATGCCTTGAACATTGTTTTCCGAATTGAATGGGATCTCCACGAGTGGCAGTTCCGTCTCGGCCTTGATGGTCTCATCGTCTACGTCGGTATCATCATGGGCATTGCTTCCGTCCGTACCAATATCTACAACAAGATCCTCACTCAATCTTACGGTCTGGCCGGTATCGCTGGTATTCTCTCCATCCCTCTGTACTGGTGGATCGCTGTTAGCAAGGCCGAGAAGAAGCAGGACTACACTGCCCTCCACCCCATCTTCTCCTTCATCCCCATCATGGGTTTCATCGCCGCCCGTAACATGTTCCCCGCTGCCCGCACTTGGTACTCTCGATCATTCGCCTGGATCGGTCGCTGCTCTCTCGAGACTTTCACCCTTCAATTCCACATCCTCCTCGCTGCCGATACCAAGGGTCTTCTGCTGCTCGACATCTTCAAGGGTGACGGTAGCCTTCTTTGCGACCGATGGAGGTCTCTGATCATCATCGTTCCCGTCTTCTTGTGGCTCAGCTCTCGCGTCGCTGATGCGACCGGTGGTTTGGTCAAGCTCTTGACCATTGACTGGGTCTCCGAGGACCAAGAAGAGCAGTACGATGTCGAGGCCAAGGCTGATGCTGAGCCCTTGATGGGCGGCAGCATGCTATCGCCATTCACCCGCCACATGCCTTCAACATCATCGTGGGCCAACAACCTCAAGGTCCGCATGCTTGGCCTACTTGTCCTTCTCTGGGCATTGAACTTGGTAAGTTTCATCACCCAATCTCTACCTCACTTCAATTACTAACATTCTCCAGTTCTACTAGACATTTGATTCATCGCATGGCATTACAACGAGGCGTTTGGAGTAGCAGTTTTGCATAAGCAAGTGAGCTAGGCTCTGGCATCATTCATTACAACATATTGTTGGCATTTATTATTTTTTCTTTACTTGTTTACGGGCGCATTTCCCCGAATTATATATCATGACACCATACACATTCTCAAAGCTTTACACAAGCTTATACGGCACGACATAACTAGATTTTATATCGTAATGATAGACTTGACACATGATAACCCCTCCATCTTGATGTCCCGCCTTGGTGTTTGTTGTGCTTTGACCTCGCGTCAGCACGGCCTAGTCCCATGTTTCATAACCATCTACAGCGCATAATCCAAGGCGACAGTTCATGTATGAGAATTGTCAGAGCTCTGTTGCGGGTGTATTAATAGGTGGTTTCATCTAGACTTTTCATCCACCACTAGTAAGCTTGGACTTGGCGATCGTCTTGGGATGATGCTAGTCTCACAGATGTTTCGACAGTGAACCCATGCGTTCCCCAGTTCCAGCGAAGCCCGCTAGAACGCCCCGGGCGCGTTCTTCAAACAGAGCCAATGATGACCAGCTTATGAGGTGACTAAAATGCTGCCAGATTTATTGTTCAACATCAACTGGCTCAATCGAGGCTTACGTTGCGCGGGTTGTCTACACTTTGTCTCATAGCAAAGCCTTACTTCTTGACGTTTAACGTTCTTTATTAACCCTTATGTATATAAAATCACGGAAGCTGAACTTTACTCCCGGCTACTATGGGTCTTGCGAGTAACATACTCCATTCCCTGACCTTCATTTTTGTTTGATCCTCGGTTGCTGTGCGCAGCACGAGCTTCGTACTCCTCTTGGTCCAACTGCTGCTTCCACTCGCTCTTCTCAGTGTGGTGTTCATTCTTCTTTCCTGGCATGCTGTCCGTCTTCTCCCGCTTCTTTGCCATCAACTCGGCGTCTTCTTGGGCGAGTTCGGCGTCAATCTGGGCGCCTCTAGAGGGCTGGTTGCCGTGCATGGTGGCCTAGAAGGAGTTCAAATATTAGAGAGACCTATATAGAGCTGTGATGTTTGGTGAGGGACTTACTGCAAAACCGGGCTGGTGCTTCATCTTATCATCAATCTCTCGCTGTGTCTATTCGGCTTGTCAATTGGTGTCTGCTTGTGCTGGAGGAAAAGCCTACGTCGCTCGCCCGGAGCTCATTCATGATGCCATCCTTGTTCTCTGTTACATGTTAGAGCCTGAACCTAGCATGTTGAGGTAGAGCTTACGGTAGCCCTCTGTGTTGACACCATGGGTGCGACCCTCCTCACGCACAGCCTCTTTACTGTAATGGCGCTGGTCACCGTCCTCGTAGGTAGAAGGATATCCGACGTTTGACATGTTGATTATTGTGATAACTGCAAGATGAATTGATAGTAAACAAAGCAATGACCGAAAAGAAAGTGGGTGACGTCTTCTGCTGAAAGTCTTTATATGCTGGCTCATGGACCATGGCTCTCATGTCAGCGTCATTGAAGAAGAGCTATCCTGGAGCTACCGGAGCTTATGTTTACACCAAAGCGTCATAAAGACATGATGTACGACTCGATATCAATTAATAAGGCAGAGATCATCGAATGGTATCTGCTCAGATGCAATTGAGTTGTCATGTCGCACGACTTGACGGCACGGCATCCGTCACCATGACACCTTGAGAGGTAGCTCAGAAGCTCATCGAAGGATGTGGGGTAGATGTCGGACAAAAATGTCCATAAAATCACTAAGTAACTCTCAACCAGTGACCAACAACCAACATGTCGGTCTGCATTATAACCAGAGAATATGAAATCGATTTCACTTTCTGTCGTGATGATGCAGGTTAGAGGCCGTGAGGATGATGAGGTGATAGATAACAGATAAGACTGAAGATAAGATATGGTGGTCAAGATAAGAGAAGACAACCGAGATCGAGATCGGCCTCTCACGTGATCATGAATCTTCGCGCACCGCGTTAGAATTTCGACAATTCACGCGGTAAGAGGTAATCCAATTGCCCGTTGAGTGACTCAAACGTCGTCATTTCCCGTCTTATTTCCTCTCGGAGCTTCGAAATTCGTCATGTCTTCTGGGACAACCGAGCAAGATGTCTTGCCGAAGGAGCTTATGGAGCTCCAGCTCGGTCAGATTGATCTCCTCATGGCTATGTATTCCTCCGATGACGCAATTTCTATGGACTCAGCGTCCGCTAAGACGATAGAGGCGTTAAGGGATTGGTGTGAGAATGAAGATGGAGCCATACCTAAGGTTCCTGAGGCGGGGATCTATCTTCTGCTCAAACTCGAGGATTTGGGAGAGGATAATGGTTCGGCTCATTCATTGCAGCTCACACTTAACGTCCCTTTGACATGTCAAAAAGGGGAAGAGTTAGCAGAACCGCCGTCCATCAAAACCAGGATACAACAGCCTAACTGGATGAGTAAAGGGGATGTAACGAAGTTGAACGCAGAGCTTCCAGACGAGGATATCCTTTCTGTCATTGAACACATCAAGGAAGCTGCCAGTCAACACTTGACCAACCAAAAGCAAGCTGAAGTAGCCAATGCCCCAAGTCAAGACACATCGATAGTCCGGGTCTGGTTCTACTTTCCCTCTATCAGTACTAGAGCTAAACGGGACGACTTCATAAACTACGCTCCGACATATGGGCTTACAGGCTTCCTGTTAGCTGGTAAGCCCGGCATTCTGTGTCTCGAGGGGGGCTCGATTGCAGTTGATGACTTTATGAAGTGGATCAAGACGGAAAGCTGGGGTGACATTCCCGCTCACCACAAGAAGGTTAGTCAACGAACTACGGTGAGACTGGAGGGAACTGACCTGAAGCACAGGTTAGCGAGAGGTATCGGGAAGAAGACGTGGATCTGAAGCGAGCTTTTACAGATATGCAAGAGATCACCGACATGATTGAGAAGCGAGGAGCAAGAGGAAACCGAGGAGATATGAAGGCTTTGGAAGCATGGCTGGTAGAATGTGGACTCGGAGACGCCTTTGGCAAGATTTTGATGTAACCAAGAAAATGCATCGAAATAAAAGTATTGAATTGACAATATCATGCATGATTGTTAACTATCCAGTAGTGGCTCTAGTTCTAATGATGTCCAACGCCGGCTATGACAAAAGAAATATGCAAAAGATAAATGTGAAAGCTGCATTATCACCATTTAAACACTCTGAGCGTCGACCTCTTTAGCCGGCTGCTGCTTCTGCTTCTTGGTGAACAGCTTCTCCCCAACCTTATCTGTCATCTGGTCTGCCTTGTCACCCAAGAAGGTCTTAAGGCAGCCGTAGACACCGGAGACAAGCCACAAGATAGCGTTGACGAGGTCGATCCAGACAGCCGTCTTCATAGCACCTGTGCTGGCGCCCTTGTACTTGTCGTCGCTGTCTCGGGGGAGGAAGATACCGGCGAAGATGCCGAAGACAACGAGCCATGTGATGAAGAGAATGAGATCCCATGCGAAAGCGCGGTAGGTCTTGAGGAACTTGATTCGGCTGCCAATAACGGGAAGAGAGCCGAGAGGTGTGATGGCGACGAAAATGAGAGATGTTGCGGCAGCGAGACCAGCGATTGTGAGGGCGAAGTACCACTCAGGTGAGAAGCCATAGTTGTAGTCGTCATCGCCCGCCTTGTCAACGCGATGACCATAGAATCCGACTGCGATAAGGGCGAAAATAAACTGAAGACCACGGCAGATGAGACGAGGGACTGTTTCGAAGGTCTTAAGCCAGGTCTTGCCCATGGTCTTGCCTGTCTCGGCGCCTTCATTGAAAGCAGAGCGTCCAGCTTGTCGACCCATGTCTTCAACCTGACGACCCATCTCCTTCTTATCCGCAGTGCGGAACTGGTTGGCGTGGCCAGCGAAGGTGTTGGCCGTCTGGCCGAGTTCAATGACGGTTTGACCGGCCTTGATAGCGTTGTTGAGTCTGCTCATTTTGAAAGAGGGTGAAGTGTAGAATGCGAGGGTATCGTAGTGAGTGTTTGAGATATATGCCCAAAGAGAGTATTAACTGCACAGCAGTAGTGACAAAAGGAAATAATTAATGGTAAAGATGAAGTGATTGATAGTGATGAAGTGAATGACAACGAGTCTCACCATCACGTCTTTATAAAACTCGGTGATCAACATCGTCTAATAGACGCTGATGGGCCATTCTCGCAAAGAGAAAACAACAGCCAATCGAACTGACAATGAAACAAAGGCCTTTGGTTTGTAGGCCTCAATTGCTTGGGCCCAATCGTTTGTTGTTTTGGCGCTGTAGTCAGGCGCTTAGCGAAACTGGGCATTTGTTACGCGCCGCCAAGCAGAGCCAATCGTGGATTTTCTGGGAGGGAATAAAGAAACGAGAATAGAACATTGCGAACAAGTGGTATTGGAGACGATCAAATTGACGCGCGTGAATTAAAAATAAAGATATACGGTTTCAGATTTAACAGTGGTTTATTATTGGCTTTTTGGTGTCTTTGTCGCATTCTGGAAGAGGCCTGGAGATGATCTGTTTTGGGCACTGGAGCGGGGTCCTGGGGCTTCTTTCACCACACTCTCACTGATCAGTTTAGCGACCATGAAAGGTGGATGGATCCAATGAGTGTCAGAACAATTATCCCATAAGGCTCAAGCTACGGATACAGACTGCAGAAACATGGTAGTCCAGTTGCTAGCCTCTCAACCAAATTATTCCGCCTGTTATACCCCAGAACAGGATCTCTCACCTTTGTGTGTAACATTTGTTCCCGTCTTGACCTTCCCAAACAACCCTAGCTTCATCAAAAGGTCAGCACCTCATGTTTGGCTGGTTCGTAAGGCCAACTCGTACGGGTTTGTCCATACAACTAAGCAAACAGCATCTTACTCCCAAGCACAGCAGCAAACGCATCGGTTTATATGCCTATTTGTAACATAAGAAGCTTACCGATTGAGGCGCAGTGCATCCTTCGTAGTCTACAAGTCCGAATATTCGGCGGAACATTGTGAAATTGGACCCCATCTGTTGCCCTACGGCTTACTTATCGCATTACAAAAGAGGGGACTTACCAATCAACGGTAATGCTAAACCACGCTATGTCCGTCTAGGAGCCTCGGTATCTGCAGGAACTAATTACTTTGAATGGATATGAAGAGTATATAAATTGAGGGGATCCCATGATCAACCTGACTCAATCAAACATTCTGTATCTTCAAATTCATAACATTCACAATGGAGAACCCCACACTCGTCATCGTTCCCGGCTCTTTTGCCCCAGCACACTTGTACGATGGCTTTGTCGAGAGCCTTAACCGCCAAAACGTCAAAGCAGTTGTCATCTCCACACCTTCAGTGGGCCGAAAGGAGGTCCCAGCTACTATGAGCGATGACACCCAAGAGATCACCAATGTTGTTTCCAAACTTCTTGATGAGGGAAAGCGAGTTGTCTTGATGACGCACTCTTACGGAGGCATTCCCGGAACAGAGTCTCTCAAGAACATCTCCAGAAAGGCCCGCGAGGCACAAGGCAAGGAGGGAGGCGTCGACAGGATCATTTACCTTACTTCGGTGGTCTTGCAGCCTGGTACAAGCAATTTCGATGCTTTTTCAGGAGGCTTCCCTGATTTCTTGACCGTGGAGGTAAATGAAAAACAGCGAACACGCCAAGGGCTTGCTAACAAACGTACCAGGACGACTACATGACCCTTGATCCCGCCGGCAACGCCCCGATCAACTTCTCAGACCTTCCTGCTGAGCAAGGATTGGAGTTGGCCAAGAAGATGGCCGACCATTCTACACCCAGCTTCAAAGAGAAGCTGACGTACCCCGGATACAACGACGTCGAGGTTCACTACGTTCTCTGCGAGCAGGACAAGGTTATTCCTCCCCAGTTCCAAACTGGCATGATTGAGGGTGTCAAGGCTTCAACTGGAAAGGATGTTACTATTCACACCATTGATAGTGGTCATGTCCCTATCGCTAGCCAGCCCGATAACCTGGCGAAGATCGTTGAGAAGGCTATCAAGGCCTGATTTCGTCTAATTATAGAAGCTGAAGTATCAATACAACCATAACATTCCTGACTATGTACAATCTCTCAATTATCATGCCTAGAAAACCTTGGCCAGGATCTTGTCCTTGATATTCTGTGGTGCTGCCTCCCGCTCATGATGATAGTGTTCGGTCAGAGCATCAAAGAAAAATAGATGAGACACCAAGTCCACTTCTGATGCACGGTGAAATCGCGTTCTCTTGAACAGCTTCCAGCCGAGGCCAATACTACCAGCCAGAGCAATCTAGCACTATGTCAGTCTCTTGTGAGAGGACCTTGACGACCCGAGGTACGCTTACTATGCCGTAGTTGAAGATGAAAGTCGCTGTGTTCCAGTTACCAGAGAGGAACACAGAGTACCCTTGGATCCTACAAGAATGGGTGAGTAGACAGTCGGAATTGGGAGGGGTCGACTCACCATAAGAAGACGAAGGCGCAGCAGAATGCCCAGTAGCCGGCATAGGGCTGGAAACTCGACTTGACGGGCAAGAAGGTATCTCGGTCCATGCTTTGAGCCTTCATGGCAGCGTTGAAACGGATCCAGGTAGCGGCCATGACTGTCCAGTTGCTGCTCTCGTTAGCTACTTCACCAAGCATGTATGAGGGAGAACACTTACAGCATAGTAGCGGCGGTACAAAAGCTGGGAGCAATAGTTTAAGTAAGGATGTTATGATAGATGGCAGAAATACTCACTTGAGAATCCAATTGAGGACCTTTGCGCTGGTGGAACCCAGAGCTAAAAAGGCGAGACAACCGAGCAGCATCACGACAATGACAGCCACGTATGGTACTCCCCTACCAGCGCAGTTAGTAGTGTGTGACCATCCTTCATAAAAGCTCACTCACTTGCTGTTAAGGCGTCGCAGGAACTTTGGCGCTTGACCATCGAGTGCTAGCGCGTGCAAACTTCGAGATGCATTGAAGGTATAAGCGTTACCTGCTGAGACGATAGTCGTGATAAGAACGGCAGTTACGATAGAAGGAAGAACAGGAATATTAAGACGCTCCATAGAGATCACACTGCGAGGTTTAGCATCATTACAAAGAATGAGGGTACTGCGACTCACTAGGGAGAGGCACCACTGTATGTGTCGGCGCCACCAGTCAGTCTAGGCATATGTTAGCAAGTAAATGAGAACTAATGAGAGAACCTTACGTCTTATCGTTGTATGGTACGAGAATCTGGGTCCTATATCAGCGCTTGTATCGAGCTGTTATGCCTCACTTACACCGACGCAAAGACAGCCACCGATGAAGAAGATCATCAAGCGATGGATGATCGTCTTGAAAGCTCGCGGAACTGTGCGACGAGGGTCTCTAGCTTCACCGGCAATCACTGTAGACATGTCAGTAGCGTTCAACTCAGAACACAACGGTATATATACTTGAGATATACTCGGGACCTCCCATGACGAAGCCAGCGACGTTGACCGCGTGGACGAATGATTGTAGCCTGCTACTTGCATCGTTGCCAGCCCAGACTCCAGGGTCTTTCCAGTATCGAAATCCGAAACGACTGTTCATGAGTCAGTCAATGTCAACTAGGAGTGTAGTGAGATATTTACTCGTTTAAAGGGTTACCGCCAAGCATAACAACGAGAGTGTACAGTATCAAGCCGGCTGCAAGTAAAATCTTGCCAAGCGCCAGCCAGACTGGCAGATATAGTTAGTGACAGGAGACTCAGTTGAGTGGTCGAACTTACACTCGACTTCACCAAATAGGTCCGCTCTCCACACATTGATTGCAAGATAAAATGCCAGAGAGACTGTCAGGTATTAACATGGGCCTGATGTTGCGGATTCCAAGTTGGGAACGTACCGGAGATGAGGATGGCAGGCGACTGGTCGTATCCCCAGTATTCGACAAGAGTATTGATGATAGTAGCTTCGAATATGACATAAGACGTTTGAGCAAACTGCACAGGGTCAGAAAGGTCAGATATTAGTCTTCGGTCGGCGATTCGATGGACGCACAAAATGATTCCATCCAATAGCCACACCAAGGGCTGGATCAACCATACGACCAGCGAGACGGATGAAGGATCCATCTAAGGGGAAGAGAGTGACGATTTCCATCTCTGTAAACACTCGTTAGACGTGGAGTCAGTAGCAGTATGCGGAACAGACTTACGGCATTGGGCGACAGAGAACACGACCGTGACCCAGAAGATGAAGGCTAGGAGGAGACATAGTGGTCCAGAAAGAACGCCTTTGCCAATGGCGACGAACAGAGCACTATGGCATATTAGTATGGTTCAGCTAAAATCAGAAAGATTGACCAACGCTCCGATAGAGCCAGCGAAAGCTGTAAGCTGGATGTGTCGAGGGTTGAGACGGCGATGATTAACGGATTCTTGGATGGCAGCTGCCAAGGTCGCGCCATCGAGTTCGGGAATACTGTCTTTCGTCTGCCGTAGATCCGTTAGCTATACTCGAGCTTGGTGCGGGAAGAGAATACTGACCAAACTGATTCCTCCAATCCCCAGAGAGTTGACTCGTTCGACATCGCCAGTGTCGTTTTTCGGGTGGTCTTTGGAAGTCTCAGGAAGATTCATTGTAATGGCGGTTCGAACAGTATGAACAGAAACAGATCAGAGAGGTCATGCATTTATCAGGGGAGAGCACCAAGAAGCATGGACTTGATGCTGTATTTCAATATCGGAAGGCGACTTAGCCTGACTACTCACTGTCCGGCCAAGACAACCACTGTCCAGGGCGCTAGCTTAACTATCAATCTTTTCTGCCTAGATTCTTGCTTAGTGTCAATTCGCCGCATCCTCGACCATCAAGTGATGAGCAAAGCGAGATCGGACAGTCAACTATACAGTTGTTATGCAGATATCATTTACCGAAGGCTGTTTAAACGACTTACACGCAGCGTTGAGCCAAGGGTTGCTTCACCGGATGAGATCCTAACCCCGCGACCAAAGATAAACATGGAGTACGAAGGAAGGTACAGGCGAGCGGCTGTTATCGAGCCCAACCAACACCGCATCTATATCCCGTTTCTGGCTAATGATCGACAAGGATAAAGGCATATTATCCTTCGGTCCTCGAACTATGAAGCTTTTGGTAAGAAACGCGGCCACCGGGAATAAGGAACTCGCCTCGGTTCCGACCAACTGGTATCAGCTTATCAATTGCAGTCAAAAGATAAGCTTTGAGGGGAACCTTGTCCATTGAGATAAGTCTTCGAACTGAGTTCACCGGTCTTAGCATGCCGAAATGTTTATCTCGCCAGGACCTTCCTTCGATCGCCCGTGACTAACCGTGGCCAGTGAGGGGATGTCGAAGGATCCGCGGCCGGATGTTCGTGCCCGCCCTTGTCATGTGCATTGATGAGGCCGGGGTCGGACATGATGACAGTTGCTATAAACTGGTAATACCACAGAGGTCATTACACAAACAGCGAGTGTAACAGTTGCACATTTTATTTACGTGGAACGTTGGTATCGTTAAAGAATTGACAAGATGGCACCTTCACTCGTCGCCATCGACGCTTCCGAGCCTCTCGACAAAATTCTCAAGATCATTGAACAAGATGGTGGAGTTATAGTCTCCAATTTCCTGTCACCTGAGCTACTCGAGGAGTCTATGGCAGCCAGTAGGTACTTACCGGTAGGGATAAGTCGAGCTGTAGGCTAAGACGTACTTCTGCAGTCGAGCCTCATTTCACCAATCGCAAGCTATACACCTCGACCTCTACGCACGATGAGCTTGGCGCCGACTTCTTCCCTGAAGGCTCACAGAGAGTTTATGTTAGTGACAGCACTACCAAGCGAAAGTACACACTGACACACCCAGGGACTGCTAGGAAAAATGCCTGAACAAATCATCAAGATTATGCGTCTTCCAGTCTGGCAAGGCATCATGGCACACTTCCTGAAGTAACCGAATCCGAACTTCTCATACGTGTATCAATGCTAACATACCTACTTAGCGACGAGTTTTCGTCATACACAGGCGATAAGCTGGTTCCGCAAAAGAGTGGCTATGTACTGGCGTCCACAGCTGCACTACGTTTGGTCCCTGGCGCAAAGCCACAGCCTCTCCACAGAGTGAGTACTGTGTCTCGAGCAGCTGTATTTCGCCACTGACAGTGAAACAAACAGGACCAAATCGCGTACCAGACTCGCCCAGACCCGAGCAACCCACTCTTCACTCCTATCTTTGGATGCTTGATCGCAGGCTCCAAGTGTACATACAAGAACGGGGTAGGTTACAGCCCATCGTTTCGAACCTAAGACTGATGATAGAAAGGCCACGGCAGTCATTCCAGGCAGTCACCTCTGGGGCTCGGATCGGGCGCCGAAGCCCGAAGAGTGCACATATGCTGAGATGGAGCCAGGCTCGGCTCTGTTTACTCTGGGATGTAAGCACTTGATGCTCTTACTCCTTAGTATTCACAGGGAACCGCTTACTAAAACTACTAATAGCCACCTACCACGGTGCCGGTGAGAACAAGTGTGACAAATCTGACCCAGATGCGTTACGCACTCTGTTCGCATGTTTCGCGTAAGTCCACTAGCTCTTGCGATTGTACACGACTGATAGTTGCGATAGCCAACGAGATTACTACCGTCTAGATCAGAACGAAGTCCTCAGCACACCTATCGAAATCGCACGAAATCTTCCAGATGATATTCTCAGAATGGCGGGATACTGTAAGCCAAGACGGAAAAACCCTGATTCCGAAGTATATACTAAAACTCTTTATGAACAGACAAGGCTGTCAGTGGTGTTGGTTATGTCGAGGATCATCAGAACCCGGTTGAGTTCATGCAGAGAGATGAGAATGGCATTGGCAAGTTTGGATCGGCCAGCAAGAACCTGGCAGTCTAAGAAAATGAAGATCGCTGGACACAAGTGTAAGAATGTTGCTACATAAGTTTGTCTTTGCTATTGAGAGATAGTTGACACCATCACATCTAAAACCCGATAGTCCCAATGATTGATTGAAAATATGGGAAGAAAGATGTTATATTGCCACAAGGTCCACTGGCTACCATTCTGATAAGACCAACTAGAAAGGTGTCGGCACAGGCTTCCTGATCCTGACACACTGTCCGTCAACACACTCGCGATGCCAGTTCTTAGGACAAACATAGAGCTTCCTGTAGGCGAAAACCGCTCAAATACCCGTCAGCATCAGTATTGGATAGTACAAATAGTCTATAGAGAGTAAAAGTTGACATGTGGTACTTACGTTTGTGTCCACCGCCACGAGGGAAAGATGGGAGACACTTCATCTGTAAGGCCAGTTTGTCAGCAAGTGTATGACAAGCTGAAAGCAATCGTGACATACGATATGATTACCATTGCACTCGCACTTGTTGGAATCGCCTATCTTGCATTTGTCCAATGTATTGGCGCATGCGGAAAGGGCTTCCGAAGACAGAGCCGCAACGGCGACAAGAATGGCGAGCTTCATTGCAGGTGAGATGGTGGTTCTAGAGCTTTTCAAAAATGATTGTTCTCAGATTTCTTTTAGTCCCCGATTGTCTGTCTGATCTAGTAAATTGTCATTGGGCCTTCTATTTATTCGAGTCGTCCAGCGGACTTTATATGTGCAGCCTATTTGTGTTAGAGTGCGAATAGAGGTTGGTTGTAGCCTTAGACCAAAACGTTTCCTGACTTACGGTAATATCCGAACTGAATACAAACATGGTTTCAGAATGATCCAACCGCTCTCAAAAGTAGGGGTTTGAACCGGTTGTCATGAAACCGTGTCACCACGTTGATGTTTGGTGGTCGGGGAGCTCAGCTGATATCAGGTTCTGTTGTCTTGGGATATTGACTTCCATTTGCGCTAAAAGCGTCACCGATACCCTATCTCTAACACCTGTGATACAGCCGGCCTTCCAGAAACGATCCTGAACAAGGCCCCAGAGCCTGACAAGCAGATCGTACCAGGTGATATGTCTCGCAAAGCCACACTCATGATTTGACTGTCGTGAAAGACTTCACGCAAGTGTCACAACTGATAGGAAAGCATAGCACATGGGCGAAGAAACAGATTCAGGAGCGCCAAGACCGTCTATCGCATCGATTCATGGGACAAATGGGGTATACAGTGCTTGCGACAAATACAACTATGATTCAAAATATTTACTGAAATAATGGAAGTCAACATGAAACTATGGTATATGGTATAATGACGGATTGGTGCCAATGTGATAAGGTCTTGACACGAAGCAACACATTCCCTCTCTTTACAAGGTATATCTGAAATCTGGTCGAACATCACCACTGATCCACTTCTGCTCGTCTGTCATGGCAGCGTACTTGGCATCCAAGGATCCTCTCGCACGACGACGGTTCTCCATGCGTAGTGCGAAGTGCATGAAAATGGAACCGCCGAGAAGGAAGACAATCTGATAGGCTAGAACCATGCCGTGACCGGTGAAGTAGCGAGGTTTCTGGGTCTCACGATAGATGTTGGATGAGACAACACCATTCATATTACCCCAACCGACGACCATGCCAAGAACGATAGCACGTTTGAGTGAGCCTTCGATGTTATTGTTGACCCAGGATACTGTGTTGGAAACCGTGGGATAGATGCCTTATCGCGGTTAGCAAAGTCTTGGATATGGGGTTCGTCAACTTACCCATTGCACCAAGGAAGACAGCGCCGTACTGAACATGAGGATCGGCAGAACCCAACAGCATGGCGAAGCCGATGATACCAACGAGAACAGTAACAATGTTACAGTAACCTCTCCACTTGGTACGATCTCCCACGAAACCTACAACGACAGTGGCAGCAGCAGCACAAGCATATGGGGGAACCGAAAGCAACTGCGCCTTGGTACCCACGTGACCCATACCTCGCAGAATGGTGGGCAAGAAAAGTGAGAAAGCGTACAAAGGCATCAGGCAGCCCATGTAGATGACCATGTACCCATACGTCTTCCAATCCTTGAGCGCAGCCCAAATGTGGCGCTTATCAAAGTCCTCAGCCGTTCTCCCCTGTCGATCCATGATGAGGCGGCGCTGAACACGAATGCGCTCCTCCGGAGTGAGGAAACGGGCAGTGTCGGGCCAATCAAAGACCATCCACCAGCAAAAAGCTCCAACGGCGACTGTGGCAAGACCTTCGAGGATGAAAATCCATGCCCAGCCTGGGCGACCGCCTATACCGTCCATTTGGGCAATTGCAGCAGCGAGAAGACCACCAAATGAACCGGCGAGAGCGGCAGCCGAGAAGAAGATGGCTGCTCGGGCACCGATCTCAGAGGACTTGTACCAACAACCGAGATAATAATTGACACCGGGATAAAGACCGGCTTCGGCGACACCGAGGAAGAAGCGTGCGGCGAGGAGACCTGGGTAGTTGTGGCAGAGTCCCATGAGGGTCATCACAGCTCCCCAGGCGATGATGATTCCAGTGAAGAAGATGCGTGGGGTCAAGCGCTTGAGAAGACCATTTGTGATGGGCTCAAAGAAAGCGTAACTGACGAAGAAGATTGTGAGGGCCACATTATAGTCGCCAGGTCCCATGCCCAGGTCGTCTTCCATGCCTGCGAGACGAGCATTGCCAATGTTGGTTCGATCCAGGAAAGAAAGGAGGTAAAGAAGGGATAACCATGGAATGAGCCAGATGTCGACTTTCCACATCAGCTTCTTGTCCTGCCAAGGTGTTAGAGGGTCATGTTGACAGGATGCCTGGAAGGACTTACAATTGCGCGACGCTCCTCTTCAGTCTTTCCTTCATCAGGATCAGGAAGCGTTGCTAGAAGCGCATTGCGCTCAGCATCAAGCCCTGAGGTAGGCGATTGCTTCAAGGAAGCAACATTCTCAATATCAACAGCGGTGGGCTTTTCCGACTCATTCGGCGGCGTACCGCTGCTATCAGTCGTCATCGTCATGGCGCAGAAGGAAGCTTATTCTATACGTCCAATATGCGTCCAGCAAGGTTGTATCGCAGAACACGTGTAGTGCAAGGTCAAAGTAAAGTGACTCCGCGGAAGAGATCTGGGACAGGAAAGTCAACTGAGGGGGAAGAACGGAAAAGGGCTTTCCTTTTTGTTTCCTCTCGGTGTGATTGACTCCCGCCGTGTACGTCAACGCCCGCAGCAAGCCCATCCCACCCAACAAGACAATGCGGGGACCAAAGACAAACGGGAGAGCCATTTGAAGATCTGCGATGGACGGACTAGGCGTTTCCGGGAAGGTCGACAGATTATCAAGACAAGCTTTATTGCCCAGACCTTGGCTTTAATTGGACGACCGGGGCCTCTAACTGTTGCGATTGCCGATCAGCTAGCTACATTATTGTCTCGGAAAACAGGGAATGGGGAAGTGACAAAATGCTCCGAGTCGAGTTAGCATTGAGAAACAAGTGGAAGACCGAATGCAACCCCCAAGTCTGGTCACGTATCAGCCTGAATAGCTGCTGTGACCCCGAATCTGACATGAATAAAGCCGATCCTCATGTCCACAAAGTCGACGACGGCGTCGTCGAAAGGTAGTCTGTGCGACTTGTGGCTTGACCAGTCCTTTTGTTTGTTATCGTAAATCACGAAAATAGCAACGATATCACCCAGTAGAAAGCCTTTCCAGTGCTAGGACATTGGAAGAAATGTCGAGTGACGAGGTGGGATCCCCTCCTCTTCCATCCCCATCCCATGCTTCCGTATCTTTGCGTTACAGCACTAATTGAAAGCTATCAGTAGAAATGCGTCAGCACGTCCCCTTCCCCGCAAAGCATCATCGATAGCTTCGACTTGTCACCGGACCTTAAAGCTAGTGCTGATGTAGTTTCGGGAGTCACTACTCAAAAGAGAAGCGTAATTGAACAAGTGGTTCTTGTCTTGGCTGACACAATGCAACGCCCATTCTTTGCTACTCGCGGTTGGCGCAGGGGCATAAGCTCAGAACGTGGTGCTAAGCTTGGTGGCTAAGCTTAACTCTGCTCTGGGAGGTTGGGGTAAGGGAGGGATGGCTTGAATGGCTGCATGGCTGCATGAGGAGTCGGGGATTCCTCACCGGGAATTGCGAGAGGAGATGAGACGGACTTTTCCGGTTGATATCGTATTCGCATCATTCATTTGTGAATGTCATGATAAGAGATTCGATCGGATGAAGTGTCACTTAATTACGTTGCGTTTGAGGTGGAATATTGGACATTCACGTCAAGATTCACAGAAGAAGCATTACGACATTACTCTTAGAAACAAAAGCGCCATCGACGTAGTGAATGCTGAGCCTAAGCTGACCAAGCTCTGTGCATAATCCACGTGGCAAACAGTCAATCGGGAGGGTTGCCCATGGATCTGATTATCCAGCAATTGCAGAAAGGGTGGTGATCTCGAGAGAGAATGCTCTAGCATTTTGGGGGTTGCGTGGAAATTAACAGAAAGAGTTTCCTGTTGGTTGGCTTTTCTCAGTGTCCGTAACCCCGGACAGGTGGATGCGACACTGGCTTGCTCCCTTGTGTGCTGCTCACTGGGAGGTCCGATGCTACTCTACCACGCCATCGGACCTTTTGCACAACCGGGCTGCTGTGTTTGTGCAATCGAGACATTGCAGTGCTGATGTTTGTAGCGCCATCGAACGCCAAACAAATGTCAATCGCCTTTGTTCCGCGACATCCGGCAGGTTAATTAGATCTCTGAGATTTATGCTGCCCTCAGTATGTACTTTTGGTGTCTATTTTAGACACAGCAGTTATGCCCTGGCTTTGGTCAACAGCCGAAACTCTGTCGTTCGGGGTCTTCCGCTGTGCGGGGTAGTCACTGTAGACATCAGTAAAAGAGAACTGTGCCTCAACATTCCGTAGCTATCGCTCTGGAAAGACTTTTCGTCGAACGGATGTCGTTGAATCTACCACATTCTAAAATGCTCGGCGCCAAGATACCACATACTCCATTATTCGACAACCCAGGATGCCAAGTGCCAAAGTGCGACACATCGCGGCACTTGAGTAACCACCGCTGAATTGCCGAAACCCGTGGGTTATGAAGATTTTACAATACAAATCCAATCACAAATAGCATTGATAATCGTCATAGCGGTTTTACACATCTACTCGTGACTGATGCAGACACTTCTTTTTTTCCAGGCTTGGATATTCCACCGAGGAACTGTAAATGCCGAGAGAATGCAATTGAAACGAATTCATTCATGCCTTCAATGTTCCGCGCCTTCTTGAATGCAATATCGCTTCCATCCTCAATCCAACTATATAATATCCTGTTTGCTGTGCCCATCCAACTCCACTCATGCATATTGATACATGTAAACTCCAAACCGACACCAGCCTAATCATCTCCTCAGAAAGTTAAATCAGAGTAATCATTACCGTAGTCATAAGATCGTAATGCATATAAAGGATAGTCATGAAAAGAAACAGAGTACTTCAGTTCGACTCTATGTCTTGAGGATGTTTGCAGCAACAACAATACCCCGAGCAGTCTTGCCAACCCACTCCTGGGCAATGGTAAAGTTACCATCCTTGGCATACTGAACACCCTCAGTGATACCAGGGAAGGTAACAGCGGCGTAACCGGTGTCGAGACCGGGGGCGTTGACGACGTGCTTGTAGAAGTCACGGTCGGGAAGACCATCTTGGGAGATGAAGCCACGTTGGAAGTCACGGTACTTGTGGTTGACGACCTTCTTAAGATCTTCATCATCAGACTCTCTGGCCTTCTCCTCAAGAGCCTTGACTTCATCGGCCGCTTCCTTGAAAGTCTCGATGGCTTCGTCAAGCTCTTCAAGGTCAAGGTCAGCATCTTCACCCTCAGCGTACTCTACAAGATCCTCGTAGTAAGCGCGAAGCTCCTTGGCGTAGTTCTGGGTGTCGAAGGGGAGAATATCGTCACTGGCCAAGTGGTAGGCGAGAAGGGAGAGGTACTGTCCCTGTGATGTATGGAGATGGAAACCTGGGTCACCAAAGTTCGACATCCAGTTGTAGGTGTCATAGTTGGAGTGGTAGTGCCAGATAGGATCGTTAGCACCGCCACTGCTTCCAGTGTCGAGAGAGCTGATACCACGGTGGAAGAAGGCAGTGTAGTCAGAACCAGAGCCCAGAACCTCAATATCACCATCGCTGGCATCGTGCCAAGCATCGTAAAGAGACTTGTTGAAACCACCGAAGTTAGGATGGATGATCTTCTTCATGGTCTCGGTAGCAAAGGTACTAAGCTCGGGTGAGGCACCGAGGTTAGGTCGAGGACCGCTGACAGCGACATCGATGTTGAGGTAAGTGACAGCTGTGTCAGTGAGCCAGTTGACATGCTCCTCAACCCACTCGGTAGAGCCAATGATACCCCATTCCTCAGCATCCCAAGAAGCAAGGACGATGTTTCGCTTGGGCTTCCAACCAGAGTCAGTGAGCTTCTTGAAAGCGCGAGAAAGCTCAATGAGAATGGCCGAGCCAGAGTTGGGATCACCGTTACCACCCTGGAGTAATTAGTAACGGATTAATGAATTTGAGAGGTAGACTTACGACCATCCAGGTGTCACGATGGTTACCAATAATAATTGTCTCATCAGCATTGGTTCCGTTGATAACACCGATAACATTGTGCACAGGTGCAATCAAGTCACGAGTCTCGGTTTGAAGATGAAGCTTCACACCAGGAGCAGGACCGGAGCTGTAATCAGCATCGAGAGCACCTGACCAAGAAGTGCGGTTGACTTCATCGGCTGAAACACCGTGGCCGTTGAGAGCCTTCAGCAGAGGCTCGGCGGCGGAGTATGAAATGGGGATGGCTGGGATCTTGGCGACGACCTCAGAGATATCAGCTCGAGGGGAGTCCTTCTTTGATGGGTATCCCGGTGTTGTGGGATCTCCGGTTCGAGTCGAAAGGAAGAGCGTAGAGCCCTTTTGAACAGCGCCGGGGTTTCTGGCAGGGCCATCTGAAGTTTGAGGTTAGTGTGGCCACCTCAAGAGCTGGGAAGATGTTCGTACCTGGATAGGCCTCAACACCCTTGGCAACGGTCATATTTCCATCATCACCAGGGTCGAGAAAGATGACAGCACCAATTGCACCATGGTCTTGAGCGTTCTTGACCTTGAGACCACGGAACAGACCGCCGTACTTGATAAGAGCGATCTTGCCCTTGATTTCGACACCGAGCTCAACAAGTCGGTCAAAGTCATCAATTGAGCCGCGACTGGTTCATAAAGTCAGCAGATGTATCTCAAAACCAATTCATGTCATGCATACCCAGCGTAGACGTATTCAGCAGAAGCACTGCCTCCAGGCGCATAAGCCAGAAAGGTCTGCTGAGAGATCTCAGTGCGGTTCGTCACATCATCCTCAGGAAGCACGTCTTCCCGAATGTTGATCTCATTCTTCGTGCCATTGGGCCCCGAAACGTGCAGAGAAGAGCTGACGGGATAACGGAGAAAGACATGGTATTCGGCAAGATGCGACTCGAAGCCATTCTCGCTCCATTGGTCCGCAGTCCATTGGGCAGCCTCTTTACCTTCACCGGCTAGCTTGTTCTGGTGACCGTAGTAGTCAGACCACTCGTCAATGGAGGAGTTATCGAAAGCATTGACGAGAATGGTTTCTTGGTCAGTCAGGACTGGGGGCCAGTTGGTGTCGCTGCGCTTGGCGAGAGGCTGGCGATGGGTATGGCGTTTGTGCATGACCAAATCACGCTGGCAGGCGGATGCGCCAGCAGCAAGAGCTGCAATGGCAGATAGCTTTCGAAAATGCATGATGGATTAATTGTCAATTCCAATTGCACCCGAAGCTTCTACTTTAGAAGGGTAGCTATGAAGAAAACGATGGGCAATGCCGGATATAAATGCATCAACGATCAGCTCTACAAAAGGTCCTAGGATCACGCATGCGGTGCCATGTCACCATGCAATGGCACCATCACATCTAGACGTCAATTAGATCCTTGGTATTCCCCAACAAACCGGCTTCACGTCTAATACCAAGAGAAGCCAGTGATTTGTTATCACGATGGATCAATGGGTTTCCCGGGTGAGATTCCTTTCCTAGCCAGTCAGCTTACAACGGTGAGCTTGTTTGTATGTCGTCATATGTTGCCGAGATAGACCAATGTAACCGAGTTGGGAAGCTCCCCAGAACTGGCCAATCTTGGCTGCTTGGCTATACTGCGGGGTTGATAGAGGAGGGGAATCGGTAGAGTCTTGACCTGCCTGAAAGGGACTGGTGAGTAGAGATACTTGCGTAACCGTTTGCTTGTCATCAAGTTTAAAGTTGTTCCGAATGTTCCCCGCTTTCTAGAATCATCGTGTCAACTCGGCTCTTACATGGAGCCCATATTTGCATTCATCGGTACAAGGATCGTCGTTGTAATGTTTTAGATGTTCAAGAAGGAGAGAATTGTTAAGCCTATTTTGCCTTTTGAGCAGAGGAAGTTCTAGCAAAATCCAAATATGACATCTTGGGCTGTGAATTAAAGTATAGGCTAGTGGCCTAGCTTGCCTCTAAAGCGAAGCCGTTGTCCCCATAGAGCCAGAAACTTTCTCGAGTCAGTGTTTAAAAAAGAACTTTTGCGACCTGACTACCCAACCAAGGGCAAAATATCCAAGTCGAAAAGATGACCTAGGCCATTGCGGATGCTGAGGCAGCCTACATAGGCTGCCATGCCGGGGTGGTGGCGGCTAGGGCGGCTGTCTAAATAATTTCGTTCCATGTCGTTGCGTTTTGCCGACTCTTGCTCCCAAGCACATCGTTAAGTCTTATTGATCTCTTTAAGTATCTATACGACCATTTTAAAAACCCTAAAACCTTAAGAAAACCAGTGTGCGAAATGGAAAATAATCAGATCATATTCTAGCCGCCAGGATTGTTGTGTCTTGCGGGAGTATCTCCTATTGGTCTAGACCAGAAAACTTGTTGGTTCTGAACCAACAACACATCAAGGCACTGCCTCCTAGGTAGAATTTTTTGGTATTCTTGGAGGGAATATTTTGGTGGAAAAAAGTGCAATCTTGGTAGGAAAAGCTATAGTAACAAGTGAATCTGAAGACTGACCGAGTTAGTTCCCCAGAGTTATGTTTGGGTTAATATTCCTAAGGTAATTACTGAACATGGCCGATTTTGAGACCTAGAGACTTTTCAAGCTCGTTTCACTTCATGCAATGTTTACAGTTAGCCTTACAACGTGTTGATACAAGGCGGACCACATTTTATAGCCACGAAGAGGCCTCTTCATCACTGCCATTTCCTTCTTTTTTCCTATAAATAGTCCATAACTCTTTCGCCATAGCTTCTATTACACTTCAAATTCATCAGGACCTTAACCTTGTACCACAAGGCCACAGCTTACAATCTACAGGGCCTCTGACAGGGTACAGATCTGATACTTCCGATACTGCCGGGTCTTCGCGATATCCAGGGAATACATCCTATCTTAGGACAGACATAGGCCTCTTAATATGCCCCCGAGAGCCAGAAACAGAGGTGCCGCTAAAATCAGCGAGGTCCGAGTTGAGCTGGGGTTTGGTAATAGTCGAAACCCTCCTGCTCAGAAAGCGTGCAAGGCGTTTCTCGACAAATATCGGCCCAGTCTCGATATGCCTGCCCATTACTTTACAAATTGGCAGGACGAGATTCACAAAAGGGAAGTTCGTATAATGGCGGAGAAGTTTATGGTAGAGGAGGGCGGTGGAGCTAAATACTGGCCTGCCGATGGTAGCTCATCAAACCGTCTGCGCTGGGGGGTCAATCCTGAAACTGATGAAATGTAAGTCTGAACTAACAGCCGGCGGTGACACAGTTTTTAAATATGTTTCTGACTTTCCTTGCAGCCTGAAAACGCTGGTGGCCCAGCTATTGTGCAATCTGAACAAGAAGACCCAGAAACGGTTGGCGGCTTCAGGTTCTGAGAATGAGAGACTCCAAGCGAGGGCAGGATCCTATCGCTCGGAAACCGTGGGCCGGAGGTGAACTTTCCTTCCAATCAAATGGATCACAGGCTAACGTTTGACTCGTTGCAGTGCAAGGGAGCCAAGTCCTTTCAGTGTGGACTCAGATTCAGATGAAGGAGAAAGTCACTGGTTTGATCTAGATGGTGATTTAGAGCCACCGCCACGTGTCTCGGGGCCTTCAAGAAATCCCTCAATCCCCAGCCCCAGTCATGTTCATGTAAGTGATCCGGTTCCCGCAGATATCGCTCGGCCTACGGAGACTCAAGGGCGAACTTGACACGTATGTAGAGATAGCTAACATGCAAAGACATCTCCAAATCCATCAAATCGACCGATGGTAATGCTACAACAGGACTCTGATCTGGAAGCAAACTCTGTGGATAGAGATAGGACTCCTGAGAAGCCAGCAGCACCAGTGGCTCGCATGACAAACATGGAAGCTTTGATTGGCATTACCTCACCCCGTCGGAGACAAAGGCCCGTGGAGCGTCAAGACTACCTCTCATTGTCAGATGATGATCTGTACCTCTTTCGAACCCCGACCCCAAGTGAGCCTGCCGCTTCAGTCCGGGCAGCCAGCCTGGAGCTTGGTGTCATGGATTACAGTATGTCAGCCGGAGCGGTATCCGAAGACGCACCCAACAGTGGATCCATTAGCGATCAATTCGGCGATGATACGGGGCATACTGTACCAGACGCTGATACCGTACCGGAGGAACACCCTCTCCCGACAACGGAGAGCGCGACGCCTCAGCCGGAGACAATCGCCATGCAGTCACCAGAGGCAATCACAACACCAGAACCAGAGGTAGATGAAGACCGTAGGGCAATGCCTCCACCTCCTCTCCCTCTACCCCCGCGTCAACCGATAGCTCAGGCTACCAGAAGAGAACCGAGATACAGATGCAAGTGGAATATTCAAACCGCTCCACGCAATTATAGGCTGTGGGGTCTCTATGGGACCTCTGGGCCTAGGTCTATGGCAGAGCTTCTTGAAACTCCAGCCTTCGAAGGGGTCAATTCAGTGCAGTTCAGACTTGAGGGTCAAGGTATGAGCTGGCAAGACGCAGTGCCAAATGATGATGAAGAAGCGTTTGAAGATATGAAAATCCGATTTGGAGATAGGATCAAGGACGATCTGAGAAGAGTGTCTGGAACGAGAGATTGTATTATCTATGAGATAATTATGGTCCCGGGTCGGTACATGGACTGTGATGAAGCGTTTGCCCGATAGGAAACTGTGTCTTATGGATACAAACGACGATTTTACGAGAGAGCGATCATAGATTGGCCAGCGACTTATGAATTTTTGTTTTATAGCATGGCTCCGTATATAGTACTTTTGCCTTGTTGATGTTGACGTTCATTCCCAATCTCGCCCATATGAGATCGGTTTCCCCTAACAAATATCATGGAATCATCCTCAAAGCTCGCCATCTTTGACAAGTTGACGAATAGTGTTAATCGAGCCATCAACAGCTACCTTGGCCATCTAAGACGGGTTGTTAGCTTTATTTGTTACAGCAGTCCAGTAGATAAGACTCACCTTTGAGTACTTTTCCCGTAACTGCTTGACCTTCTCGCTCCCTTGATCCAGCTCCGGGTGTCGCCACTCAAAAGCATAAGTCATGATCAAATTTCCATCCGGGTCATCACTGACGATGTTGGAGAAATTGCCTCCATCGGGTTGTCGAAAGTCGACCCGGCTTGGTGCAAATTCGTAGACTGTTTCCTGGACAACTGCATCGTCATCACCGCGCACCAACTTGTCGAATGTGACTTGGCGCGTGACTTTTGTTCCAGTCTCAGTCTGCTCTTCACTGAGGACTTCGCAGTTGAGGATTGGGGCGACAAATTCGTGGGCCTTGCGGACTTTACGCTGGAGGCCTTTCCATACCTGGTCTTCGGTGAGAACGGGCGAGGCACCGCTTGGGTTGATGGGGGCGCTGTATGCTAGGTTTATGACGACCATCTTTGTTTTTTTGAGTTCAATTGAAGATACCAATGTAGTAACTAGAGTTTGCGGCGATTGTAATGCGGATGGCTGGCTTTGAGCTTTGAGGTTATATGTTATATGGAATCTTCGGATATCCGAGGCTATGGGGTGATTATAAATCACGACTCCACTGTTTTTAGCCACGATCATCGACTCAGGTGACGGAACATTTCGCTTCAACGCTTTTAATTACAGAACTAACACTAACCAAGACTAGTCAGAAGTCTTGGCTCAACAGAACACTTCCGTGGGTATCTACTGCTTATCAAATTCCTCAATCTTCTCCTCTTTGACGGCTTTTCCCTGGATCTCTTCTGTCTCATGTTTGCTTCCCATACCAAACATACCCTTGGTAACACGAACAATAGACGCTCTGCCTTCCCAGAGAGGGAACAGACCGACGGCAATAGAACTGCAGAACAGCCAGATAATACCAACGACGACCCAGCCAGTGAAGAAGGGCTTAGAGAAGACGTAGGATGTTCCGTACATGGGCATCGGCCAGAGGATGAGGAAGGCGATTGTCATACAGACGGTCATGGTCTTGGCGATCTTTGATGCTTTGTTGAGTTTCGCCATATCTTCCTCAGGCGCCATAGCAAAGCAGGTCACGACAGCTCCCTCGGAGTCAACATTAGAGTCACTGACGTCATCAGCTTGCTTGATAGCTGCCATGGAGGCCCAATCGTAATTATCAGCGCCGAAGCCGAAGGTGAAGATGGGCACGAAGATCAAGGGACTCAGAAGCGCGACGACGTTTCCTGCGAGCATGGGGTTGTTTGTGCCGAGGTTGTCGACGCTGAGAACACCGTCGAATTCCTTGGAGCAGGTAACACACCAGGCGATAAGGGCGCAGATAAGGCCGAGAACGGGGGAGAGTGCAGCGGCGATCCAGTTCTGGCGCTTCCAGAGCAGGGTAAGAGTAGCTGGGATGACGGCTGCAGAGATCATCACACCCATCCACAGATATAGCCAGCCCATGGAAATTCCAGCGTAGTGAAGACCGACACTGAAGCTGGCCATGATGATACCGTATAGGACAACGGTGGTGTGGGAGACACCAATAAGTCGGCTGCCCGAGGCTCGAGGGTTGATGTAGGTCCTAGCGAGGGATTAGCTATGCCCAGCGATTGTCCAGTCATGACAACTTACTGGTAAACATCGTATGTGAAGATAGAAGACACAGCAATAAGCTGAGCAGAAGTAGCAGAGGTAACAGCCATAAAGATCATGATCAAGGTGCAAATAGCACCAGACTTTCCAAGCAGACCAACAGCAGCGTACGGCAGAACAAGGCCAGCCGAGACATCAGCAGGATCCATACGGTTAGGATATGTGGGGAAAGAAGGGCTAGTCTCAAGAGCGAGAGCGCTCAACCCCATGGTAGTCGCACAGAGCCAGGGGATGGCGAACCAGGAGAGACCTCCGATAATGTATCCAGGAAGTGCAGCGACAGGGTGAGCAGCGATGGCCTTGTTGTAGTAACCGTTGTCCATGAAGACGGTGCCAAAGTTGCCGACGATGTTGATGACAAAGAAGATGATACCCTCGCGAGATCGCATGGTGAGGTATGAACCTTCGGCGTTTCCTTCGACGGGGTGCGTGGCTGCGGCTTTGGTGAGGGCGTCGTAGACTTCGCTGGGAGATCCAAGCTCAGTGCCGGTTGCGTAGGCAGTTAGGGCGAAGATGAGGATGATGACGAGAATGATGACTGTGTGAACATAGTCTGTCAAGAAGGTGGCCTTGATACCTCCGAACATGGTGTACAGGACAACACCAAGAGGCAACAAGAAACAAGCCGCTGCAGTATGCATGCCAGTAAGAGATGTGACCACAGCAGAGCCACCAGTGAGCAACATGGCAGTAACAAGAATGTTGGTGAAGAGACCGAAGCAGATGTATACGCAATGTGTAATACGGCCATATCGAGCTCGAATAACTTCAAGGAAGGTATGCGCGTTAGGCGCTCTTCTCTTCAACTCAATAGCAATTGTCGCGAAGAGAATAATCTGAACAGTGGCACCAGAGGCGTACTGAAACCCGGTATTAGTCGCAAGAATAATTCACGGCGTTTGGTGCATAACATACCCAGAACGGTCCAGAAACGCCATATCGATACGCAACACCAGAGGATTGAAGCAGTGTAGCAGCCCATGTCCAACTGGAGACAACAGCTGAAGCCACAAGACCGGACTTGACTGTTCGTCCGGCTGTGTTGAACATTTCCGAAGTTTGCTTCTCATAGTTGTACTTTTTCAAAACGTATGTAGTAAAGATCATGCCGAGGGCGAAAAGAAACCCAAGACCCACGACGATGCCATAGCCATAGGCTTGGCTCAGAGGAGGCTCTACAGTGCCAGAGGAAGGACCGCCGCCACCAGCCATTGTGATGTATTTTCAAGAATTATTAATTTTATGAGGGTATCACAGCGACATTCAGCAAAAGTCTCCTTCCATTATCTCAAGATCTCATAGCTATATATCATTTCTAACTGGACTCACATGTGCATCATTTCTGTAACCTTGAGATACCAACCCTTCAATTCCCGGCGGGCGCAGATAAGCAACTCCCGCGATAAGAAATTCCCCACGGGGGCATGAATGATAAGGAAACATGCGCCCGGTGCTGATTGGTTAGAAGCTGCAGCTAACCCCCAGCCTCAAGAACGCCCTTATCAGTTGCGAACCCGGAGCGAGGGAATAAAAAGCCCTTTGTGACTGGCTGGCGGATGAAGATATGCACATGCAGTGCAGTATTGAGATAAGAATTGTGCATGTTTAATTATTCATTTCTTGACACATCGATGAGCACGCATTTCTTTACTCTATCTGGCGTAACACCGCGGAGGTGCACTCTTCACGTTGAAACCCTGCATAAAAGGCCTCGACCGCCAAAGATTCAGCCTCCTTCCGATGTGTATTTCTTGCTCGAAATGGCAGACGGTTGATAAGATAATCCAAATGTCATGGATTATTCCGATGCACATGATTTGTTCTCATGCGAGTCAATTGAATGTTACCCCACGAACTGCCGTCGCATGGATAAGGTTATTGATTGAAACAGGTTTAACGTCATCAATGGTGATAATCGAGATCTTAAGAACCGTTATTATGATCTTCAGAGCTAATAACGGTTTTCAATTGATGAACTGATAAGCTCGACTTTCTTTTCTCTTTCTTTTCCAGCTATACAGATCTGAAGATAGGGCCACTCCCCGGTAATCATCCGACACATGGAAGTTTGCTCACTGCTTTGTCCATAGCACAATCGCGTGGGTTTGAGCGCAGAAAGAACGAAACTGTTATGGCATGTGTTAAGCTATATCTTGTGACCGATGAATTCATGCCACTGAGCCTTTTCTGATTGATAACAAGTTTGTCGGTGGCATTCTCATGCAAGATCGGTTTCGCACGATGGCCTTTCAACCGCTGTATAAGCCGTACAGCAAGGCCTTGCCTATAGCTAGATATTTTCCGAAGTTAATTGATTATCTATGTGTAAAAGCCACTGTTTCCGTCGAATCTACAAAAACAACTGAACCTACAACTTACTTCACGATTTCGCACTAAACAATTGGACCTTACCCTGCAATGGCTCGTCTAATTTTGAGAGTAGAAATTGTCAAGGTGGATTCGTTCAAGTAGCCTGATTGGCTGTTATCACTTGTATCTCGGATCCACAAACCGATCTTGATCTAGCTCTAATATGTACAACAAGAAATCCCGGGACATGCTCTCCAATGTTGTCCGGAATTTTATCTGTTGACAATGGAGCGCTACGTACGAGTTGCCCTCAGGATGTCAGAAGAATTGGCCCCCGATAGCATAAGGGACGAAATAATTTGATCACCTTATGCCAGCTTAGGCTAGAATTTAGGCTACATTATTTCTGTAGCCTAAGTCTTAGAGGACATTTCTTCTGACACCCACCCACCTGGTTGCAGACTCGATGTTTGGATCCTGGAAGGAGCGGAATGCATCACGTATTGTGATAGGAGGACAGTGGGCCCATGCAGCGTCATTACCCCTCAATGCCCAGTGATCGTCATAGCTAGAACCCCTCAACACCATGGTCCTCGGTAGTTGAACAGTAGATCCAGGAATTGACTGATAATTAAACCAAGCTTCGCATCTCCCATAATCTGTCGTGACTCTATGAGATTGAATTGATTAGATACTATTACGACCTCAACACTCCAACATGCCCAAAAGAATTCTCGTGTCGTACGGTGTCGACGTTGACGCAGTAGCCGGCTGGCTTGGTTCATACGGCGGCCAGGATTCTCCTAGCGACATCTCACGAGGTCTCTTTGCCGGTACACATGGCGTTCGCCGCATGCTCAAGCTCTTCAAGAAGTATGATATCAAGGCAACGTGGTTCATTCCTGGCCACAGTCTTGAGACCTTTCCAGAAGAATGTGCGATGGTTCGCGATGCTGGTCATGAGATCGGACTTCACGGTCAGCTCCAAACTATTCCTGTAGCTTGCAGAGATAGCTGACTCTTATTATCAGGCTACTCTCACGAAAACCCATCAGACATGACCCTCGAGCAACAACGCGATGTTCTAGACAAGACACACAAAATGCTGACCGAGTTCTGCGGGAAATCGCCCCGAGGATCTGTTGCTCCTTGGTTTCTCTCAATCCCGACTCGAAATTTCTTTTACTAACTGTACTCTAGGTGGGAGACTAGTAAAGAAGGCGTGGATTTGATGCTTAGCTATGGCATTGAGTACGATCATTCTATGTCGCACGATGATTGCCATATGTATTGGCTGCGAACAAATGACAGCTGGACCAAGATCGATTATACGCAAAAGGCCGAAACGTGGATGAAGCCTTTAGTCAAGGGTCAGGAAACAGGTCTCGTCGAAATCCCGGCAAACTGGTATTTGGATGAGGTAGGTTCCATTATTCAGTGATATGGCCTTAGCTGACTTTGAACGCAGTATGTCGAAACCTTGCTTCACTGGTATGTAAGACACTGATGGAGTTCACAGCCTTCCACCGATGATGTTCGTCAAGAAAAGCCCCAACAGCCACGGCTGGGTCAACCCACGAGACGTTGAAGAGCTATGGAGAGACCACTTCGACTACTTCTATCGAGAGTACGCAGACGACCCGGACGAGATCTGTGTCTTTCCCATAACAGTTCATCCCGATGTATCTGGTCGACCACACGTGCTCCTGATGCATGAAAGGTATGCAGTGCTCTTTTTCAGACAGCCTACAAATGCTGATGTGGAACAGACTTATTGAGTATATTAATAAGCACGAAGGAGTTGAATGGGTTACTATGGAGCAGATGTGTGATGAGTTCAAGAAGAAGAACAAGCCGCCTAAGGGCGCTGTCATGCCTAAGGCTCAGCAATAGATAGATCTGCCAGTCTGCCGTGTTATCTAGGATATCAGTCAGTCTCACCATTCGATGAAGAAGCGAGATATATGTCATTCATGTGCTCAATGACACAATATGTATTTAAACGAGCTCATCGTCGATTGAAATGACCTTTCCGGATTACGATACAAGTTCGCTGTTACACGACTTTCAGCAATGGAACGTTCCCTTCAAAGTCAGTGAACATCTCATGACGCCCAATTAGATCTTGTTTCGCAACTCCTTAGAGGACGTCATGAATTTCCTCACAAGGCTTGACAATTCACGAGCCATATTATCTGGTGGTAACACTGCATCGAGAATCACGTTCGTACATGACGTTCCAGATACTCGGTTCTTTTGCTCCAAGGATAGCAGCGATTGCATATGAGAAAGCATTGGACTTATCGCTGTGACGGATCGATGAATGCCAGAGTAAATGGGTTTCGTAGGTTTGTGATGTTGCCTGTTGTGGTACGATGATGCTGTGAATTAGCTCTGCTCGTTGTCAAAACACGAGAGCGATTATCTCTAGAATTTACTGTGAGAGACTCTTTGACTGAGTATCTTCAAAAAAGCGATGGTCTGCCTGATGTCTTTGCGATTGCGCCGGTGAACATTGCTAATTTATTGCTGACGCATCAAGCTCTGGTATAACCGCGGCAGTGAAGATGAATGACAGGGAATAAAGCTTTGAGTAATTGTTTCCTACAGAAAACTTAGTTTATATCGCACGAATTATAGGCGCTGGAAGAATCGGCAGCGGCAGATGGGCTGGAATGTTGGTGCGGGGCTAACGTTGGGACGGATTGAAGCTATTCACACTTTAGCTGCCACAAAATCCCACGTGCTGAGATCATTCGCTAAAGACGAGTCAGATACTTGCAAAAGTTCAATTCAAAGAGAATACCTGCTTTCAATTGCTGACGCACAAACACGAGATGTCTCAACACCATAAGTAACGGCTGTGGCAATAAATGAGCCATCTACAATGCAAACAATGATGGCATGCTTGAAACGTTTATGCAGTGTCACCCGAAAGCAGAAATGTCGTGATCTTATCTCGGGGCATATCTCCCGGGCGGCAAAGATTCAAGCCACCTGAACCTTGATGCGGCCAGCCAATGTATGTCATACTTGCACAATACTGGTGCGCGGGGTACGAGAGACCAACGGAGAGGGTGTAGGACCGGCTCGTTGTGGCGCGACGTTGGTCCATTCACTGGTGAGCCTCTTATCAATTGACATCAGACCGACTTTATTAGCAGCACCTTCAAGAATGTCGTCTAAGGTGAGGAGGGAACGTCATTGTGCTCTTTCGTGATGATATACATATGTGCGTAGGCCAGAGCGTTGTTGTTTCACCACTGCTCTGCATCGTTTTGTTCCAGAATTGCAGCCATGTCTCTCCCAACGACTTCACCATTCCTTCCTGACGGGGAGCAAAGAGGGAGGCGTCACTCTATCTTTGCAGATTTTATTCCAGAAAATTTAGACTTCCCACCGCCGTTTATCGACCCGACTCCAAATGTGGAGGAGATCTTGAACAGAGATATTGACGAGTGCTCTTCTGGCGATGAACATCGCGATGAGGAAGCTGTAGAGGACCCGCGCTACGTTAACGAGAGTGACCTGCAGCTTGCATTCCATCCTAATGGGGTGGCATACGGTTCAGGCTTCTCGACTGTTCCGCCTACTGGTATCGACATTCCCGCGCCGAACCCGCACGATTTCGAGACATCCTACCGCGCAGAAGTATCGCTCCTACGCGATAATGACTTCATCCCATCAAAGCATCCGCCCACCGGATGGCGCGCGACATTCTGGGGACGTCTATACCGTCATCTCTTCAGCACGCGCGTGCACGACCACGATAAACCGCTATTCGGGGCCGAAGACTCTGGCGAGACGACGCCGCTTCTGCGCGAGAGGGTCGTTCGATTCGATGGTATACCGCCGACGCCTGGACCGGATGAGGTGCATAAGCGATGGGAGGAAGCGCTTGCTTCGCAGAAGCTCGAGACGACGTGGCAGCGCGAGACCAAGACGTTGATCCAATATGCTTTGCCTTTGATCGTTACCTTCTTGCTGCATTATTCTGTCACTGTCGCGAGCGTGTTGACTGTCGGGCGATTGGGAATGGAGGAACTGGCTGCTGTCAATCGTAAGTATCACCCACAGCAATGAGATTGCGAGTACTGATGCTGTTTAGTGGCTACCATGACTGCAAGCATCACATACTACGTCCCCGTCCAAGGTCTAGCGACGTGTCTCGATACCCTCTGCGCGCAAGCCTACGGTTCAGGCCACAAGCACCTTGTAGGCCTCCAAGCGCAGCGCATGACATGGCTTCTCTGGCTACTCATGCTCCCAATCGCTGTCCTGTGGTGGTTCTCTGAGCCGATCCTCTCAGCCGCTGTCGGGCCAGGACGCACGACCGCATTGGCAGCTATGTACATGCGCATCTTGATCATCGGCATGCCTGGTGTCTCAGCCTTCGAGAGCGCAAAGCGCTTTGTTCAATCGCAGGGACTATTCCATGCGACAACGTATACCTTACTTATCGGCGCACCTCTGAGCTTCCTCCAGAACTGGCTGTTCGTGTTCAAGCTCGGCTGGGGCTTTAACGGGGCAGCCATCGCCATGGCTGTTACGCACAACCTGCTGCCTCTTCTTCTCATTTTATACGTGCGTCTGTTTGAGGGATCGGAATGCTGGAAGGGCTTTAGTAAAAAGGCATTTACCAATTGGGGTGAGTATGATGCGCCCGTAGGCGACTGTTCGCTAACTTAGCCAGGCCCAATGATCAAATTGGCTCTCCCGGGAATGATCATGATTGAAGCTCAATTCTCCGTCTTGGAGATCTTGACCATTGCTGCGGGAAGATTCGGAACGGCGCAGCTTGCTGCCCAAGGCGTTCTTGTTACTGTGACATCGACATCGTTCAACATTCCCTTCCCTTTGGCTATCGCGACATCGACTCGTGTCGCCAATCTTATCGGCGCAAATTTAAGTAAAGCTGCGCGCGTCACTGCGAAAGTGGTATGTATCCTCAATCCGCTCTGTCGCTATGTATATTGACTCTGTAGGCCATCTTCGCTGCGCTCTTTGTTGGTCTGTTCAACTTGACCATCTTCACCACTCTCCGTAGACAGCTACCAGAGGTGTTTACAGACGATGCTCAAGTCGTCGACATCGCGTCAAACGTCATTCTCGTATGCGCTGTTATGCAAATATTCGACGCGCTAGCAGCTGTGTCGCATGGTCTTCTCCGAGGTATCGGTCGCCAGGCAATTGGAGGCTACGCCAACCTGTTCTCTTACTACGTTGTCGCTCTACCAATTGCGCTCGGTACCAGCTTCGGTCTGGACTGGAAGTTGGCTGGTCTTTGGGTCGGATTGACAGCCGGTCTTGCTGTGTAAGTTCTGTCTGGTCGCAAACGCGTCGCCACCCGCTAACTGGATACCATAGCGTGTCGGGCCTCGAGGCCATTTATTTGTACTTTACGGATTGGGAGGCTGCTGTCGCGCAGGCTGAAGCGAGAATGAGAACGGAGACTCATAGAAGACGTTCTTCTCTTTCGGCGCGATCGCAGTGAGCAGGTGGGAGCATGATGATCGTGGTGAAAATGGTGTTTGATTGAGAACAGCGCTGGCGTTTGCAGGTTTGGAGGACCCTTGAAGCGAAAGGTGGGACATCAATTTGACACGATTCGGCAATAAACGAAATGATAACCGGGAAATAATGGATTTAATGGCGCATTATTAGTCAAGCAGTTAGTTGTATTACTCAGCTTTAATTTAGTTATTGAACATCCCAAGACTTGTCAACCTGTTTTGTCGTGATTGTCAAGGCCATGTGTCTTGAACTGGACCCTTCATCCACTGGAGAAAACCCTGCCCAGACTGACAAGCGGGGCTCATCAAAGCTTGACCCTGATTTTTCCTCAATCAAGCTTGATTTTCTGGCCAAGCTCTCCCAAGCTTCAACCCTTAATGCATTAGACAGGTAGCTAAGAACTGGCCAAAGTGTCAGGTCCCCTCTAAATGCCCCAAAACAAGCTTATCTGCTCCATTCCTTTGAGACAAGAACGCGTAAGAGACCCAATTTCTTATCTGCAAACATCCAATATTTCTCTCAATCAAGTCTAGCCAAAGCCACTTTCTTTCATTTTGCAATTCTTGGCCTGTTCTCGAGGGTTGCACAGGCTGCGGGGTCCATGATGTCAGATACCCGGGATGACGTCGTGTAGATCTTACGACTTTAAGGGTAGTTCTCAGGGTCTTTTACTCTCTATTAATGACGCTTTTGTTTTAATACAATTATGTTATTACAACGTAACCCCTCCTGAAATCTAAGGGTCCAAACCTTACAACATTTTGTTATTTCCGAAACCAACCATGGCGACAACTACCGACGTGGTTCAGGATCCTCCTGCTTATGAAACTCGGGATACTCCCGCTTACGACTCGGGCTACCAGGAACAGGATTCCGAGTTCAGCTCGGACGATGAACAGCACTTCCATGTCGATGAACGCAAGGGAAGGTCGTGGCCCAGCAAATTGGTTCAAACGTTTATAAAACCTATTAAACCAAAGTTGGTCGAGACTGGGCAGGTTTCTTCTGCTGATCCCACGAGATGCAAGCCTTCCAGAGGAGCGCGCAAGAGATGCGATGTGGAGGAGAATCTTGTTGAGGGAGTCTGGACATATGACTTGAAGCCAAAGTCACACGAGGGTGGGCCGGCGAAGGGTTATGTCAGGAGGATATTGTATTTTGCTGGCGGTGGTTGGCAAGCACCGCCTACGGGGCAGCATTGGACCTTTTGCGCTGAGATCGTTCATCGCCTTCAGGATACCAGACTCACTATCATCAGGTAGACTCACCGAATCTCTTGTACCGAAACAATACTAACTCAAACAGTTATCCTCTTGCACCGAAGGACCCTGTACAGGATAGCTTCCCAGCAATTGTCCAGACATATATGGCTTTGATGCGTGAGTCAACAGAGCTAGGCGAGCGAGTGATTGTTTCTGGTGATAGTTCTGGCGGAAACATCTCCCTCGCTCTCGTACCGTGGACATTGAGAGACCAGGACGTACAAGTCATCAACCCACCGTCCGCGATCTTGGCCATCACTCCCACAACAGATTTGAGTCACGATAACTCCAAGATCGAAGAGGTAGACAAGGTCGATCCCATCTTAACCGAGTCCGCCATCAACGACACAGCCAGCAAATGGGCACCCGGTCCCTCAAACGTCGCGCAACAAGACACCACTGACAGTCCAAAGCCCATGGGACGCCTGGGCGAACTTCTAGACTGGAGCGTCAAAGATCCGCGCGTATCGCCCATCCACGCCGATTTAACCCCATGTATCAAGAACAACGTCAAGATCCATGGCATCACCGCATCCCATGACGTTCTCGGTCCCGAAGCCGTTGTGTTCAGAGAGAAGTGCAGGAAGGAAGGTGTCGATGGCGAGTGGCTGTCTTGGGGTAACCAGATGCATTGTTTCCCGTTGGCGTACAAGTATGGACTGAAGGAGAGCAAGGAGGGGTTGGAGTGGATTATTGATGTGATTAAGAGGTGTTGAGCGGAATATACCCTGTATGTACACGTTTATTGAGGTATTTATAATTGGAGTTGGCGGTGTCTTTATATTTGGAGTTTGACCCTATTTTGTGATGCTTGTGTGTTTGTCAAAGTTCGTCGGTCTGATCCATTGAACTGCAAGTAGCATTTGCGTAGATAAATTGGCTTGTTAAGCGGAACACTTGAAACCACAACCACAACAACAATGAACGTTAAATCAATCTTCAGAAGCCAAAAAGGGATTCTCAAAATCACTGGCGAGGGTAGATAATCTATACGTCGTGATTACTTCTGCAGGAGCATAATTCCTGACTCGTGAGGATCACCGTCTTGCATACCCTGAACACGGTGCGAAAAGTTTCGCGCCAGGGATCCGTCGCGTTCCTTGCTTTTCCCCTGCCATTCAATTACCGAAGCGACAAACAACCACGCAGATCAATTTCGGAAGAAAAAAACTTGGCCGAGGGTATTGCGTCTCGGCGAACTCGCACCGTTTACATTTGCAATTCTGCATGTCGGCTTCAAACGCCGAGCCATTTATTCCCGAGTGCCGTAAATTAGCTCAAGGTCAGCGGAATTGTCGCGTCGTGAGATCGGCTCCGACTAGCCCAAGCTGACCACACTCGGCCGTTGACGGGAATGGCGTCGGGCAACTGAGCGCGATGATGACGATTGTCTGGTCGTTAGATTCCCCTCTACTATCGCTCGACCTCGAATTATTTCGCAGCTGTCTTAACCCAATTGTTCTTGATAGCCCATGGTAAACTATCCTTCAGCGACAAGCTTAGTATTTGAGCTGAAATCTTGGAAAGTCTTGTCCCGACTTCTCCAAGACGGATTGTCATCGCGGCATCGCCCGGCAAAAATCTCCTTTGTCCCACGAGACCCACTAAGCAAGTGCCCATGGGGAACATTCTCCAGACGAAAAGAGCATTGTGCAGACACATGATCAGGCGATGGACCATTAAATGACTCGATATCGACCCTAAAGTTGCAACCGCACGAGATCGGATCCGCTTCTGTTTAAACTGCTGCCTGGGAAGGGAAGCAGTCATTCAAATGCGACTCAATTCCAGGGAATCTTCGCTTAGGCCCGCTGTAAATCGAAAAGGCCACAAGCTGATTGGAGCGCATAATGGGAAGTCTAAGATGGCCCACCAACCTCCAATTCTCCAACCTGGGGAAGACTTCGATTGACTTTGGACGCAGATCATCAGCTGGAGGTGAGATCTTGAACACCAACTGACGAAGAACTGGCATACAGATGAAAGAAGTATTGGAATAGAAGATGTATTAAACGGTAGAATTACAGTTGATCCGTCTGCGTAGTATACAGAGAAAACATTCGCGATAACTAACCCAAGAAAGACACGAGAGCCTCACGGAAACAAACAAAAAGACGGCATTGTTTCCGCCATGGTAACGTACAGTAGTCGCGCTAAATAACAAGCTCTGTTAATGCTCACACACATGTGGAGAGCCGTTGTCTGATCGTTACCCCAACTACCGTCTGCAGTCAAGTATAAATACAACTCCCACGCACCATCGTGACCTTTTGCTCAAACTACCAAGCCTAACCACTACACGCAATCATGGAGCGCCTACCTGGTTTCAATGTGGCCAACCACTTCGAGAAGCGCAAGCTTCTTATCGCCATCAACTGCGTCGCTGCTCTCTCTATCTTCTTCTTTGGGTATGTCATCATGTATTTCGTTAACGAGTCAAGTTAATAATGGTGTCTAGATACGATCAGGGTATGATGGGTGGAGTGAATAACTCAAAAGACTATATCGATTTGATGGGCTTCGGTTACGTCGATGAAGAAACTGGCGAACCAGTCGTCACAGACAGTCTTCTTCAAGGCGGGATTGTCTCCGTTTACTACCTCGGCACTCTCTTCGGCTGCTTGTTTGGAGGTTGGGTTGGAGACAAACTTGGACGAATTAAGACCATTGCTATTGGATCCGTCTGGGCTATTATTGGTGCTGCATTGCAGTGCTCTGCTCAAAACCATAACTGGATGATCTGCTCGCGTGCCGTCAACGGTATTGGTACGGGTATTCTGAACGCTATTGTTCCTGTATGGGCTACCGAGACGGCTGAGCATACTTCTCGTGGTCAATTCATCGCTATCGAGTTTACACTCAACATTTTCGGTGTTGTCGTTGCGTACTGGCTTGAATTTGGTCTGTCTTACATCGACAACAACGGTTCGCAGTTCGGATGGCGATTCCCTATTGCTTTCCAGATTATCCCCCTCCTTGTTCTTCTGGGATGCGTTTGGTTCTTCCCTGAGTCACCTCGATGGCTTGTCAAGGTTGGACGCGACGACGAGGCCCAGTATATCCTTCGTCGCCTGCGTGGCTCGAGCGAATTCGATCGTGCTCGTGCTCATGCCGAGTATACTGATATCAAGAACATCGTTCAGCTCGAGAACAAGGAATCTTCAAAGAACTCGTATCTCCACATGTTCTTTGGTATTGGATCAGGAGAACTCCATACTGGTCGACGTGTTCAGCTCGTCATCTGGGTAAGCCTCTCTACCACATAGATTTCTTATAATCAATGCTAATAATGAGAAGCTTCAAATCATGCAAGAATGGGTAGGAATCGCCGGAGTAACAGTTTACGCTCCAACGATCTTCCGCATCGCCGGCTTCGACACACGAAAGAGTCAATGGATCTCTGGTCTCAACAACATCTTCTACATGTTCGCCACACTGATCTGTGTCTTCACCCTCGACCGAATCGGCAGAAGATGGACCCTTTACTGGGGCGCTGCAGGCCAGGGAATTGCCATGTTCCTCGCCGCCGGCTTTTCCAAGCTCGGCCAGGAAGCCAGAGACGCCGGAGATCTGGACAAGGCTAGCTCATACGGTGCCGCTGCTGCTTCCTTCGTTTTCATCTTCACCTCCGTCTTCGGTGCTACCTGGCTGACCGTGCCCTGGCTATATCCTGCTGAGATCTTCCCACTTCAGGTTCGAGCCAAGGGTAACGCCTTTGGTGTTTTCGGATGGTCTATCGGAAACGGTTGGTTGACTCTTCTCTGCCCTGTGATGTTCTCCAAGATCGGCGAAAACACGCTTCACATCTTCGGCGCCGCCAACCTGATTGCTATCCCCATGGTTTGGGCCTTGTACCCAGAGAGTAACCAGCGTACATTGGAGGAGATGGATCTCCTATTCGCCGCTAATACACCTTGGGTTTGGGATGCTGAGAAGAAGTTCAAGGAGTTGAAGGAGAGTCAGCCTGAACTTGTTACTGCTGCAGCTCACAACCGGGATGTTATGGATGTTGAGCCCGGTAAAAAGTCTGCCTCAGGAGATGATGTTAACATGAGTGCATAAGGAGCCGAGGAGGAGTGTCGAGGCGATTGAGGTGTTTCCCGTGGTTAGCAATTATAACCACTTGAGCTGGAGTACTGATCAAGTATATAGAAGACGTAGAGCATCTTCCAAACTGAAACACAAGTTACTACAAATCATGAAATAATCTATCACAAGTCTGAGACTTGGGTCAATAAGAAAAGAATTCTCTATCCAATCTATCGTAGCAAATTGCCTGCCAATGCTAGTTATATCCCCAATCACTGATATCAAGCGCTCTCCAGTCTCTAACCGACATTTTGTACGCCACCCCATGCAATTTATATCAAATATGCGATGCAATCAGTCTCTATCATTAAGCAAGGGCTCGTCCTCCGGAGCGGCAGCCTGGTCTTGCCCCTCCTCGTCATCCTTCTCAATCAATGTGCTTCCAAGAGGTGGAAAATTAGAAAACAGCAGAACTGCCATACCAATCATTGCAATAGCCTGCTCATGAGTTAGCAACCGAAGACCAGCGCAAGATCAGAGTGTACTTACCGCATTGCAGAAGAAAGTAGCATAGGCTTTGCTAACCTGGGCCAGGCTCGCAAAGATGAAGCCAAACAAACCCTGTGTAGCGAGTCGTGCTATGTTCTCTACCAATGTGACAGCATTGAGAGCATCAGCTCGTTGTGAGTCTGGACACATTTGTGTCACAACTCCTTTGGCTGCAGGAGCAGTTCCTGAGCCGAATGGAAGAAGGAAGGCGGCTACTTAATTAGTAAAGCCTCTGGGTTTGTCGGAAGAATGCTACTCACCAAGATAAATGTGCCATCGCTGCGTTGCAAACGCCGAGACTGTGGTGAGAATGCCATCCACGACTAAGCTGTATCGCAAGAAGACAAGGTCGAACCGAGTTCCTTCATCTTCCTTGTTGGAGCTCACAGCTCGGTAAGGCTCATGGTCTGCTTGTTCACCCGCAGTAGCATCAAACTCTCCAGCTGTCGTCGGAATGTGCTGTGAGGCCGTCTCATCGACTTCTTCCTCTGTGCTCCTCTCAGATTTGACATACCAACCACGCCCCCACGAAATGATACGAGGAAACAAGAATATCAGGAAGAAACTTCTCATGATAGCAAATTCAGACATGAGCCAACCGTTGTCTCCCTGAGTAAAGCTGAACGCCGCGGTCGCGTACATTTGGATGAGAAGAGGAGCGTAGTCTGTCGCTAACACGCCAAGGAAGATACCAGCGCAGAGGAACACCACGCCGAGATGTTTCTTCGTTCTCCCATCCGAGAGTCGAAGTTTCTGAGGCGTTAGAATCTTGAGAGGAGTGAGGAAGCCTGTCGGACCCTTTGCTCCATCGGCCATAGACTCTGGTGAAATGTACGGCAGTGCGCTCCATACGTAGATACCTGAGAGGATGAAGCAACAGAAGGATGTCTCGAAAGGTGCTTTTATGTCAATGTCGCCGAGCATACCACCAGCTAATACAATTAGTCCATTTCTCAACTTTCATGAGGAGGGAGTCACGTACTGAGATAACCAATGCCTTGTCCCAACATAATAGCACCCTGAAGCCTTCCGAAAACAGCTGTTCTTCTTATCGGTTCGACGACTTCGCCTGCGATAATATTGATTACGAGACTAGAATATGATAAGTTTCTATGCGATGATTGGTCAATTGGGGTCTCACATGTAACCAGCTGGGCCTCCGAGAATGGTGATCAATTGAGTGGCTTGAATGATCAACATTCCCTCTCGTTTGCCCGTCAGAACACCAAGGATTTGTGTCACCACTCGGATGGCCGGGATAAAGATCTGCACCAGCAGCGCAGCACGGGGACCGAACTTTTTAGCTGTCCATCCTGCAAGGAAAAGGTTCATGGTTCCTGCAAGAAACATCAATATCAGATGTGAACAATATCCGAATCATATGATTGACTCACCGCAAAATGTTGTGCTCATTCCCAGTATACTGAATTGAGTAGCGGTCCCAGCTGCTATCTCATCCCGACTACACCTATCGCCCGGGCCATCATACGGTGGATGCGAATCATAGAAGGTATCACAAGTCATCAAATGAAAAACATAAAACAATCTTCGAAGAGTCAGTCCAACACTTCACTTTATTAGCTTATCTCGGCAATACTCACGGAACTTGTGTAAAACTGAAAGCCAATGTGATAAGAAATCCCGCAAGTAAAATTCGATGTTCAACATGGAAAGCTTTTCGGAGCCAGCTATTCTTCTTCCCTTGACCCTTATTGGGAAGAAGGGGTGTTGTTTCGTTGCCTGTCATGGTGGGAGAAAAATGCAGTACTAAGTTAACGGCACAGCGAATGAGGCGAGGAAAAAAGTCTTGGATGATAAATACGACTGCGAAGTCGCTTCAATCAATCGGTGAGAGGGGCAATCGAGTTGCCTTATTTAGTATAGCTTGTCGGGATTGGACGGATATAGCATGGGTTTACTGCGACATAAAGAGACAAACCCCGACTGTTATCAGCAGTTTTGAATGAGAAGCGCCATATTTAATTGGCCTTCTCTGCTGATTCAAACCAATGAGTAATGTCAAGATCAGCACAAAGGTCTCATCTAAAATTATTGTGAGGAGCCACAATGGGGTCCCAAGCAGACTGGAAGTAAGGATGGGATATTGTGCTTGTTGAGAACTTTGAATCAGGGTACTGCCCCAAAAGGAACTTTCATATTCCATCAATGGAAACCAAAGTTCAGGCGTAGAGGTACGTTGCATTTTCATTGCCATGAACTTGATACAAGAGAAAGAGACTTACCGGAAGATAACACAGAAAACATAAATATCTTGTACAAAGCTTCTGCCAAATGCCAGATAGAAGTCAAAATGAGGCCTTTTCTACGCATCAGAGCAATGTCGCTCGGATGGTGTAACTCAGTTAGCGAAAATCTATACAGAAGATAGAAAGACTTATAATGGGGTGAATGTACGTACCCTAACTTTAGTTAGGCTTTCGTGGGTCTGTATTGGCAACTCACGACAGCGAAAATGAATATCAACAGCGGTATCGTTGAGAAGCGGAGTTCTCTGTTCGTATTCTTTTTTGTCTAAACTATGGAGGTGGGTGGTCGGGGGGAACTAAGAAGTATATGCGTAGAAAGGTGCACAACGTCTCCTCCACTGACCAAACCACCAAGAACGTTAATGTTATCTTAGAATACTCCAACAGTAAGGCAGGGTCTAGTGTATGAAACCCTTAGAGCGAGAAAGTTGGTTGATTCCCGTTTGAGGCAACTCGGCAGCGTCCGGCGGGTGCCATCAGGGGCATTCATGCCGTAAGCCCTTCTGATAGTAGTCTCCGGGCTCCAACAGTGAAGATGGAAGAGTGAGAGCGTATCGTCGACTGTTAGAGGAGAGTTGCAGGAACTCAAGGACGAGGAGGAAGAAAAGAACGAGCAGAAGAAAGAGAAGGAAAATATATCCCTTTCAGCCTGGGACACTCTCTTGAAATCAGTTGTAGATGCCTGTCCTTGGGACGGCCCTCGATCTCCACGTAGAAGTGGTGCAACCTTTTGGCCTTTGCAAGGTGCTTGATAAATTCTGCTCTCACCGGGCGATCGTATTCCAGATGCAGGGACTCCAGGGTCGGGTGTACAGCGTCAATCAGGTTCGCAAGATCATCGTCTATGCGCGGCGGGGTTGGATAGTCCCTCGGGTCAGCCTGGCTCGTCAGGGAAATGCTCTGAAGGTGCAGTGGAGTTGAGCGAGCGTAGTGCACGATAGCCTGAATATCCGACTGCGTGATTTGATGCCATGTGCGTACAGAAAGCTCTTCTAGACGGGGAAGCTTAGGCAGGATTTGACTGATGGGGTTGGGGGTGGGGTCACTGATGCATACTCTTAGAGAACGAAGGGTCGGCCCCCACACTTTGCAGGCCTTCCGTAGGGTGGGCAAGTCAATCAGCCAGATACCCCAATCCAACCTTCGTAGGGCAGGGCACGTCTTGCTAGCCTCGAGGAGAAGCTTGTTGTTTATCAAACGATACGGCTGTCGCCCAAGAGGTGGTTCCAAGTGGAAGTACTTCAAATCGGGGAGATGGTGATTCAAAAGGGTGGCCATCAGGTCGCTGACTGGTGCAGCTGCAATGAAGGTAGTCAACCGTTCGTAAAACTCCGAACAGCCACCGCTGACCTCGTTTACCTGACCCGGCCTCTCCTGATCGTATTTGATGAAAGTGAAATGATGCACCTTTGAGCATGAGTTGAGTAACCGCGCTACACCTCTCGCCTGTTCTGCTAGAGTTGTGGGAAGCGTATGGGGCGCCCATCCAAGTTTTAAGTGGGTGAGATTCGGACATAATTGGACTGTGTCGATCAATTGTTGTATATTAGAACAGGTTCCAAGATACGCGAGTTCCAGGCCTAGGACGAAGCTGCGGCGATAAGGCTTGGCCCAGATTGCGAAAAAGAACTTATTAACGACGTCATCCAGGCTGTTACCGGACATAGTCGGATTCCAATGGCGTAAACTGGGATATCTGTAGATGCGGTCCTCAACAATACCCTGCAACAATCGAGAAGTGCAGGCCAGGGACATTAATGTCTCCTCCCATTCAGACTGCGATCCATCGCGCTGCTTTCCAGCAATGACTAGGTCGACGATCATGAAGTATATATCGGTATGAAACCTGCCTTGTTTCGTAGGCTGGCGCGCTGGGTCGATGGCAACACGGTCATCCTGGGAAGACATACTCTGCTCTCCTTGTATACTGTCGGTAGGCGATATCGGAGTGTAGGTCGTGGTACGTGGACGTTTGGGGGACATCGGCGGTGAAGGACCGGGATGTACACTCTGTTCTCCGTGCGCCGGGTCGGGTGGAACAGGGTCACCCTGGGAAGACATACTCTGCTCTCCTTGTATACTGTTGGTAGGCGATTCCGGAGTGTAAGTCGTGGTACGTGGACGTTTGGGGGACATCGGTGGTGAAGGACCAGGATCCCATGGCGGAGAGGCCGTTTGGGAAAATCGACGTTTGGGACAACGCGGGACACTCTCCTGTCCCTGCCTGCCGGGCGCTACTTCCGGCTTTGGCATTATGAAGTCTTTGTTCTTGTCAATGGCTACTGCCCATATAGAGAGGTATTGGAGTAAACTTACAAAGGGAAAAGCCTTCCTTCGTGAGGTAGTACCAAATGCAAAAAAAGAAGAACATGGTGAAGAAGGGGAAACGGATGAGGGGAGTAACTCATTTTGTACTTGGATACAAATCTTTTTTATCTTCTTTTTTTTCAGCCAGAGAATAAACGAAAACCTAGCAGGGGACTTTTAGCATCTCAGTTGATCAAGAAAAATTACTATCAATATGCGTAGTCACGAAAGTTTGCTCATGTAGGTAGCAATGTCCCTTGAACTTGATGGGCAGGTCCGTACGTACTTCGAAAAGGTGGATCCTCGGGGCCGACAACCCGTTGACTTTGGTAGGTGGAATAGGTTCGGCAGTCTTGAGTGCACGATGTCACCGCGCTCCGAGAAAAGGCGGTGTTGAAGTGCTTCAGGTTCGATCGAGTCGAGCATCATTGGCTAACGTGGGTGCGTCAGTCGCTACCGTTCTATTTTCCATTCCTTCCTTTGTTTCGGACACGGACACGGCCACTGTCGTAATTGTGAATTAGCTGCCTAGTGAGTGTTCAAAGGCCATTTTGGAAGGAATAGAATAACAAAAATAACGAGCATGAATAACGTTTTGGGCTTGGGTCAGTGTTAAAGTTTCAATAGGTCGGTTATGAAAAACTGGGTAATATAGCTAGAAAAGAGCGGACGAGAAATTATTAAAGTCGCAGAAAGGCGAGGTCGGAGAAGGTAGGTTGGAATGGAATTCTCTTTCTATGCACTTTACGGGGTCTGTGCCTCTTAGATCCTCATAAATGCAGAAGATTGGTCAATCAAAATTCGACTTCATATCTGATGGTCAGTTCAAAAACTCACATGACCAAACCTTTTCTGCCAACTGAGCTTTTTCCTTTGTCCAAGTGTCACCCATGCCCATCCCTACAATCTCCTCGAAGACGGACTGCATACTCACTACAAGACCTCGAAATGCTGGCATCGTCGTATCTGTTGGCCCTTCTGGGCATCGTGTCTCCAGCATTGGTCGGCGCCCAGATGCTTCCAAATCATCAAGAAGTTGTGGACACCACTCTCGCCGCCCTTGGAGGGGTTGGCCCTCTCAGCCAGCTCAAAGGAGTCACTTTCCAGGCGAAAAGGTTGGACCCAGCATAGAGTCAAACTTCAGCCCATACTGAACGTTCTAGAATCTATCGATCACGTTCACTCATGCAAAGCATCCAGCCCATGAGGGCTGATACCCCAGTCATGTCCTCTGGATCACAGAATGTTTCGTACAAGCTCGGCAGGGAACGTTTGCAGCAGAGGATTGATCGCCACGCTACTCCTTCTAGTGGGTTCAGGCATCAGCTCGAACGTGATTGAGACTGACTTTTGGATCGGGCGACTGGCAATGGGGCTCGTCTCAGCTTAAGCCGCTCGACTTCTCGTTGGTTGTTCGTGATGGCGGCGATGGCTTCGCTTGTTACGTCAAGGGAAACAACCTGATTCACCTTGCCAACAATGTCACCTCTGGCTATACCGACTGTACGCTCTCCCTTCCCGACTCGCCGACGATCCGATAAATACTGATATTCGCAGCCGCGCTGGCGCACAATCTGGTGACCGAAGCCAAGATGCTGTCTCCGCACCTTTTGTATCGGGTGAGTCGCAAGACAGCAACTCTGTGATGCTGGTAATGATGTTGCGACCAATTGGCGCTAATGGCTATCTAGATGAGGAACGCGACCGTATCTATAACCGACGTCGAGATTAATGGTGTTATCTTCCAAGGCAGTAGGTGTCCTCCAATGCTGTCCCATGACACCGCTTACAATTCGAAGTCCACGACATTCAACAGGGTATCACGGTAATCCTCGATCGGCAGACGAAACTCCCATACATCATCCGCCGAATCGAAAGCCATCCCATATACGGGATTGCGTATAAGGACTTGTATCTTTCATTCTACAAGGAGGTTCAAGGGATCAAGTTTCCCCACGCCATCCAGACTGTCCACAGTGCCCAGAACCAGCATATCAGCGCAGTCCTGGAGGACTTTGTGATTGATCAAGTCGACATCGACCCAGACTTCCCGACCGACTTCTTCGATGGAATACCTGAGAATGAGAGCTTGGAGCTCAAGAGTGCGCCGGCAGCATCTTCTGTCGTCCCAAATGGGCTCGTTACGAATTACAGCTCCAGCATGCTGGGATCAGGCGTCCCCGCAGGAGCTCGGGAGATCAAGGAAGCCCATAACCCAATTCAGGGTCTTTCTCAATTTCATTGGCTGGTCCTCAACAATAATGACGCACTTGGTTTCAAGATGGTTGTGATTGAGTTCGAGAACGAAGTTATACTTTGTGATGCGCCTCCTGAGTGGAGCGAAACAATTATGAAGTGGGTGGCAGACAACCTGAAAAAGCCTATCAAATACATCGCGGTACGTCAAACATATCAACTGCGTCACGATAAAAGCTAACTTAGGTAGCCATCGCATCATCATCGTGACCACTCTGGTGGTGTGCCGGATTTCGTCAAAGCGGGCGCAACATTAATTATTCCAGAAATTGCAGTGGACTACTGGTCAAGCGTTCCCAAAGCGAAGTTTATCACCTTCAAGTGAGTCACGCCGACGCTGCCTAAAGGCATAAGCTAACAATCACGGAGTCAAACGCATCCTTACGTCCACCGTGACAGCAACATTTCGGCCTGGTTCAACTGGGAGGACCAGGCAGCACATGCAGCTGACTGGACCTACGTCGTCGTCACCCAGCGATGTGCTGCCCCTGACTCACCTGTGGTAGCCTTTGAAGCTGATGCCTGGGAGGCTGGTATCAACATTGAGCGTTCAAGCATGGGACAAATGAGACAGTGGTTAGATCAGATCGTCGTGGATGGTCTACCAAAGCACACAGTGTACGTGACATTACTTTCCCTGTTCCAGCATTATGCTAATGATGTTCCAGTGTCTTTCCTTCGCATGGCAATATCGCTACATTAAGGCAACTCATTGAGGACACCGCCTATCCATACCCTGAGTACGATGTTACGCATTGGAGAAAGGGGGCAGCTATCTGCAAGTAGACTTTTTAGCTCCGACATTGGCCGATACGCGATTTCATAGAGGAAGATGGGACAGTTCCTTCCCTAGATTTCATGTTTAATTTAAGGGTCCGGGTTGCAAAACTTTGACTCATCAACGTTCTGTACCGCGACTAAACCAGAACGATGAACAAATATAGAGTTCAAATAGGACCCAACACCATGGATAAACGTCAGGCAGAACGGGCGCTAGTGGCAGTTAAGCCCTTCAACAACGTTCACGTTTGAGTTATCATGACTACGATATTGACATCGTGGCATATCGGAATGTCTATTACCGTCGTGATGTGAGTCATGCCGTGAAGGTTGCCGAGGTTTATGTGAAAGGCGAGTTTACTGAGGCCATGAAAATGAATGAAATAAAATATTTGACTATTGGATTTACGAAATGCTTTATTTCTCAGTAGCTTTCTGTATGGGGTGGGTTATAATGATGTGTCTTGTGTTGTAAAATACATGGTTTGGCTTCAGTTTGACCAAGGTCAGTAAGTACGACTTCAATGCTTAAAGGACATAAGATTTTGGTGTAACCTTTGCCTGATCGAAGGTTGTAAGTCACTATGCTTAACCACCAAGGGCAGAGTAAATACTACGACGAGGCATTGTGTGGGTTTCAGATTCATTTTGCATTAATTTGTGACATTGCTTGACGAAAGTTTACACAAAAGCATCCCCCATCCCTAGCATATTCCTTCTGCTACCGCCAGTACCACAAAAGTGTTGTCTCTTTTAAGTACGTCATACGAGTATCCTATCTCGGATGTGTCTATCGAACCTTAAATAATGACAGTACCACATCAACCACGCCGTAAGATGATACTGGCTCATTGCAGTCGATTTAAAGGTTCCGAGTCGCGTTAAAATAGGGATATGAAGAGAGGAACCTGAGAGCTGTAGTTGTACGGTGGAGTGATTGTTGTTAGGATTTTGGCGGATCGCTCATGAACCCTCGGCCACTAAAGGCGTCAACCATTATGCTTGCTTCTGTCCATCCCGAGCTCTCGGTGTAAACACCATGTTCAGGTCTGGCAGTTCCAGGGTGAAGCAATCACGTAGACCATCGATGAATGTATCTGGCTTGGTACCGGGTGCCAGCGAGATATCATAGTTAGAGAGAATCTCAGTGAGCACATAACGCATTTCCATGAGGCCCAGTTGCTTTCCAGCACATGCACCACGACCTGTGCCAATTAGACGACGCTTTTGTTGAGGATGTGCATGCTACTTACCGGTGGAGAAAGGGGCGTAGACTGACGAATCGATGGTTAACTCGGGCTTGGTGGTCCATCTTTCCGGAATGAACTCGTTGGGACGCGCAAAGCATCGCTCATCTGCGGCTGTTAATAGTCGGCTAGCTATGGGCCGGAATATTCTTACCCCGATACATCGTATAAGAAGGTGCATGGAAGATAGTATCTCCGGGGATGAACACATCATCCAGTTGCATTCCTTCGGGGGGCGTCATTCTTTGAAGTCCAGACATGAGAACAGGAGTAAGTCGAAGGGACTCATCAATGCAAGCCTGTAAATACTTAAGCTTGCTCATGGAGAAGTGATCTGACTCCTCATGGTTGGTTTTGTAATCATCGATCTCAGCTTGAAGCTTCTTGCAGGTTTCAGGGTTAAGAGCGAGTTGGTGAAGCAGACAGGTTGTGGCTGAAGACGTCGTGTCACTATCTAGAGTCAGCACTGCAGTGGTTCGACAGTTATATAAGATAGATTTACCTCCCGGCAACAGCGATGAGATGGGCGTCGCCACAAAGCCTCATGTAGTCATCCTTCGTAGGATTCTCAATAGCATCATAATCCTCCAAAATGAAGGAAAACACATCCGGTTGCGATGGCTTGTTCTGCAAAGCGTTAGACTAATTCCTCTTCCTTCTCACAGCAAGCTTACGTTGCGTCGTATCTCAACCTTCTCCTTCAACCAAGATTGGAAGGACAACCACGAATTGTTGATAAAGGGGGTTTCCTTGAAAACAGCAAAGAGCCAAGTGACTTGTCGGAAGGCTCCCATGAGAGCTTGACTCTCGTGTGAATCTTCCAGGAACTTGTCTCTCTTCCCCTTGACAAGGTAGTCGAAGCTAGTACCGAAGGCGAGATCACCAACTATGTCGAACGTGTAAAAGTTGATCCAAGCTGAGACATTCATTGGTTTGCCGCTGTTCTTTGCGATTTGCTCGGTCAGTTGCTTGGTGTATTTGACAACTCTTGGTTCATAGTCGCGCAGGGCTATTGCGAGTTAGAGTCGAAACGTATATGTGATTGGCGCTGATACCTTTAGCAGTGAAAGCCTTGTCCCAGGTCTTGCGTCGAATTGCATGACGCTTTCGGTTTCTATCCGCGAGAAGATTCACCCATGGGTGTGCTACGTTATAAAATGGACCTTTGACAGCCGGTGAATTGTTTGCATGCAGAATGCGAAAGGCGCTTGGTGTCGCGATCGAAAGTTCCATAGGTCCTTCACAGAGTGTCAGGTATGTACGAGGGCATGGCAATAGAATCAACCTACCAATCCTGACGATATCTCCATATTTCTTATGTAGCTCCTGGACTTCCAAGTACATGTGCTCTTCCTTGATAGCTAACCATGTAGCGTATACGTTTGTGAGTCGAGCGATGAAAGGGCCAGGGAATCTGTTGAGACGGTGGAAGAAAGCTCGATAGGTCAGGATGCTGGTTGTCATGCCGGAAATGAATGAGGAAAGCAGCATATTGGAGACAAAAATGGCATCTATGTAGGCCATAGGACGAAATTGGATAACAGCGCATGGTATGACGGCTTCGTAGGTTATCCATGCATAGATAAATTTCATCGTCCAGAGATCCCATTCACCTTTTCGCAGAGCAAAGACATGGCTAAGAACACCAAGGCCGAAGAGGCCGGCCAAGGTGTCCCAAGAGTCAAGAGAAACCTCTACAGAATTCATAGTGGGCGACAAGAGGTTTCGCATGTTTCAAAGAGCTCCTGCACTTTGGGGGCCATGGCTGGCTTCTTATACGTAAATTCCCCTCGGGCACCACAAACATGAGTGAAATGCAGCGAACGCCGTTTGTAGAAATCCTCGTCACACAGCATGAATAATATTCCTGTGTGCGTGCCCGAAGCGGGTTGAGGTCCGTTCATGCAGGACATGCCCTCAGCGATTGGTTGGCGTTGACGTTTTCATGCGGCTCTTGAACCCTTTATTCTTCAACGAGGTGACTAATTGCATCTGTAAGCATGTGATTTGTGCCGCTGTCGCAGCGTATAGCCACCATCAGACCATTTTGCCGATGCATGCAAGCGGCAAGGGAGCGCAGATCCAGGATAAAAAAGGACACAGAGGGAAAGACAGATGGCGATATGCACTTATATGTAGTTTTGTCACGGTTACGGTAGCCGTTTGCATTATTACTCGAGCTTGGTAATGCAGTCGGTGGAGTTATCGTTCATCGGCTCTCAGTTATAGATGGGCCTATGCGTGACCCTGATCGCTGAATAGAGAGTGGATCGCCAATATCAACACCAAGAAAAGGTCATATGAATATTCCCATTTCATTGGCCAGCATGGAGTGGATACTTGTCCTGTCGCGAACAAGCTTTGTCATCACTTTCTCACAGCCTATCATTGGTTAGAAAGTCAAGAGATGAACCAACAATTGGTCGAACGTGTTAAACAAACTCGATATCAACTATTGTTACTTATGTATACCCTCCAATAACGTCTCTTGAAAGTTTAGATATTACCTATACAACTTTTGCATAGCGAATTGTTACTGTCTCACGCGAAATACTGTCCCGTTTCTCATCGTGGGTTTTTGTCATGCAAAGAGGCTCACGTGACACGGGACTGAAGAACCAATCAATGAACTCAGAACCCTTGCCAACACTGGTCTCGGCAGCACCTCGCTCAAGCATGGCATGTACACAATTTGGGTATCCTACAGCTATGGAGAGCAGTCATATTCTCAGGGGTAAGATCTAATCAAGATCACTTATCTTACCCGCTTATTTGCTTGACGCTGTGCCCACAGACAGGGATAAAAGGCCCGGAAAGAAGAAAATTCGACATCTCTACCAGACATCCACACATTCCCACGTTGGCAGTGCGCTTCACACCAACGGTATACAATTTGATCTACATCGGCTTGAGCTATTCAATAGTAAATGAGTTACCAGATAGATAAACTTCATTGTATCATCGTATCATCGTATCATCGTATCATCGTTAGAAGCATACAGATATCTTGGATAAGAAGGGCCCGTCCCTGCAAGCAAGGACTCCAGGGTATGTCATGACTTGGCATGCTCGCTCAGTATTGGATTAAAACACGCGTATTTCCCCACAGATTCTGATGGTGCATTCCAGTCCGACGCGGCATAAAAACATCGGCCAAGTTCGTTTACTAGCGGATCGAGTTGCAGATGATGATCGAGACGCGACACATCAAATCACTGCTGACGACATTTGTCCTCACATTAATGAAAAGAAGGTTCCCGCACAGACTGATCAAGTGCCACAACGGGAGATCCGGTAATTAGCAACGGCTATCAACCCAAGCACTCGGTGTTGTGCAGTTGCAAAATTAGCAAGTCTTGTCCTCGATGGGAATGGTTTATCAATTGAGTTTGAAGTTTATCAAGCGGGCAACACTCTTAGCATCTGCACTAGACAAGGGTTGAACAGTCACGAGACCTACGGCGAAGATAGCGATTTATGAGGAGGCCGGACCATCACGGCTCGGTCTCCGATGTTACTGAGAGGGGGTTCTTATCTACGGTAACCTTGGCACCCAATTGAAGTGACAGGCAACAAGCCACAATGCAATGGATAGAAGCCGCAGACATGTTGACATCGTGAGACTGTTATATATAGCTTCAAAAAGTCTAGTCCTCTCTAGTTATTAACGAATTCGTGATGATACAAAATGTCATCGGTCTCACACCCGATATGAGCTAAACCTCGTTCAACGTCAATCCCGTCTTCCATCCATTTTAGGCCCTCAACCCCGGATTTTCGCTCCACGACGGATACCACGTTAGACTGAAATCTTGGTCGGAGGGTCGGGCCTTGGCTTTTGACTTGAGTAAAAAACTGCGCAGGAGCCATTTTCATTAATGCTGACCATTCCCCTCCCTTCAATTTTTGTTTCTGCCTTTGCCCCCGCCCTTCCCTTGCCTCTGCGGGACTTCAACAGAACCGAGGCATCTCCTCTTTTATCCTGCCTTCACTCTCCCAGATCAATTGAAGGATTGAATTGGAATAGGCTGTCGATACAGCCTCTGTTTCTCATCAAAATGCTCGTTGCGGACTCTCGTGCAACTTTATAGCCGCGAACCTCAACGTCATGGCCGGGCTTCAGCCCGATATCTACGCAGCGATCAGCATCACTTGGATCGCGGCGTTTGTGGCGCTGATTATGCGACTCAAAGCCCGGGGAATGATGAAGACGAAGTTATGGTATGATGATTATTTTGCCATTGTCGCATTGGTATGTTACGTTCCCTGGGTGATCAATTGCGCACGTGCTCACCATTTGACTGTAGTTCTTCATCACGAGTTATTGTTCCGTCACCATTTACTGTATGCACGACATTACCGAGATTACCCACCTTTACCTCAATCGCTTACGTTTCTAGGGACCCATAGCTTCAAGCTCGGACAGTCAATCGGCACCGTAACAGACCCAACCGAAGCCGACTTCATCCAAAGCCGATCGCGATTATTACTCTGGATCTGCGAACTCCTCTACGCTTCCTCGATCGCCTTTTGTAAACTCGCCATTCTATTCTTTTACTGGCGTGTCTTCCAGTATACCTCGATTCGATATGCGATTGTTGGCCTGCTCGTTGCCGTGAGCATATGGATCACCATCCGGACGTTCATGGTGATCTTCCAATGCGTTCCGGTTCAAGCGTATTGGGATAAGAGCATAACAAATCCACGATGCCCATTCAATGAAGCCAATTTCTTTTTCGCCACGATCCTCGTACACACAACTATGGACTGCATCATCTTGATCTTGCCGGTTATCGAAGTCATGAAGATGACCTTACCGTTATCGCAAAAGCTTGCTGTGGTGGGACTGTTCACCTCTGGAACTGTGTTAGTCTGCTCTTCCGATATGATGGAATTTTGGCTAACGGTTACGAAGTGTCTGCGTTGCGTCGGTGTTTGTGCTGGTACATTCAAAACACTATAACCCTCGAACCGATGATATCCCCAGAGATATGGCTCAGAACATGATGTGGGCTGCTGTCGAGATAAACATGGCAGTCTTTTCTGGTATGCACAATGCTATGTTGGATGTTGACAACGCTAACACAGTCATAGCCTGTCTCCCTATGCTTCGACCCATCTTTCGCCACTTTCTCCCCGGCCTCTCAACAACAGAAGAATCAGCTCGGGCACCAATAAGCCTAAGCAACGTCCATTCACACCCTATGAGTCCTATGCACCTGCACCGGACCAGTACACAGTTGAAAAAGCAGGAGCATCGAAGATCTGGTCGATCCAATCTACATGACCCAGAGCTAGGTGTCTTTCACGGGTTCTCAGATATATCGAGTATCAGAAGCGTGGGTTCTAGATCTGAGAGTAATACCACATAGACTTTTGAGTAATATTTAATGAACGAATTTAACGAAGACTGATGTATTTTATGGTCTCGATGACATGTGATGATTTTAATTCTGGGTATCATGTTGTACGAGTCTCGGCCCGGGATAAGTTGTTTCTTTAACGTTTCTGTTATGGATATTACTATTGTAACCTTATGGTAAACCTCTCTCGCCCTTGTGTTCGTGACATCTAGTAAGCTATCCACCACATTCTGCGACGAGTCACAGACTGTAAAACCAGGAAGCCGACGTATGTATTGTCGGCTATCAACGACGAGGTATTGGACTGAAGTTCAAAGAAAAAGGGAAGTCCTTCCACGTCCAGCGGAGTGGGAAGAGATTGGAAAGTTGTCAGGTGTATGATGAATCAACCCGGTCGTCTTGGGGTCCCTCAGGGATGAAGAATCTTCCACCGTATCCTTCCTGGGGGCGTAACAGTGATAGTTGACGAATGACGAATGCTGAATGCAGAACATCGAACGCGTCGTGCTGAAATGCTGAGAACTGTGTATAAATGCATCCGGGGTTGACTTTGCTTAGTATTTACCTCTTCTCAACAGGCAGATTATGAGTAGGGTGTCGTGTTCAGCTTATAGGAAAAAAGTATAATTTCATGAATGTCGTCATGGCAATCGAGGGGATAGAAGTACTGATCGATATCGGATAGCAGTTCATCCAAGACGTCAAAGGTCGTTGAAAAAAGTTCCAATCGGTAATCGAGTTTGTGAAGTCTCGTCGTTGTAGCATTCGCTGGGAGCGCGGCCTATCATCATAGGTAGGCAACGAGTCATCCCCAGAGCGTGAGGGAAAGCAGTTAGATGTAAGTATCTCTACTATTCGAAGGCATGCCTTATGCCTCTCGGCCATGTTCTTTGCCTTGTCCCATCGCTAAGAAGCTTGCTTGGAGTATCTGGAAAGTCGCCTGTATTTCAGATCGACTCTGATATCGGGAACTACTGCGCGAGGACCACACTCGACAATGGAATGGACGGCAGGAAGAAGAGAGCGTAAAGATGTACGGAGATGCCAAGGAGAACAAGAAGGCACATGACGACCATGATGCTCTTGCGTGAGCCAAGTCGATCAAACGATTGAGTCTCCATCTTGTTCATTTTGAAGTCCATCTCGAAGGGGGTTAAGATATGTTGATATGTTGCAGTAGTGATCGAGTCTAGTATAGTGCCGAACAAAATTTCCGGCCGGACAGGAGAGTTTGAAGAGAAGGATCGGCCGAGTCGAGCTGTCAGACGAAACAAGCGGCTATAGCTCCCTTTTCTATTACCCTTCACGACCGGGAAATTACACTAAGTCGAATGGAGTCTTTTATCACGGAGGCACAGGCGCGTGGGCACACAAAAGGAATCTCGAATGAACTATTTGGACTAGTTGGACCTGTTGATTGAACATGGTGGGTTCTGGGTGGAGGCTCATTGGACTCTTCGTATTACCAGGGTCTATGCAGGGCTGAGAGGTGGTCAGACCGCGACAACATCAACCCGACGGTCCGTCGTTACTGCTCTTATACCGCCGGTATAAGATACGAACTCGCTTCCTGATGATGAAAATGTCCCAGGTCAAATTTTCGTCGATCCAAATTGTTAACGACTCTCGAAGCGAGTCGAGCGGACCCTGAGTTGTTGGTTGACCCCTGCAACCAGGGCTGAGTTATGTGATCAGACCACGCTTTTTCTCGGCGTCTCTAACCGACCCTGTCAGCTCTGTTGGTTCACTGTGGCACAGTCCCTTTTTCAAGACAAAATCCACCATATTGGGAGTTCAATTTCCAGGACGAGAAACGTTACACTGGAGCTAAGAACGGGGCTGTGACATTCACTTTCATATGATGACTTCAGTGACTGGACATTGGGATTTGGACCCCTGGAAATCGCAATGGGTGATACAAACAAGGAAACAAAGAGCGAACGCGTCAAGAATCACTTTAGCCATTTTTATTCATGACGCGACTTATGCTTACCCTTAGGACTAAATCTAGTACCCGCAGCACAGCCAGACAGCGAACAAAAAGCCCCTTGCCCCTGCATCAAACTCAGCCAAGACTCCATATCTTACGTAGCTGGTTGAACGTTGCTGGCCCATTTGAAGATCTAGAACCTTGACTGCAAATCCACATCTGGAAATCGCCGAGGAAATTCCCACGTGCTGTGATAAGTGAGCATGTCGGTCCGTCCAGCCTATCCTCTTTATTAATTGAACAACGGACCAACAACGCCGACTCAATGTCCCGAATCAACACTGAATGCCAAGCCAGGGAGGATCTCAATGCTGCTTGGGCTGCCGTGTTTACCGAGCAGAGTTAAGTGAAGTTTGCGCCCATCGTCTTGGCCTTTCTTCAATTCGACGCGGTGTTTTCCTGCCTTTGATCCTGAGTAAACGATGAAAGGCCACGTTCCGTCCCTGGCTGTGAAGTCGTGGATACCGTTGTAGACTTTTGTGAGGGTTTCTTGCTCTCTTTGGGGGACTGCGATAGAAACAGATGAGACGCCAACAACTCCGGATGGATGCTTGGTGTAATCAGGTTGAGAGCCATCCTCCTCTTTATAGGGTACGCGTAGACGTCTCAACGTACGATCGAGACACCAGAAAGGTGCTTTACCGGGGTATAGAGCACGGCCAGCAGCTGCATAAGCAGACGCGGCAGACCACTTCAATTCGACACCATCCGGTCTGAGACGGCCTCCAGGTACCGGATTATGATAGACAACGTCGGAGTTAGATCTCTTGACGCGCTCTTGGATGACATAGAAGTTCTTCTCATGGGGAAGAGTATATGCCCAATCGATGACGGTATTCTCTTCTAGGTTTCCCCATCTATGCGCCCGTCGCTTCTCAGGATCAAGACCATCCTGGAATGCTATAAGTTCGATATAGACACCATCGGGGAATTCGATGAGCTTGTTGACTGTGCGACCATCTGCATGAGCGCCGCCGTCGATCACAATGAGGTCATTCTCCAAGCGCTTGGGAAGTTCCTGTAACGTCTTATATGAGACGAGAACGACTATATGGTCGAGTATAGGTTTAACGTCGTCGCTTTCTGACATGTCGATGAGTTTGTTTTTAGAATGATGCCATTTTGGAGTGAGGGGAAAAGCTCATCATGCAGAATATGGCGTAGCTCTGAACTGACTAATCATGCATTGTTTACGTCAACAAAGGCTGGGATGGCATCACGGATTCCATGTTCACTAGAAAAAAGTCTTCGAAACTAGTGTTGTGCTTACGATGTGATGTTTCGATAAATATGTTACCGGAATAACTCGTTATCCGTCTCGTTGAGATATTCGTCCCGTTGTGTTATTGTCACATATCTCATCTTCGAAGCTTCAAGGGGTCATGAATGATCCGAGTGGTATAAAACTTTTGCAAATGCGAAAGATGAGCGGTCTCCTACCTACTATGACATGCATCTTGTAGCTGTCATGTATACTGGCTGTTGTAATGACTCGAGCAGTTTCCTGACGTGGTTGGTGCTGGTAGAAGTAAGAGGGAAAAGGAATCAGATAGAAGCAATGTTTTACTGTTGGCCAAAGCCTAGCAGTAAGTCAAGACAAGGCAAAAGAAGACGTCGTTTCTTGAAAAGTGGATTCATGATGAAAACCTTATCTTTAGGCAGCTTCTCTTCTCACTCTTCATCCAAGCCTGAAGCTTCGTCATCCCAGGATGGGATCCAGGTGCCTGAGCTCGTGCGCCGATGCCAAACGAGGAATCTTGTGTAATAGGCTGTATGTCAACTGGATGTGATGAAATTGAGAGTACCAACTATATCATAGCATATTCCGCCGACTGAGAACTCAACATTGTTTTGTATCGACTGGACAGTGTGGTGTGTTGTCAGATCTTTCGACCAGGTGTAGACGAGCTTTACATACTTATATATCAGCTATCAAAAGTGTCTTGTAAGACTGATTGATGACAAGTGGTGATATCCTTGGGAATGTCTTTGCCTGAATTGGTGCCGATGGAGACAAATGACGCTGCCCACCGAAGTTTATTACGACGAAGTATTGCCCGAGGCCTCCCAACTGGGGTTATATACCAAGTTAATAGTGTATACTGTCAGATAAGGCGTGGTCAAGCGGGATATTCCTACCTAATATCCTAATAACTCTAAAACTCCGTACCTATAAACTCTATCTCCCCGCTCGAACGCGCCTTATCTTTTTGTAATTTCTTCAACTAGACAAGTTCAATTCCTTCTAGGAGCGTATAAGGCTGGGAACATCCCGTGTCAAGACTTAAGCATGTATAGTCGGCGCTGTCTACCCCTTTCTCTTTCACGCCAATGTTGCCCTTGAGTAGGAGGCGACTTTATTTTTCTTTCAGCTTCGAACCCCTCGCAACTGGGGTATATATATCATGATAGCCCTGATACCCTTCAGATGAGGCGTGGCCGAGTGGGATTGTCCTACCTATAACCTAAGAATTCTTCTTTCCGAACCTAAAATCCCTTTCTCCCCACTCAGTCACGCCTCATCTTTTTGTAATTTCTCGAAGCTGCTTACTCGGCAGGGCTGGCTCGGCAAAGAGCCCAACCTAATATCTTTTCGACTTCGAGCCCTCACCAGCTGGGATTCCATTATCTAGGGATAACTGACCGCTCCAGGCAGGGCAGACTTTGGCTCATAGTCCAAGTCGCCCACAGCAGAAGCTGGTGTTTAAATACTAAAATAAACCCTCTGTCTCCCAAGATGAGGCGTGACCGAATGGGAATCTCTTTACCTATAACCGAAGAACTTTTCTATCCGAACCTAAAGCTTCTCTCTTCCCACTTGGCCGTGCCTCATCTTTTTGTCATTTTTCGACTTCGAACCCCTCCCAGTTGGGCATTCACTAGCTGGCATTTCGACTTTAGAGTTGATACCTCTAGGCAGACCAGAGCTTGGGCTCATCTCAGTGGAACTCGACCACAGAAATCGAACTCTAATTATCGCCAGCACAGTGACGCAGCTGGGGTATATATACCAACTTAACCCTGTTTCCTGTCAGATGAGGCGTGGCCGAGTGGGATTCTTCCTATGACCTAAGAACTCTTCTATCCGAACCTAAAATTCCTCTCTCCCCCCTTGGTCACGCCTCATCTTTTTGTAATTTTTCCCACTTCGAACCCTTCGCAGCTGAGGTTCGATTAATTATGGGTGACCCTCCAGGCCTCGACAAGCGTGAGACCATACCTCGCTGAGTTCCTCTGTGGAACAAAGATGAGGATAGGTCAAACTTTAGCTGCTTTCAGTTGAAGTCGCCCACAGCAGCTGAACGCAGCTGGGGTTTGAATACTAAATTGACCTATATACCTCCAAGATGAGGCGTGGCCGAGCGAGATCCGTCCTAATAACCTAAGAACCCTTCTATCCGTACCTACAAACTCTGTCTCCCCGCTCAGCCGCGCCTCATCTTTTTGTAATCTTTCTACTTTGAACCCTTCCCAGCCGCGGCCTGATGAGCTAGCATCCCGATTTTAATCTGGACTTTAAAGTTGAGTCCTCCAGGCAGGTCAAAGCCTGGGCTCGTCTCAGTTGAAGCTGCCCAGGGGTTGGGGTTTAAATACTAAAATTAATCCTATGTCTTCCGAGGTGAGGCGTGGCCGAGCGGGATCCTCCCTATAACCTAAGAATTCTTCTATTCGTACCTATAAACTCTCTCCCCCCGCTTGGCTGCTCCTCACCTTTTTGTAATTTTCGAGTCCCTGTTACATTTTCGAACCCCCCAGCGATGACTATCCATCTCCCTCCGTACTCACCGACAGCCATCATATACCAAGCGATCAAGCGAGCCTGTCCAACTTTAGTCTCGCTCAGATGACTTCCAATGTCGGACTGTTATCAAATATTCTCGACATCATCGTTGATGTCTCTATTAGTTTTATTCCAGTTGGTAGTGCTCGACTTGTTGCTTATCATGTTGGTAGTAACGAATATCTTATCAAAAGCTAGTAAAACCTCTTCGGTCCCTGATCCTTTATGGTTTAAGGATCAGAGCCTAGCCATCCGGATGGTCAGTTACCAGTCTTGATAGAATGGTTGCCTGAAAATAAGGTTTCTATCATAAGTTACACTTTTCAAGCCCTGGGACTGCATATGTCACACGACACCTTCTTTTACCTTACCCTGCCGTAGTAGAATGTTGTAGAATTGCTGCTGTTTGATAGATACGAGCATACAGATGACATATCACCCAACGCCATTTTACAGTCTTAGAATCCGGAAGAGGTCAGAACCAGGAACTTCAGCTACCGAGTCATTGACTCAGCTCATGGGTAAGATCTCGTCAGTGCAGCTCAGCGCATACGCCTGAAGACATGAGACACACAGAATACCATGGTCTTTATACGCTGCAGGTAAACTACCTTCTGTCGCACTTATCCGGTGGGTTGTACAGGGCGAACCGACAACTCGGAATCCGGCACTGTGGAACTGCGTCGATAGCAAGATTTGTGCAGGTTGGACCACCGTATAATCATGACACAAGCATATACCGCACGTTGAGGGAGCTGCACGAACGAAACGTACGAAGAGTCAAAGGCCAACTGGATCTGCTGTAGGCATTGGAGTCATAGTACCTGAAGTATGCAATTCACGATGAGCCCTGTCATCAGACAGAGACCAAACAAGTGGAAGACAGGCTTTTATTGACAGAAAGAGACGATAGCTTATCTCGCGAGCTCTCTAGTTTTCTCTAGACTTCACTACCTCAACCGACCCTCTCCAGTCTACCCTAATCATGTAGACGATCTCAATAGCGGCTATGACAGCAGACCCTCCTATGAGTCCAGACCATACGCCATTCAACCCCAACTGGAGTGGTCCGAGTTCCAACCAGACCGCAATAGGGACAGCGGCGATGTAGTTGACGATCAAGACAATCCAAGCAGCTACACCTTGCTTTGCTAACCCCCTCAGAACACCGTTACATCCGCATATGATAGAGTCGACTATTTGGAAGGCGGCCACGACAAACATGGTGTTTGCTACGATGCGACGAACATCGTCGTCGTTGGTGTAGAAGGGGCTGATGTAATTTCTGAGTGACAGCAAGACTGCACCATTGAAGACACCAAGTGCAACGAATAGGATACCGTAGAGGATAGTGATACGACGAGCTGCTGCTACATGTCCACCGCCGATTAGGTGTCCAATCCTGGTGCTAACCGCAACACCAAGTGAGAAGGGGATGTGCCACATCACGATCGAAGTCGTAGTCAAGATCGTCTGGGCAGCGAGATGTATCGTGCTGATGTACGACGTGCTGACAGTAATGATCTCAAAAGCTGCCCATTCCGCCAGGGTTACAGCAGAACCAGCGACAGATAGCCTTACCATTGGACCCCAACCCTGCAGAGCGCGACGGGTGAATCCGGGCCAGCACTCGTGGGTGGACTTCTTGAAGAAGATACACACAAGGAGGAGGGTAGGTCGAAGGGTGTTTGCGACAGCAGCACCAAGGGCTGCACCCTCAAGGCCCATATTGAGAGGGAATGCGAAAAGCCAGCTGAGTAGAGCATTTATGGGAGCACAGACTACTAAGACCGCCATACCGGTGTTGAAGTCACCTTGTGCTTGCAAGAACCGCTTCAGAGCTTCGAAGGAAGCATAGCCGGGAATACCGAGAATACTGACCCGTAGAAATGAGCCAGCCTTGACTGCAAGGTCATGTTGTCGTAGAATAAGACTTAAGAAGGCAGGCGATGATAGCCAAATGGCAGCGACAGGGATAGTGACAATTGCCATGAGATACAGCATGCGCTGCACATGCAAACCAACACCAGTTTTATTCCCGGATCCGTAGGCCTGGGCGCAAAGGGTGTCGAGAGCAGTAGCCATTCCCTCATAGAGAGCAAGACCACAGATACTCTGCGTCGTGACAGCAATTGCAGCAGCAGCGAGATCATCTGGGCTCAAATGACCAGCTACTGTAGTCGAGATAACACTGAAGGAGTACTGCAACAGGTAGGTCGCCACTAGAGGGATAGTGTAGCGCGCTATGAGCGCCAACTCAGTGCACCAGTCATTCGCGTGCCATTCTGTGGTATCTCGGTCGGACAGCAGTGGTTGAGCTTCATTGCGGTCGGGTTCAATGATGTCGCTCATCGCGAAGCTTAATAAAAATGATTGACGAGGGTGAGGGAATGCGAAACAGCGGGAGATTGACGGTCGCGAAATGGTGGTATCATGCACTCAGATTCACTGCGGAGAAAGAGAGGACAGGTAGACGTGAGCGGAGACAGTGGCTGGGATTGCAACAAAGTTTGCCAGAACGAAAGGTTGCCCCCTGGAACAAAGACCCGCTGGAAAAGTGACAGCTTCCAGAAGTCATACCATTTTTATTTTCTTTCGCATCTATTTCCTTGATGAGAAATGACAGGCCAACAGCACGGAACAAGTCTCCCTTCCATTGTCTTTCGCCAGCCGAGTCTCGCTGTGGCTGTCTGAAGGATGAGGAGACAGTGGAGTCGGCTTCCGGGTCATTTCTGATCGACGTACGGATACTGATTGAGAAATGGCGCAGAACATCTTCTGAAGGCTCAAGAATTGTCTGTCACTGATCCACCTCCCTTGCGCCCGGAAACAAAGTCGCAGATAAAAAGGAACCAATTAATACGACAACGAAAAGTAGCGCTCGGCAGTCAAACCCCAATTAAACTCTATCCGCTGTGACGATGTAACATGAAACAAACAATTTTCTCTCATCACAAGAGAAAACGTCTCTATCATTTATCTAATATGCCATATCATTTTCTCTCAGCTGGAGCCGCGTTAATTGAAGCAAGCCACACCGTCTGCCAATTCATTCTTCAGCGGGCGGGTAGAACTGAAAATGCCCCGAGAGGAGCGGAACTGAGGACCCGGCCCGAGTGGCTTGTAACGAGTGGAGCGGAAATAATGTCTTGACGAACTGGAAGCCGGACATGGCAGATGGCATTGACGACCCCTGGGAGAGACATCCAATGTGGGGGTTTACCGAGCGACAATTTCTTCCTTTATGCTGGGATCTTTTCTTTTGCGTCTGGTCCAGCCGAGATCCTTCAAAGGTGGTTGCGATCGGCTGTGCCACAGAGTTCGAGGCCACGACCACTGCCTTGGTACGGCTAATACCAACAGGGCCATCGGCCAACAACACACCCTCAGCTGAGCAGAAGCTAGACACGGCACGATCTTGGCACGTTTGACATTTGCAAGTTGAGGCTGAACCCCGTAGATCACATCATATCATATACGTAAAATTAACTATCGCTAAGAAAGGAATCAACTCTGCATACGATATGCCGCTTCAGTCGAACCCATGGAATCAGCTCGTGAAGCATGTCGCTCATCGTAGCAAACTTCAAAGTCGGTGTTGACCATGACACCTTCTGTCAAATTGCGTACACTATCGCTGCCACTTGCAATTTCTGTTCGTACCTCCGTCATCGTGTCGTGTCGCCACATGTGTTGTTGGCTCTGTCGCACCTTGGAGCTCTTTCGCAATCCGCTGCCCATGCCACTTCCTTGCTTTGTGCTTTGTCGGTTACGTGATTCTGAGAGTGCTGTCATCTCCAGACCCGTTCCATTACCACTGTCTTTTAGCTCGTAGGGTGTGTTGAGTGCTGCGACGGCTGTTGAGCCCATCAAAGAGTCAATGACTCCCTTCAAACTGGGAATGCAGACAGTAAGAACTGCAAGACCTAATGAGATCTGTCCCCATATCATGGTCGTTACAGCTCTCCATGTCACGTCATCCGAGCCCCCAAACATGTAACTCGCGTGCATGACTTCGGGTATCGTGATGATCGGCACAATCAACCTTGTGCAAAACAAGCCCACCACGATCAGCTTCCTCCGGATCGATGTTTGAACCTCCCACATCATCGCAACGGGCAGAATACATAATGCGATGTCCGTCAGAATGATCATGGTGCTGTTGTAGACATAAATCGGACCCTGTGTTGGACATTGGACGCTGTTTTCGAAAGACCATGGCTCGGGCATGGGGCAGGCGAAGGCAGTCGTTAAAACTCCGGAGACAGCCCAGACAATCACCACTCCACCCAGTATCATATTCGCGATGTTAAGTCCGCCTTGCCTATCGATCTGTCGAATGAGTAGACCGAGTGCTATTTTGGTCGTAGCATGAACGAGTATTCCGAATATTCGTGATGCGTACATCAACTATCAATGCATTAGCAGGGTTCCTCTTCGACAGACCAACGGGACATTTCTTACCTTGCTAAAACGAGCGAACGCATCGTCAGAAAGTGCATCGCGGTGCGATCCTAAGCCCTTACTGCATGCAGCAATAACACAGGCTGTTTGGATGAAGTATATGACAGCAGAGACCAGTAGCGCAAAATCGAAGTCTCTCATAGAAGTAATATTGAGCCGGATAATCATCTTACCAATAATGCCGAGTAAGGCATAGATGTAGAAAACGATCGATGCAACCACCACAAGCGCGGCATGATTAGTCTCAGTCAGAGGATAGAATGGCGGAGCCGCCTCAGAGACGGTATCCATTGCAAGAGGTTGAGAGACCGCAAGAGGTAAAGGCTCGTCGTGAGAGTAGTATTCGTATTAATTGTCTCCCACGTTTCAAATAATCACCGACGACGGATCTTTCAATATTAAATATCGCATGAAAGGGCCCGACACGTTGGTCTTTAAACAGCCAGAGACTAACAAGGGCGGACCAAGCAGACGGGGCAACAAATGTCACATTCGGAACACAAAGCGGGATATGTCAATCAAACAAAGGCGACACCGCAGTTACATCAATGGTACTCTGGACTCGGGTACAAGCCACAGCATGAAGTCGTGTAATTAATTGTCAAATTTGAGACATACATGCGATAGGATCTAGACTCGTCGCATGTTTTCTCAGCTGAAGCGAATCTATAGCCCATTCCACCGAGCAAGTGGCTTGACAATTGTCCTTTCATGTTAAAGAAGGCAAGGATTTGATACTCTACCTGTTACCAACAGCTCTCTAACCCATGTTTCAAGCTCCTTCACCAACTGTCAAGGCGGAGGCGAGGGATCTACAATGCAGCGTTGGTGATTGCAATTAACAATCCCTGTGTGATAGGCCGTTTTACCGCTATCGCTTACTTGGAGAGAACATGACAGATCGATTGCCACGTTCTGTACGTTACACAATTTTTGGCAGTCTAGCCAGTTTGTGGCTTGTTTTCTCGTTGTGAAGAAAGGGAAGAGAAAAAAATTGATTAAATTGTCTGTTAGTACAACAAAGCTGGTCCCTGTCTTTCCACTTTGCTGCAGAAAGCCTCAGCGAACAGACATCATATCATAAATGGTAAATGATCAGCGAATCCACTGCGACCAGGGATTCGGTTCCCAAGAAATTCCTCTTTTCGCTCACAGACTTTTCGGACCGTTCCATCTTGCATCGTGCGGTAATCTCTCTATTCCCTTCTCTCCCCCTCTTTGTTGTCTCGCCTAATCCGTTCGACGTTACAATGTCTCTCACTTTTTACCTTGCAACTCGCAACAAAGACCCTCGTTCTAGACGTCGCATTCAATGTGGGTGGTTGAATTCCCCGATGTTTCCTTGGCCCACAGGGCTCTGGCACGTTTTTAAGCCTGAGGATCTGCTCTTTGCGTTCTTCCCCTTCCTATACAGATACCCTGAGCCCCATACCAATTGATTGTTTGCGTTTCTGCATGTTGGTATCGCCCGCATAATCTGTTACATTCTTGCTTCTTTGTTTCTTTTCTTGTCGTGATTCAACATGTCCCACGACAGTACTAGCATTGAGCTGGAGCCTTCGGGCAAGCATCATGCTGTTCCGATCAGCGTCGACGCATCGGCCAGACCAGCGGAAGAGAGCGGTATCTACAGTGTGACCAGAACCCGAAAGGTGTTCTCGGGCTCTCAATTATTTGCCTTCTCGTTGACGTATATGGCACTATGGGAGGGTATGTGCACGTAAGTCAACACTGCATCCATAGACCACCATCGCATACTAATGGTTTCAGAAACATGTACTTTGCTCTCTTCAATGGCGGACCCCAAACCTTCCTCTTCAGCTTCATGATCGTCTTCTGCGGTGCCATCTGCCAGGCTGCCTCTCTGGGAGAGATGGCTTCCATCCAGCCCGTGGCTGGTGCCCAATATCACTGGACATATTACATGGCTCCCGCCTCGGTCAAGCGATTTGCTACTTGGATCCAAGGATGGGCGACATGGTTCGGTTATGTATCCCTCCTGGCAGCCATTGCCAACGTCACAATCATCCTTCTCGAGTCAATGATCAGCATCAACCATCCTGACTATGTCGCTGGCGGATGGCACACTTCACTGCTTGTCATTGCCATGTGTCTTATCCACGGTCTGATGAACATCTATGCTTTCAAGCTTATTCCTTGGGTCGAGATGGTTGCTGGTGTTCTGCACATCTGCCTCTTCGTCATATTCGTCGTTGTTCTTGTTGTCATGGGTCCTCGTAACCCTTCTTCTTTCTGGCTGGAGCGCAACATCTCTTCTGGATGGGAGAAGAATGAGTATGTCTCTTGGAACTTGGGCATGCTGACCTGTGTCTGGAGTTTCACTGGTAAGATATCTGTGCCCAATCCTTCCGCATTAGCTAACCGACTTTAGGCTTCGACAGTGCTCTCCATATGTCTGAGGAGACCCGCAAAGCGAAAAGCGCTGTCCCCCGAGCCATGTTTTGGAGTATCTTCATGAACGGAGTGCTGGGTTTCATCATGGTCAACGTCCTCATCTCCGCTATGGGTTCCGTTGAGGACATGCTCAACCAGACCAGTCAAATCCAAGCCATCCTCCTCAACGTCACTGGTTCTACCAAGGCCACTACTGCTATGATTGCTGGTATTTTTATCATCTCATTCAGCAGCAACCTGGCCAACATCGCCTCAGTATCTCGTTTGACGTGGGCTTGGTCCCGAGATGGCGGCATGCCAGCATACTTTGCCTACGTCAGCCCTAAGCACCGCGTCCCTATCCGATCCGTTGTCTTCACAGTCTTCCTCGTCTGCGCTCTGAACCTTCTCAACATTGGTAACACTTCGTACGTTGCTTTCGGAGCCATTACTTCTTTGTCGTCCTTGGCCCTGTACATCAGCTATGCCATTGCCATTGCAAGCATCATCTACGTTCGTATGTCTGGCTCAACTCTCAAGCTTGGAGAGTGGAACCTGGGCCGATTTGGCTTCGCCATCAACGTCTTTGCGCTGGTGTATACCCTGTATATCATCATCTTCCTTCCATTCCCGTCAACACTTCCCGTCACGGGCGAGAACATGAATTACTGTGGACCAGTTATGGTTGCCGTCCTGGCTATCGCGGTCGGACTTTGGTTCACCGGTGCCAGAAAGAACTGGACCGGACCCAATTTGAGTATCCTTGAGTTTGTTGTTGCGAACGCAAATTAGTAAAGGATGAAACGTAAAAAACAGTAAAATATTTAATCTTCATACAACATGCAACAAATAGCTATACATATTTTCTCACTTCCCATCTCAATCACTGTAGAACAGTGATTTGTTTCTAGGATCGTAGAGTAAGCTACTATTGAAGTGAAAAGCCCGAGGTCGCTCTTGTCGGCAAATTAATCAACACAATTTGTCGCGGCGCCTATCGGGGCCTTTTTTCGTCGTCGGAAAGTTTCTACTTGGTATCTTCAAGGTCCGTGACCTAGTTACTGGTAGCTTTCTACCTAGATGAGTAAGGTCTACGAGGTTAGTGCTGACTATGAGTCGATCATAGCCAAGGAGCGTTCGATATGTAAATCCTTTAGACTCCTACAGATTATTTCGGACATATAGCGATCATCCCATCTATTCGATGGGTTATTTAAAGGTGCCATGACTCTCTCACCTGCAATCCAGTCTTCTTACATCCAAACAAAAACCTGTCACTGAAGCAAATATCCATCCATGTTGGTCCTTCAGATAATCCAAGCATTATCTATTATCCCCACAGCTTTCGCAATGCCACATATCAACGAAGAAACTGTTCGACAATTTGCCAATAGTCAGGCCAAAGCTATCCAAGCCAAAGACCCGAAGCTCGTCTCGACTACCTTGGCCGACAACTGCGGTCGCTTCATCGCGCCCGCATCATTCATGAAATCCATGGGTCTTCCAGAAGAGGTCGTCAAACAGGGCTCTTCCAACGGGATGTACGAACAGCATTTCTCTATACAGATTCCGTTCGTTGAGTCTACTTCATGTGATGTACATGACATCGCACTTGACCAACAAAAGATGAAGGCGACGGTTCATCTTACCCATCGGATCAAGCCAATTGGTGATGAGGAAGAGTTCTTTATCGAGAATATGATTCTTCTTGATTTCGAAAAGGATGGTGAAAAGATTGAGAAGATTGTTGAGTTTACGGATGTCGCGGAGAGTATGAAGTACATGCAAACCCTTCAAGGATTGGCCGCTGGCAAGTCAGAATGATCATGTAGTTCGTGTCTTTTGGCCTAGATTAGATAAACGATATTCACCATGTACGATAATTTAGAGTAAGAAAGAGAGAGCCGACATGTATTAATTGTTACTCGGAAAACCTTGGTTGATTGAATGACCCGTCCACAATTCCCCGGAGCCATGTAACCCTAGATGACAGCGAGTGAAAGAGGTCAATCGAAAACAAGAATTCAGCGACCTACCCTGATCCTTCAGTCCCCTGTCGCTGGGGCTGTGCCGTAAGGCTGATGCCTCACTCCTTCACTGCAATTGGCGCGTGTGACAATCAGATTAACCACCACCAATGAACAAAAGACCTTGTTGCACGCCATCTTTATTAACCCCGCAGCATTGATAGTGAAGATGGAATTGATTGACAGAAATGGCGTAATTTCCGGCTCGTACTCCAATCCAGCATGACACTACGCTGAGGCGCAGCTAGCGGCAAGGCACTCAACCATCCTGTACGCTATCTAAAGAGAGGCCTCCGCGGCTGATGTTGATTTAATACCACCAGGTTGCGACAGTCAATTTACCTGTCGCTGTACTCGTATACAACTATTACTGAACAGATCTTTTCAGGATGACTTCACCACAGCCTCCCTATTGGCAACAAGGCGGCGCGCCTCCACAGCAAAACTACCCAGGACAGCAGCAACCAGGCCAGGGCTACTACCAACCTCCACCTGGACAGCATCAGCAGCAACCGTACGGATATTCCCAACAAGACCAGCCTGGACCGCAGCAAAATCAACAATATCCCTACCAGGGCCCTCCCGGTCAACAGCAATATCCTTCCCAGGGCCAGCAAGGCCAATACCAGCAACCACCCCAAGGTTATCCACAACAGCCGCCCTACGGCCAACAACCCCCACAAGCGCCTTATGGACAGCAACAGCCTCCAGCTCCTTACGGCCAAGGCCAATACCCTCCCCAATCAAATTATCCCCCTCAACAATACGGCGGTCCCCAGCAAGGTCAGCCACCGCATCCAGATCAGCAATGGCACCAGCAAGCAGGCCAGCAGCAATACGGAGCACCACAATTTCATGTTGCGCCAACACCAGCCTCTCCGGGCTATGATCCAGCTCAGAAGACTTGGGTTCAGCCTGTAGACACAGCGTCGGACGTCGAGGCGCTTCGCAAGGCAATGAAGGGTATGGGCTGCGACGAAAAAGCTTTGATCCGTGTCCTTGTCAACCCCAAGTACGCCAACCCGTGGACTATGGCCCAGCTCGTCCGCGACTACAACAGCCGCTTCATGCGCGACCTTGCCAAAGACATCGAGAGCGAGACTCGCGGTGATTTTGAGACATGTCTCTTGGCGTTGATCCGGGGACCGCTTGAGAATGACGCATACAATTTGTCGAAAGCTCTGAACCGCGCTGGTACAGATGAAGATGCATTGAATGATGTCCTACTATGTCGTTCAAATGCGGATATTCGTGCCATTTGTACCGAGTACAGGCGTCTTCGTGGAAAGGAACTCCATGTGGATGTGAAGGACGATGTCGACGACACTCTGTACAGGCTTTACAGCATGGTCCTATCGGCTACTCGTGCCGAAGACAACGCGCCGGTAATCCCCCAAGAGATCGATCAGAAGGTGACAGAGCTTCAGAGAGCTACCGAGGGAACAATCGGTGCCAACGCTGTCGCTGTCGCCCAAATCTTCACCAGCAGCAATGACGCTCAGATACGTGCTATCAACGAACAGTATCAGTACAAATATCATCGCAGTCTGGAAAGCGTCATAGAGAAGGAGTTCCGGGGCGACATGGAAGATGCGCTTTTGCGTATCCTTTATAATGCTCTGGATAGGGCGAGGTCTGACGCTGGAAGATTACAGAGGCCTTTAAACAAGAGCTTTGGCAAGAACCGTCTTTTCATCAATAGGCTTGTCAGTCTTTATTGGGATCAGGGACGTCTTCATCAGACAAAGATGGCTTATAAGCCTGTGACAGGTGCGACGTTGTCGGGACAAATTAAGTCTGAGTTGAGTGGTGACTTTGAGCATTTCGCTTTGGCAATTATTGGAGAAAAGTAAATACTGTGATGTAACAGAAGCCTATCAGCGAGTTACATCTCGTGGAACCATGAATCTTTTCTCTGTATGTAGTTTGGTCAACAATTTATGCGCTTTGATCCCCTGATGATTGACGCTCGCTTGTCCATTGAGGGTTAGTTGATTGTTCCCGCCCAGAAGCCAAGCATTCTCATTTTCCTATTCAGGTAAATACTGGGCCTCAGTGTCTCATCACCTCCACCCGCTTTTGTTCGGACATTTTACGACACCTTCAATCTCATTTTCCTTTTTCATCCTCCTCTGTGACCCATCTTCTTTGCTATCAGTAAGCGCTTATCATGTTGTCATCTTTCACTTTCGTCAATGTCAGCAATGCACCTGGGCTGGGTCCGCAAGAGGCCAAGCAAATGAGAGGCCATGTCACCAAAGCGAATTTTGCCAAACGTAGACAGAGATTGGCCAAGGCTTTCAGAGATAAATCAGTCACTCCTACGGATCCGGTCTGTCCAGATTCAGATTCTGAAAGGCGTATGGTACCAATCTTAAAAGATCGTTTCCCTACTCTTGACCCAAACTGCGACAAGCTCCTAACAGTGGATTCTACGTATTCTTCAATCGGCTTTCGTAAGTGAGTTGACGTACGTCTTATACAATCAGCTGATTGTTTCAAGTACTCTCCAAGTTCCGTTGTTATAGCTTTGGTGAAGATGATATAGGAGGCTCCAGCCGAGAAGCAGAATGGGTCAACCTAGTCCGATCCGAGCCAGCACTTGTAGAAGCATCAGTTTCCATTGCTCTACAACATTGCCCAGGAAATACCGATACGAGAAATCTGCAACGAGCAGTCCTGCATAAGGGTCGTGCAATACAGATGATAAATCGAAAGCTGGGCACCTCAAGCGGTCTGGCTGATGGTCTGCTAAGCGCAGTTTTCACACTTACATACGCCGAGGTCAGTACTGCTGATACGTAGATGTACTGTACTGCCACTGACTAGTCAAGCTACGTGAGAGCGATATGGAGGCGAGGAGTATTCATATGCGAGGATTGGCTCAGATGATTCGGCTAAGACAATCATCTCGTAATGCACCATTGACCTCGTGGTTCCGTGACTTTCTTCTTTAGTAAGGCCCAGTTACGAAACCCCAAGCACAGATACTGACAGCTAGGATAGTGACTCGCTAAGTCATGCCATGCTAACGACCGGTCATTCACACCAGCCACTTATTGAAGCTTTGCTAAGTGAAGAGAATCCGAAGCAAATGGACATCACACAAATCCGTCAAGAAATAAACAGCCTTGGCCTAATGATCGATAACTATCACGACTCGTTGGCACCACCCCCAGATGCTGCTTCGGCCATCAATCTCGGGGTTCAACGTCTTCAGGTGGAGATAAAGACATTTTTGGGTAGCCGAGAAAACTACGTCCGATCACTGCACGATTCTCTCCAGTTATACCTTCTACTTCTCTGGCCAATCGAGAAGTCTGAGCACTTGAGTACTCGAGCCGAAGATCTGAAATATCTTCTGCTGCAACCTCATCCAAGGCTCTGCTCTTCGACAAAGATGCTGATATGGCAGTTGTTTGTCGGCGCCGTTGCAGCAGGGCCGTCACCTGGGCTGAGATCTTGGTACATAACAGGATTGAGGGAGGTGTTGGCTTCAAGAACTGATATGGGCATGGAAGTGACCATGTGGTGTCTCACAGAAGCTTTTACGCCAGATGCACGGCTTATGACAAAGTTCCAGTCTATATGGTATGAAGTATTTGATAGTTAATTGTAACATGAGTTTGGCTATGTCTTGTCCTGATATTCATCTTGTCTAACAGCAGAATTAAATTCAAAGGATCCCAGAGAACTACTTTCTCTGTTCCTTTTCTGTCTATAATCCAGACCTTGAACTCTCAAGACAGGATCCACAATGAGAGCAAAGCTCTACGATGAGTGGACAGCATCACGTGGAGGCACCTCCAAAGACGGCCAGAGCCAATAGGGCTATTATTCAACTTTGACTTTATCCATCACCAACTCCAAATTTCAACACTCATGACCTGGTCATGGATACTGTCCCGACGACAAATAGCCTGTCAAATGATGACAGTACAGGCCAGTTCGATACCTTCGTCTTCTCAGGCCAGGTTGTCGTATCACAAAATGCGCCATTAACGCCACTCTACCAACTGAACAGAGAACTTACGTGCGCACGACAAAGGAACATGGCGATGATATTCGAAAGCATTCAATTCACCGAAGTCACAAATCCAGATAACACAACTCGAAAGCGAAGGATCAGTGAGGATCTATACTATTTAGTCCACCCACTAAACCCTGATCGTCAGTTTGATCTACCAGAATATTATGCTACTGCAGCATCGCCAGGCACCTTGGGGAATATCCAGCTCGACACGATCAAACCAACCTCGCAAATTTCTCAGTTCAAGGCGATGTTGAATAGAGACAGGTCGGCAGTGGATGCCCAGTTATTTAACCGTGGTACTCAAGAACTACTGTTCGATATCAACCCGATGCTGAAGAGCGGTCAGTATGAGTGGGTTGACGCTGATGGCCAACGGATTGCGCATGAGTCTTGGAAGGGAGAAGAGTATTTGTTACATTTGGAAACATCGATATTGCCAGAGAAGAAGGATGCATTAGTGGCGATGTGGATTGTGAGACTTTGGCACGATTCTGTTGAGAAAGAGGCACAGCAAAAAGGTGAGTTGATATTCGGAAAGTTTACATGTGGCTAACATATCGAAGGATCGTCCTGAAAAGGGAGGTATCACAAGGCAATTCACTGTACTGCCGTATGGCAGCCGGGTTTGGAACAAAATTATTTTTTCAAAGGGTATATACAAAATACAATACGCAACCATATTCCCATCTGGGATGGCTTATCGCACAGCCTCATCGGAGGTGTGCACCTCAAACTCGACAGTTTTACTAATCCCAATCTGTTTGGAGTCCATTTCATCCATGCTAATATCCGACGATGGGTTTCTGTGGTCTCTTCGGCTGATGATACGTTCTTGTGAACTTGTTCTGTTACCACTTCCTTCGCCACCTCGGACTTCAACAATGTTTTCGCCTTGCTGTGTAGTGAGGACAATATCGCGACCGGTCCCGCCGAAGCGTTGACGAGGATATGCAGGTTGCTGGTTTCGACTATGACCGGACGAACCGTAGACTTGGTTGTGGAAGACAACTTTGGAAGCAAGGATATCGATACTGTGGTCTATTAGTATGGGTGGAGAAACCGATTGAAGGCCAAACCTACATCATCATGACTGGGAACATGCATTCCATCGCATACGCAAATCGGTCAATCTGCGAGGCAAGATTTGTCGCCATCTGCTGGTCGTTCTGGAAGGAGTATGTGATAGCTCGCATCACACCAAGCACAGCGAGAAGTGCAAGTCGGACCTCGGTGCTTCGCATAAGATATCGGAAGAGACCAGCCTTGATGGCAGCACTAAGAGACGTCGACTTGGCTGAGCCGAAGACTCGGAGGAGGAAGAATGAGCTGAGACATTCGAGGAGGGCGATGAGGATAAAGTAGCCCATGTGAAGATGGTTGATGAGCGATTGATCTTCATTGAGGCCTTGAAGAATACGACGGGCTCGAATGATGGCGATGACGACTCTGATGGCTGTGACGGACACGATCATGGACCAGTATGAAGTTGCAAAGATTATCCATTGTCTACCGCGTAGAACTCGGCTAAGGATGATATAACTGTAAAAGGACAAACCGGCTTCTTGTATCTAGTGCCAGAATTCATCAGCAAGACATCGCATGGTCAGTAGAAGAGCATACTCACCAGCCAAAGAATGTCGGCGAATATCGAAGCCACAGCTTGAGCGGTAGGACCATTCGTCGGATCGTAGAAAGCATAATAGCAAAGCCCGTTGGCTATCGCTCCAGCCGCACTGGTAACAATAGGAACAATGGAAACAGGACCAAAGCTGGTGATGCCGGCGACCATAAGACCAAACAAGGTATTAGCGATGCCGATGGTGCTGAGGATCGACCAGCTCAGCTCATAATAAACAACGTCGGCCATTTTGAAAGTGCGATCGTCGTGGCCCTCTAAACATTGCGGAAACCCTTGCAGTAAAGAACAAAAAAGAAAGGACGAATTTGGGGGGCTAAGCTTAATATTACGAGTGCGCATGTGCATGCCTGCTTACCCCATGGAGACACTTTTCCGGGGTAGACGGGATCTGGGTGTTGGTGATCATTGTTAATGAGGGGGAATACCCCAGAGTGGACTGATCCCCCATAAGCGAGCCAAAAGGGGGGTTGCTTTGGGGGTAAAGTGACAGGCTTGACAGGATACGTGGAACATGGTCCAGAATGCACGTCGTCCAATGCTGGGGGGTTATTAAAGGGTGCTGCTTCACACCAACCGCTCAGCTGTGGCAACAGCATGACCCCATGGGAAAGGACGCATCTCCAGGGGACGAGACACCTGCCAAGTGGAGGATCGAAACGCTAAAGGGACAGGGGAACGCACACCAGTTCATCAGAAACGGTAACTCGGCCGTTGGATTCACGTTGTTCCAGCTAGCTTCGCTGGAGTTGCTAAAGAAAGCGACTGTTGGTTAATGTGACAGGAATGATAATTAGCATTTATCCACCTCTGTGGTGTTGGGTTGGTTGCTGTGCCTCCAGAATGTGACATCCCTTGTCTAGCTCCAAAAATCCTTCTGTCTCTGTTTCATTTGCTTAGCCCGGCTTGATTCCGATGCGTAAAAGATCCTGACACCGGGTGGCTTGGTTTGTCTACCCGCTGAAGAGTGGCGGGCGCAATAATTAAGGACGAGTCCTTGCTACCAACGGACTGCCTTTCCAGACTTGTTCGTTGGTTGCTTAACGAACCTTGCATGATAAATTAAATGCCCGTTGGATGTGGCGTAAGTCATTTAATTAACGCCTTGACAAAGTTCATGACAATCAAACGTTGAGGCTTTTCAGCCACGACGTAGATCGTCTGTTTGCGCTGAAGATCAAAAAGTAAGCAGATACTCGTCATATTGATACGTCAACCGTTCAACTCGAGCTGAGAAAAAGCCAAGTTTTTACCGCCCGTTATTCTTTGTGCATTGATGATATCCATGTCAATTCTGCAACAATAAAAACGAACCGAATAAAGCTTAACCGCCAAGACAAAGGATTTTCCTCTCTGACCGGTCTCCCTCGTCGGAGATTACTAGACCGAAACATGAAGCATCTTATCAACCTCGGTTATCGATAACCCAAAGGCGAAGGCGATCCGGAGTAGGGCCTCCGGCTTCCGAGCTCCGGTCTTCTTCCCGGGCCGAACCCGAAATGGAGACACCTTAGATCATTCCTATTTCCACGTTACATCCGGATAGTCACAAATTTTTCAGACTCCATTTTGCTCTTATCACGAATCGCTCATTCGTGAACAATGACGCAAACATGTTTGCTTCACGGCGAAATTGTGGGCAGTGATTTCGTTAAAGCGGCAGTTGGGATCCACAAGCCTCTATGACGAGTACCTAATTCCCCGAGATGTAATCTCAGAGACTACTTTCTTGGTTTTTCTCATCATTTTTGGTTGGAAGGCGAAAAATGCAGTCGCTGTTGCAGTATCGACGTGCTGGAGCTGCGGCTCAAGCGCAGATTGATAGAGATGTCGACAAGGCGCGCCAACATATGGCACCAACTGCGCCCGAACGCGACGTCGAAGCAGGGGGTCGCACGTCCTCGGAAGAGAAGGAGCAGCGGAATTTGAGACGTCTGTTGTCGCGCATTAGTGAAGGACAGTCCGTTGATGAAGATGCTCAAGAAGAAGCGATGCAACGGACTGTTACAGCCGCGACCATTCGACAATACATGTCAGGAGGTGCAGCCCTCGGTCAGGTTCTTACAGGTATCCAGGTACGACCTCACAATAATGCTGAGGGAAAAGAGGGAAAGGTTTTTGTTGTCAATTGGGAAGGTCCCAACGATCCATTGGATCCTCACAATTGGTCGGTTGCAAGACGTATTGGAGTCACTCTTCAAATATCCATCATTGCTCTCTTCGTCGGAGCAGCGTCTGGAATTGATGCGACGGTTCTTCCTCAGGCTTCCAAATCACTTGGCGTCAGTGAGGTTGCTGAATCTTTAGCTACAGGTAAGTTCAATATTCTCTCCATTGATAGTCATCGACTGACGTTCTCAGGTCTCTATCTGGTCGGCATGGGTCTTGGTTCGTTGGTAGCAGGTCCTTTCTCCGAAACCTTTGGCAGAAATGCAGTCTACACCTTCTCCATGGCCATTTTCGCCATTTGGATAATGGCATCTGCTCTTGCACCGAACTTTGGTGCTCAAATCGTTTTCCGATTCCTCGCCGGGTGCTCAGCTTCCACACCACTTGTATGCTCCGGAGGTTCCATTGCAGACATGTACAACAGCCTCGAAAAGACATGGAGCTTTCCTCTTTACGCAGTCGCTGGCTTTGGTGGACCGATGCTAGGTGCTGTAATGGGCGCTTATATCGGCCCTTCAGACGTGCTAGGTTGGCGCTGGGCCGAATGGATCATGCTCATCGCTTCAGGACTGGTTCTTGTCTTAGTCATTCTGTTCATGCCTGAGACGTATGGACCTCTTTTGCTTCAGTGGAAAGCGGCGCATTATCGAAGGATCACTGGAGATGATCGGTTCCGATGCGAGCATGAGATTGCGGATGCCAGTTTGTTCAGTCGCCTCAAAGTTAGCATGACGAGACCTTTCCTCATGTTGACGGAGCCCATCATCATCGCTATGACTCTGTACCTCAGTGTTCTGTACATTGTTCTCTTCACGTTCCTTGTCGGTTGGCCATACATCTTTGAGAAGACATATGGTATCGGCCAGGGCCTTTCCAACATCATCTTCGTCGCCATGTTCCTCGGCACTCAACTCAACTTCCTATTCGTTCCCATCGTGTACCGCAAAACAGTCCGGGCTTCGAAAGAGGGGAGCCACTTCAAGCCCGAAATTCGCCTCTGGTACGCCATGCTCGGTGCGGCCGTAGCTATTCCAATCTCTCTCTTCTGGCTAGGCTGGACCAACTATTCCCATATCAGCATCTGGTCCGCTATCATCGCCGTGGTGTTCTTTGGTTACGGTGTTACGGGAGTTTTCATCTGTACCTACATGTACATCATCGACTCATACGAGATCTACTCGGCATCGGCTCTCACCTTCGTTGCTCTGACCCGATATATCATCGCCGGAGGAATGACCGTGGTTGGCATCCCTTTCTACGAGAACATGGGAACACACTATACTCTGACAATCATGGCATGCTTCGCGGTTGTGTTGGCAGCGATTCCTTATATACTCTACATTTACGGACACAAGATTCGGGCAAAGAGTAAATACGCATTCACACATTAGAGGCACCTTTGGCCTTGAACCTTCATTGACATTAGGTTCATAGCCGTGTTATAATTTGTTGTCTTGATTGAACCTGTACGCGTTGAGAGACGTGACATTCAAAAGACTTAGCTAGCTAGATACATTAGAGACAGAACATATAGACTGGAACAGAATACCCATCATTATTCCTTTGCAATCTTTTGCAACATTTCATGTACCTTCTCAGCCACAGAATCAGGATTATTGACCTGGATAAAATGACCTGCGCCGGGAACCTGAGTAGGCCCATCACTCTTCTCCGTCATTGTAAGCTGAGCAAGTCCCTCGTTGTAACAATGCCAGTACGGGTTCAAGTAAGCGTTCACGACTTCGGGCGGGGTGTTGTAATCTGTTCCCGTTCTCGCCGCGAAGAACTCAAAGTCATGGCCCAGAACTGTGACATAGGGATCTTTACCGTCGACCTTGGGCAGAGCAGGCGAGTCTGCCTTGGGAAGAAGTTGAGTCAGATTCTTGCGGGTCAGGCCTTCCTTGGATCCAATGCTGGGATGGAAACGCTTTCGGGTTTCTTCTCGAGCGGTACGGAGGTGGTCGACCGTGACACCTAGCGGCAAGATGTCTGCATTGAACCCTTCTGCGTCGGGATCGGGGAAAACAGAGACAAAGTCCGTGTCAGTCAAGACGGTGTCAAGAAACATGATACCTGACACGGTTCCGGGATATTCGGCAGCATAGAGGCGACTGAAAGCGCATCCAATGGAGTTACCAATAAGCAGGAGCCGAGCCGTATCAGGACTGTTAACACCCATCTTATCCTTCAGAACTTGGACGACAAGCTGGTGGGCATCGTGAACAACATCCATAGCGTCATGCGCGTGTGTCGGATCAGTAGCCCCCTCGTCGTTAGGGTCACGATCAGTAGTCTGACCCTGTCCAAAGCGGTCGAACGTCAAGATGGCGGGAAGACCTTGAGGAGAGAGCTCCTTGATTTTGGCAATCGTTGGAACCCATGAGGTTTGCGGGGCAATCATGCCGTTGAAGAAGACGATGAGACTCAGCTTGGTGGTCCCAGAAATTGTAGGAGCCGTGAAGCTGTAGCTAAGCTGCGCGCTTGGCTTGGTGTCCAAGCGCATGAATTCATACTGGGGAAGAGTTTGCTCGGCCATTTTGAAGTTGTTGAATGGAGTGAGATGATGGTGTTGGGAGTCGTCAGCAGGGTAATGACATGTATTTATCCAAAGCTGTCGGCACCGCTTACGTGATCCTAGTAGGATGTGCTATCCTCATAACAGACACCGCGCGGGCTTCGGAGGATCGATAAAACCCGAGCGGCTTCATGGTCATCCTTCATGTGGGATGTATTGAATTTCTAAACGCTCAAGAGTGGCAAGTTTGCGCAGCGCCACAGGGACCGTCACTACGTTGAGAAGAAATCGTTTCTTTTCCTGGTGTAGTTGGACAAGCCAGCCGGGCGCTCGCATTGTCAATTCGAACGAACATTTTATTAATTCCAGTTGGTATCATACTAATCGCTATGCGTATCTGTCACAGACTCTCGATAACATCCAATCGACGCCGACCCAGAAGAAAGTCAACCAACCCACCATAAGCCCAACACCTTATTGCCCCTCATATACTGGGGGAGCTCCGCGTAGCCCATCATAACATGGCAAAGGTTCTTCCACTATTTGGTCTGACAGTCTTGCATAATCGCTCAACACCACGCGATGCTCAGAGCGAAGTATCCTACCAACTCCTTGCCTTATTGCCAATTCTGGCCTCCCTATTGGGCGAATCTCTTTCATCATCTGTAACTCCAGCACCAGTGCGTGAGAGACTGATGCATCGGATAAGTCCCCAGTATCCTGTGCATAATGGTTCGAGCCCTTCCCGATTGAGAACCAGAAGTCCATGCTCATGGTTCCCGCATCGTCGTCGGTTGTCCATCCACTAAAGAACGTCGAATCCCCCAATATTAACCTCTTCTTCTGCTCGCGACTCCCTTTACTCTTCTCTTGAGTGGAATGGGCAGGACATGCTGGAGCTGATGCTTTGACAATCTCTTCTAGAATCCAAGTCCCGCTACACACCCGCCAGAGATGAACCTCTTCACCATTGCCTGGACTGCTTCGAAGACCAGTCAAGGCCAGTGTAGCTTTGTTCTTGCTAGTAGGACTCATAACTGTGTCATAGGTACAGTTGATCTCCACGCCTGCTGCTTGATATATCCTCTTTGAACATGTCTGTATATCTGGAATCGATATCGATCGCGTAACGGGAAGGGTTCGATTTAAACTGATGACCTCTGGGGTAGATGATTGTCCAGCTCGTCGTACGGATGCTGTGGCCTTGAACTCATACGTAACACAAACCACTGAGGTATCCATAGAAGGATGCACATAGCTGGGGACCCGATAAGAAAGACGGTATGCATGAGTCCCTTGTGACAGCTTGACTGCAGATTGGATGAGTTCGCATCTCTTGAGCTCGGTGAACTGTTGTTTGCAATTCTTGCAACCCTTCTTGAATGGCTTCCTGTAGGCTGTATGGACTACCAGCACAGCGTTTAGGCTCTGTACGTCGATCCCGTCCTCGGTAACTTCCAATAGTAGGGATCCGGAGATCGTAGATCCGTCGTTATCGCCGTCATGCTGTATGACAATAGGCAGTGTATCGATATGACAGTCTAGGGAGGCCGGTGGCGTTCTCAGTGTGGTGTTATACCGCCCTTTGAATAATGAAGATACCTTCTGCGGCTTGATAAGCTGCAGTAGACCAGTCATGATGCGATATACAAATTCTGGCTGTCGTTATTATTTGGTTATACGTGACAAGTCGCCAGTCAAGGTATGAGCAGTCGAGTGCAGAGCGAGCGCAAAGAGAAAGAGATGAAGTAATTATTATAATTACATTACACCGTTGAATCGTACGACTCGACATGAAAGATTGATTCGGTCATGTTGACGGTCTCGGGATCGGCTTGAATTGCCAAGAAAAGAACATGGCTATTCCCCATCTTGGGTCGAAGCTGAGGTTGATCTAAGCCGTTTATGGTAACTCACAGCGGTTGCATCATGCCCAGTGATACCGGGCCTTCTCATTGGTTGAATGCTTCACATGTGTCCACATTCAGCTGCTTGAGACAGAAGGGCGCATCTTGTCGTCAAAACAAGCATTCAGGACAATTACTCTTCAGATCTTCACCGGCACATGTTCCGAGCCTCGATCACTAATTAAAGAGATATGAGAGATTATCAAGCATTCGAGTAACGTTATCCTGGAACATATCACCAGGGAGTCAGGTTAGCGTAGACGAGATCACGTCACGCCTTTCCCAATCGGGCTATCTATCGCGGTCTCACCCAACCCTCGCTTCCTCAACCCCAAACCAAGAACTCCTTCTCTCCATCACATGCATTCGCTTCACAGCACGCGATGCCTGGTTCACCCGACAGGACCGCATCAGGCAAACCACGCAAGCCCCGAAACAAGAGCTTCTCAGGGTGTTGGACCTGTCGCGCCAAGCACGTCAAATGTGACGAAGCGAAACCAGCTTGTAATCGCTGCCAGAATGCCGGTGTTGAATGTGAGGGATATGGAGTTAGGATCTCGTGGGCTTCGGTGAGGAATCCGACTACGTTCAAGAGAGGAAATAGAAGGAAGTCTACGCGTCGCACCTCGGAGAGATTGCGTCAGTCGAGGAACCTGGAAGCCGTTGATGAGCGACCTTCTGAAGAGCCTGCGGATGGTTCGGCTGAGGGTGATTATGGTGAAGGACCTTCTCAAGATGAGACTGCAGATCTGTCATCAGAAAGCCATTCAACCACGACGCCTTTGAATCATGGTCAACAATCAGGTTTTGATCTGGATTTCTTGACAGACCACCTGAACACTCGTATCTTCAACTCCTATGAACTCTTACGTCAAGGTTTAACGACAGGTCCTCCATACGCTACTCTCCCAACCATTCAACCTCAGCTCCCGTTATTACAACTCGACCAGACCTTTGATCAGAGTCCCATCACCCAGAATGAGATCGGCACGTCGACGCCCGTGAGCATAGCAGCTCTCAGTGGTGGTTCACTATCCCTCCCCGAAGTACCAGATTCAGCGACTCCTACATCATCATCGCCAGTCAATACACAGACCCAAACACGGAAGATTACACGTCACATCGATATCCTTCCAAATCCAGGTCTCCATTGCGAACTGGTGCAGCATTGGGCGCTCAACCTCTGCGACTCTCTGAATCCCGTACCCGGCGTGCACAACCCCATGAGAACTGCAATGATGCCCATCGCCTTGGAAGGGAGCCGTACAGACTCAGAGACTTCGACAGGTGCAACGAGTCTCTTCCACTTTATATGTTCGGCTGCAGCGTTTCACCTCTCGAAGAAACGGGATACGGAAAAGGCAAGACGGGAACTTGAGAATGTAGCTCTTGAGCATCATAATCTTGGCATCACTCATCTCGCGCAGAACATCCGTCATTCCAAGGATGGTGCTCACTGCGTAGCACTGCTTGCAGCTATTATTATCTGCATCATGAATGAAGCAGTCACGCTACCAACTTCATTCTGGCGATTACACTTTCGTGGCGCCGTGGACTGGGTGAATCATATTGATCCTCAAGTCTGGCATCGAAACGAAGCAGCCACCAGCATATACTACATGTTTCTGGGCATGGCTACAGTTGTCCAGACTCAATTATTATTTGACGGCCATGAGACTTCTTACTGGGAGTTTACGAAGGACCTAGGACCACAACCGGAACCTTATACGCTATACACAGCATTCGGTCTCCCTCAGCCACTGTTCCACGGCTTACGAGCAATGAACACCCTCGAAAGACGCCGCAAATCGCCAACCGAAACCAACCCCTCCCCCGAAGAACTTGACCGTCTTGAACTCGAACTCTACCTCTCGGTACCCAACAAACCCGACACAAAAGAATCCGCCGACCTAATCTACCACCACGGTTGCACATTCTACTACTCAGCCCTAATCCACATGAAGCGCACTCTCAAAGGCTTTCCGCTGGCGGAGGTGCAGCCTCTTGTTGAGAAAGCTCTTCCCCATCTCGAGGCTATGCACAACTGTACCACTCAACGCTTTTCACCAATGGTTTGGCCTATAGCGATAATATCGTTTGAGATAGCTGATGGAGCGATGCAGCAGCGTATGTTGAAGTGTTTGGCCGATTTTGAGGAGCGGTCTGAGTTGGCGATTTGGACGCAGATTATGCATCTTGTGAAAGAGCTTTGGGCCTTGAGGAAGAGAGAGGGGAGTAATATTAAGTGGTACCATACTGCGCTGGGATCAATGAGTGATAGCTTCATGTTGCTGTGAGAGCCTCAATAATATTAGTGTTTGTTACACGGACTTAATTCCCTTTGGTCGTCGTTCCCAATCGTGTCAAAAATTGACAGGTCGTACGTTTAGAGTTTGTTTCTCTCGCGTACAATAGACAGTGAATTGTCGGGTTCTCGTGACACCAAACCCAATATACCATTTTTGAAGCTTTATCATGACTGCACAAATCAAGAGCTTCAGTCGGTACCCAGTAACCCATTCACAGCAGCAGAGGTGTAAGAGTCTCGGCACGATAAGAACCGAGTTGGTAAGCCACTCGTCTCAAATCAATCACATAATCACCATTGATAATGCCACGTATTTGTAAGAAAACACCATTTAAAATCACAAAGGCCAAGCTTCTGGCCTGTGACGATCGGCAGATCTCCCACGTTGGGGAATCTGTCGTGGTAAGTTGCCAAATGGGGCCAAACAAGTTCCTGCGCTAAATGGGTCTGATGGGTCCACGACTCCATCCAAGTCAACCAAGCAGCGATAACGGCGGCAAAGAGTTGACGTCAAATGCTCACTAACTCAATTTTTTTCCTTGGTAATTATAAAAATAGCTGTCCTTGAAGAAATTCTGGGGAAAATATTCTCTCATAAATTACATCACCAAAACATCAAAAGAATACTGCTTCAATATGGGTCGTGTTATTATCCATTGCGTTCGCCATGCTCAAGGCTTTCACAACCTTGGAGAAGAGTTCTTCAACCTTTTAGACCCGGCGCTAACACCCTTCGGACAACAACAATGTCTTGAACGTCGCAATGCCTCGTTTCAGGATCAGTCCAAGTTCAGACTCATCGCTTCTTCGCCCTTGACGAGAACGATACATACCGCATCCCTCATCTTCAACGATGCCCTTCAAACACAGGAGATTCTTGCTATTCCCGAAGCCCAGGAGATTTCTGATCACAACTGTGATATAGGAAGCGATCCTCCCATTCTCGCTGAGCTATGCGCACAGAACAATTGGCCAGTCGATTTGAGTCTTGTATCAGACGGCTGGAATAGCAAGGACCTCTATGGACCAAACAGTCCCGTCACAGGTGCCTGTGCAGCACGTGCTCGAACAGTGAGAAGAATTCTCAGAGAAAAGAGCGCCGAGCTAAGCAGAAATACCGATGAGGACGTCCACATCGCTCTGGTTGCTCATGGAAGCTTTCTACACTACTTCAGCAACGACTGGGAGGCTAGCACGCTAGGATGCGGTACGGGCTGGAAGAACTGCGAAACAAGACGCTATGTCTTCCAGAACGACGACACCGACGAGGATGCCTGGGTAAGGGAGACCGCGGAAAGCCGACAAGCCCGGGGTCTAACGGGTCTTGCACCTTCAGCAGAGGAACAACAGAAGTTGTATGAGCAGACAATGATCGGCTGGGTCGAGCAAGGCCTTCCGGATATCAGATACCTGGCCACAGCTTCGGCGCACCCGAGACAAGAAGATCAGGCCAGGTTGTAGGGTGGGTTACACTGTGGAGTTTATGGTTTGGAATTACGTCGTAATTGGAGATCGGAAAATTTAGAATTCTGACGAAAAGGTTGTTTCAGCTCAAGACCTCTCAAGGTTATACTCGGAGTGGGGATATGTTTAGGTTGTATCACAATAGGGAATGTTTCTTCCCCTGTTTCTGATTATCGGAGATCTTTCACGGGATAGAAATAGATCTGCACCGAGATACAGTAGTATCACTCAAGGAGATTTTCAGTGAAAAAGACGCCAAAATTGCTATGTACGTAACGTCGTGTCTAAGTTTGTTTTGTTTTTATCCCTATTATACACATGAAATCAAACGCAGTATGAGCCTCAGTTCCTTCGAGGCGGTGGTGGTGATAATCCCTGTTGTGCATAACCCTCCTGTTCAACAGCAAGTCCAACGCCCGGATGCATCATATCAAAGCTCCTCGTGCTCTTGCCCGACTCACTAGCCGGTCCCAGCGGCCAACTATCATCCCTCGTAAACTTGTGATCCGCCGGTGCTCTAGCCTCTTCAATATCAGGTGAAGGCACACGGTTCTTGTCCCAAAAGTCGAATTCTTGAGGTTCGTTCTCCTCGGGGATGTTGCGGAGCTCCATGCCGTCTGGGTTGTTGTTGGCGACGACGGGGAGGGGGCCAGTGGAGATGTGCTTGCTGCTGCGTGTCCAGGTCCAGCCGGAGCCTTTTCTTTCGCCGGTGGAGGATTCAAGTTTGCGGGATGTGAAGGATGTGTGGATGTTTCGGAGGATGGGGCGGAGAATGGGGATGCATTGCACCATGATTGTTCCAGCAACTTCTGATGAGTACCAAATTTGTGACATGCCGTTGCGCCCTGATTCTTGTTAGTTTGATTTCTGGTTGTGAGTGAGACAGATAACGTACAGATGTAGTAGGCGTCGCGGCCATTTCCTTGGTCCTTCCAACCAACTCGGATAGCAGAGACAATGGCGACACTATTGTTTGTTAGCGACATATGGTGCCAAGATCAGATTCTCCAACTTACATCATTCCAAGACTCATTGTGAAACAGAGGCCAATCTTCTCAGCCCTCTTCATCTCCAATCCTCGAACAATCAACCAAGGGAAGCAGGCAAATACAAAATCCATAATGATATTGTAGACTGCGAACCAAGTTAGCATAATTCAGCCTCCAAGTCATGCATCAACACTCACTGTTTCCTCCCTCCTTGAAATCATCTCTAAACTTCTTATCCAGGCAAAAGTCCAGTCTATACCAGTTGTCGTATGTGGGCTTGCCGCACACCTTGGCCCACTGCAATATGACCTTGGCGACCATGTAACCGTTCATGGTGATAATACAGAACCAGAGTATCCATTTCTGCCAGTGGTTGCTCATTCGTAATAGCGTAACTGCAAACGCTGTCTTCGTCAAGGCCTGCCCGATCAATGTCCCGCATGATGAAATAGTGATCATTATGTGCATTGAGTCACTCCATGATTTCGATGAGTCCTCGAGGACATAGCCGTTGCCGAATTCGTATACGATAAGACTGTTGTTTGCGAGAAGGATGATCTAGTCGTGTCGTCAGTATGGACCTTCCATCAGCTGACATTCCCGCTACTTACCCATGACACAATGAGGATATAATCATCGTACCACATTCCATGCCGCCTCGTAATCTTAACCCATAACCTCGCCCACAGAAAAATAGATGCTCCAGCAAACAGCGACCATAGTCCAATGTTCAACTCGGTATAAGGATTGATGAACTTGTGGACAGGCTCGTCCTCGTCGGCGCGAAGCTGTAGCCTCATCGCCACATTCTTTGATGGTTGGTTGACTAAAACGAAGGGTACCGTGTTTCGTTTTAGGTAGAGAGGTGGAAAAAAGGATAAATGAGAGAAACACCAACAGCCAAAACCAACAACCAAACAAGTCAAGAAACGGGAAGGGGGACGGGGGGGATAAGTGAATAGAAAAAGAGGATTTGGACTTTGAGATCACCCCTGACCCCGCAGGTTACATGGATGGATGCAGTCGAGAAGATTGAAGAACAAGCCTGGATCCTGTGATAATGCCTGTCTACTCACCCTACCCTTGCAAGAACGGGTATACCTTAATCGGACACTGGGGCCGTTCTGAGCAGGTCCCGAAAATGAGCATCCAACGTGCCAGGGAAGATAACGTGCATGAGACTAAGAGAGTAATCTAGCTTGCCACTGGCCATCCCGCTCGGAGAAGTTCTTGAACATGGAAATGGGCCTCGTATTATAACCTCTGGCCATGACGCGATCTTCTTGCACCCTAGAAAGTGGCTCAGAATAACTTAAAACATGGGAAAAGAAAAGAAGGTTTTTGTACGCATCACGCACAGATTATTGCTTGGTTGAAAAGCAAAGTTCCCGTATACCTGACACGATTTGCACGAAAACACCGTTTCAACACCAATGTCGGCACCCGATGGAATCGGTCTTGTCCATCCAATGAAAAGGACTGTCATTGAGGCAAGCAAAATGGGCTTGGAAAAAGTGAAACGATTTTGCAGATTGCTACCCTTGTCGCGGGAACGAATCGACGCTTCCTACTCGTGGCTTAACTGTCAGACACCCCTGTATTAAAGCTAAGGTACCTGTAGCGTAACCCCCCTTTGGGGATCTGGCACGCGGACGCTTGGACGATTCTGCCATGTGGGTGGTAGCCGAACAGAGAGAGAACTTTTTTTTATTTTGGTCTAGAGGAGAATTGGATTGGGTAATGGTTCTAGTTGCCTCCGTGACCGTTGAAGTGTCATCCCGATGTGGGCAATGAAGAAGAAAAAAGAAGGACGTTCCATCGGCAGATTCTACCTTGGCACTGGGGTGAGGGGCCCCCCTTCAGCTAAATTACTGCTGTGCTTGCAAGATTAAGGGAGCATTATAAGCTGAGATATATGTATAGAGTACTGTTGGTAGCTGTGACACACAGACAGTGAGTGATCAAAAGAGCTTGCATACGAAAAAAAGCATTTATTATTTCCGATTTAATCTATTTGCTCCGGTATGCGCATCATTCACATAATTGCTTTTTTTGTGACTTTGCCGTGGACGACGTCGACGATGCCCAACCTCGATTCTTGAGCCCTTTAATAAAGTTAAAGCTCCATGCTCATGTCCTCATGCTCGCCTCACCACAATGAGAAACACCCCGCCGTTTGACCTCAGCTCCTCAGCAACAGTAGCATCGTACCCAGGATAATGGTTCTTGGGTTCTCGCCTGTTGCTGGTCCTGTTCAAGTTCCCTCTTTTTTTAGCGCGTAGGCAATCTTGATGAAACACTGAGACTCGTAGCGATTCCCAATAATGTCGTGATTTGTCTTTAGTGGAGTCTCGGGGTACGAGAGCAGGCAAGCAAGCCTCGTTTGTTCGCGTCGCCAGGCGAATGACTAGACAGGGGAGGATGGACCGGGACAAAACACGCGGTTATAGATCAAGGATTGGCGATATATGTATGTGTCTACTTTTTTATGTATGTGATGTGATGAATAAACGCTGCCAAGAATGCGACGATCTCACTCGGAAATCACTCGATATATCATAATTGAACCCATGCAATAGCATTGTGTCAAATGTGCAACCCAGTTCTGTTCATATTCAAGGAATACAGTTGACTCATCAGCCTGTCCCGATTCATGGTGTCTTACTCTTTGTGCGTGCGACAACGACCACTGCCCTCACGACGCGGGTCTTGTCAAACCAATTGAACAACCTCCCTGCCAATTTAAAGCCACCCATTGTCACTCCGTATTCTGCCAGTAACTGGTCTTGGCGATCTAGAAACTTGACCAGCCCAGAAAACACATCATCTGTGATTTCCCTAACCGTGATCTCGTTGCGGTCGTACCCGCACTCCACCAGCTGATCTCTGTACTCCGTCTCCGAGAGGAACGTTTTTAGCGGGCAGCCCATCATCTTGCCAATCAATCGCGCTCGCCAGATATCAGCCGTAGATGCCTTTTCGTTAAGAAGTAGATCAAAAGCCATGAAACCTGCGTCAAGTTCTTTCGCTGCGTGTTTGAGCACGGGCTTTCGCGAAGGTGAAAAGTGATACATGCAATCGAGCGCCAGAAGCCATCGCTCAGAGTACTTCTCATCAGCGACAGAGTAAACAGCCTCGGTAACTTGACGACTCCACGTCTCAGGTTTCGCAGCATTGGCGCAAAACAGGTTGAACGAGTCTACGTCAAAGCCAACGGTGCCTATCTCGCGGTAGATCTTGCGGCGCGACGTCTGGACCTGTGCGTCATTGAGGGTAAGCCCAACATAGCGAAAATCCCTCCATCCTCGGGCGTCCGCGAGCTTAGCGAGTTGCCAAGTTTGGTCACCGCAGCCGAAACCCAGATCGAGAATCGCAAGACCGGAGTTGTTCTCGGTGTCGTCCAGTAATCCGGCGGCGCCGACAACCTGCTCGAGAAGGGCAGAGCAAGCCTCGGGAAATTTCTCAATTGGCGCGCCTCGGGGTGTTTTCCTGGGGGAGAGGGATCGTGTGAGAACAGAGTTTATCTTTCGCTTCAGGGTACGAGAGTTTATGTGTGTGACGACTTACCAGTATCCCACGTTCATCCACATGGATGTGGGATGCGACGTGATGTTGAGCTTCCAATGCCCCAACCCGTAGATATCACTCATCCTCATCACCACGAAGGCCATAACCGCAGCAATAGCCAAGGCGCCGACCAAGCCGGCAGCAAAGCCCGCGCCGAAACTGTCTCCATTAAAGGACATGGTAGAATGAAAATAAGCATTCAGTTAATTAATTCGAGAACGGACCGCGCCGTGTTCGGCGGCAGCTAACGGGATGTTGAAGATTAAATGTACAGTGAAAAATAAGCCAAAACTTAACCTAAAGCTGCCCAGGCACCGAAGTCTGGGCGTTGCATCCACTGACAGTTTCGCTAAATGACCTGATTAAGTGCATATTTAGACTCTTATGCTTAAATCAGAGATAATCACGGGCAATATCAGATTGATCGCTAGAAAAATTGTTTATTCATTCATCTCGTGGCTCATTATTCCTTCTCCCAGGGAATGGCTACTCCAAAGTCTAAAGCTACGCGCATGGCCGACACAATGCATCCCTCCAGCAGAACCATGCCATCCCAGCACCACGCCCCGGAGATCCAGATATTGTCCTGACCATTGACCCAACCAGCCTTACGGTGATCATCTTTCTTATCTACCAAAGTCCCTTGCATCAGCTCTTGAACAAGGGCCTTGCCCTCCACGCTGCGCAGTGTTCTTGTAAATTTGGCCTTTTTAATTGCATCTGGCTGCGCCGCCTCGTGTAGGGGACAAGTGCTGACCACGACTCCACTGGGCATGGCATGCAATGCTTCGGTTCGAGGGCTGCCCATGTCAGGAAACACAGTTCTCAGGGTCATGGTCTGGGCGGCCGAGGGATCTCTGGTATGGTGCATGCACGCGAACGATTGACGGACGTTGTCGGGTTTAACGACGCTGATTCCCGACGCTTCAGGCTTGAGGACAGAGCTCTCGACCTGTCGCGTTGGTAGCTGCTCCAATGTAGAGCGTAAGGGTTTGTAGATTCGGCCCGCGACATCAGGGGAGACGGAGAGTACGACGCGGTCAAAGACTTGCTCCAGGATGCGACCGGAGGGGTCGAGGGTTGATTGCCATCGCACCATGGCCGTTCCATCGGCTTGGGGCACAGCTTCAGTCACGCGGCTGTTAAGCTTAATGTCCTGCAGCTCTTGTGTCAATCTGCTCTGCACCTGCGAGACGCCCCCGCATACAGCGTAATGCTGCTGCCCATGCGAAAGCTTCTTGTAATTCACGACATCGCTCGCAGGAAACTGCAGCATCTCCTCATGTGTGCACGTCGCCACACCGCTCAGCAGCGGGAGCAGATAATGTGATCTATATCGTCTCGGTAATCGTATGCGATCGAAGTATTCGGCGAGGCTTTCGCTGTATCCGGTCGAGGAAATGTGGAGGGGCGCGACGAGGAAGCATGCAATCGTGAACCAGAATTGGCACACAATCAGGTAGAGAATCTCGGTAAGATGGGCAATCAGCCCACGGTTACCAGGCCACGGCGGCGGTGTCTGATGCAGATTTGAGGCATGGATAAAGTAGCTCTCATTGTCGCTGCCCTTGTGGGCAACTGTTCCATCGGCCGTCGGTGTTGCTTTCGCGAAGACGAAGAGAAATTTGATCGGGTGAAGGGGAATTCGTAGGTGTTCGTACATTCGCATCAGGTTGTGGTAATACCCTCCAGCGCTTGCGCGCATGGGCAGATCAATTCGTTCGGCATCATTCGTCGTTTCGTTTTTGATGGTTACAGAAGCCGAGTCGAAGGAGAGTCGATCAGCCTAGAAAAGAAACGTCATTGTTAGATCACGGTTTGGAGGAAGGATTGAAGGATTGGACGCGAGAAGGATTCGAGTGCCTGTAACACTTGGCGAGTCGGGTGTCTTACCTGCTCAAATAGCGTAACATTATAGCGCTCGTCGCCCTGTAATAAGTAGCCAGTGGTAAGGCCAGCGAGGCCTGTCCCAATGACAGCTACTCGCTTCGATGAACTTATACTTTGAGCCTCCATTTGAATAGCCTCATATCTTGAACGTCAAAAAACTCAATCCTTTTTTCTAAAAGCTGGTGGCTGTACCTAACAATTATGGTTAATTTTTCTTACTCTTCCAAACCCACCAACGACGACGTCTAATTGGGTAGATCGCGACTCAACAAACCCACGGACCTGGGGATCAAGCCGAGGCTTGCACGATCGACTTATCTGTGTCTCGGAATCTTGAGTGTTTTTAGTTTGCTTTTTTGACGGGAATGGGCCGATCAATGGGCGGTGTACGTTGAGGAGTACTACATTGCCTACGATATTGAGTTTCGGCAGTTCGACATCGTCTCTTGATCGACTGAATCACAGCAATCAATCTCAACAATCTGTTTGCTTGTGATTGTGATTCTGGACTGAATAATTGGGTACTTCTCATTGAACCATCTCCCCATCGACCCACGTCAGACAGCGGGCCAAGGTCTCAAAGCGGGATGATGCAGCGCGAGCTAAGACAGGAAAGAAGTGACAATCTGACAAAGATTCTGTCCCAAGTCCCAACGCAGCGTCTACTTAGCCTGAAATCACTGTCATCACTATAACAAGATCCTTGTTTTTCGTACCTTTGGCGCCGTCGTTCCTCACGACTGATCCGGCCGTACCGAACTCTACTGCAAATCCATCATGGACGTCTCGAATGCCCGCCCGATCGGTATCCTCGCGGGATACCTGACAGCCTGCGCTGCTCTGGCAGCTGTCAGTATCACTTCCATCTACCGCAAAGCCGCTTCTTCAGATGCTCTATCGCGTCGTCGGCATTCCATCGTCGTGTTCAGCGCTTTGGCAATCCTGAGCCTTGCGACGACTTGGTATCACATGTTTCGTTTCTTCCAATGGTCCTACCAGCAATGGGCATATGCGCATCCAGAGAGCCTTGATGGAACAATCCATTTGGGAGAATGGCTGCGCGACACGACGCTGTTCAAGCAGGCTTGGGTGTCGACTCTAGAAGAGCCACAAAGAGCGCTGTGGTCACTACAGATATTTGCGCATTGTGCGAATTGGAGCGTTATGTTGGCATCTTATGGTAAGACGATCGTCAAGTAAGTTTGTGTAAACGAATACTGATATACCCTCTAGACAAGAAGATGAAAATACCGCACCTCTGGGTGTTTATGCTCTTGGGTCAAATCGTGGCTATTTCCTTCGCTTTAAACCTATCTCTCCTGGCCGTTCTTGTATTCGAAGACACAGATCCGACAGGAAAAGCAACGAACAGGGACAAGAACCAACCATTCACACCAGAAACCCATTCCGCTCTACGCAAGTCATGGCTCGCCGTCCTGGCAGTCACAGTTGGCTGCGCAATCATTATCCCAAGGCGTCTCGACCACCCCAAGTTCATGTATCTTCTCCTCGCTCCCCACATCCTAGCTTTTGTTCCTCTACTGTTGAACAAACTCTTCAGCGGTTCAGAACGCGCAGTCATGGACCCACAGCCATCGGAAGACACTCGCCGCAGTGTCAGGGCTATCATTGTTGCAGCAGCTATCTACAATCTTGGTCATGAACATGGGTGGGGAGATTTTATGAGGGCTCTTTATGAGCATCCGGCCGTGAGCAGTGTTGGTTGGGATGTTATCTGTTGCTGGATCAGCCTTGCTGCATGGCATCTGGTTTGCTTGTTTGATGCTTTCGAGCAGAAGCACGGCGTACGCCCTTTTCAATGGGAGCATATACGGAATTACTATTTCAATAGGGTGTTTGGTCTACGGGATTACCTGGCTCGGCGTTTTATGTAAAAGAACCTTCCTTTTAGTAAGTCAAGGAAAGAAAAAACATCTTATATACGCAGACTCACCATCTGGTTATAGACCCGGCCATTCAACTATGTGCCTCTGGTCAACTTGAACTTCAAGTGAGTTATCAAGTAAACGGTGAAACCCTCTTTCTAAAACTATGTTCCATACCATCATGATCATTGTTTCACGGATGTAGGATTCGGACGCACATATATCAGATATGATAACCCGCCCTGAGAGTGCCAAAAGAGGTGGCCCTAAATGCCTCGTAGAGGAAAAGTCTAGTCACTTTATGCCGGCTTAGACCAACCCTTAGGCTACTTGGTTCTAACAATTTAAGCCTTGGGGGATAATTCTTCTGTTACCCGCCTGCCCCCAACTCATCAATTCGCGAAAATAGCCCTTGCTCCCGTTCTGTTCTATACTACTCCCATGTACATACATCGGATATGACGCTGCCGACGGACCGTTGTGGAGTTTCGCCAGGAAGATTATTGCCGACTTCTTGACAGGTTATAGCCGACTAACCAGATCTCCATCTCGGTCTGAAGACATGAAACTCGTAAATCGTCAAAGCGCAGCTTTACCTTCCAGATCCGAAGTCCATAGCATTAGTTCTAACCTCCAGGTCTGGCTCCGCTTGTTGGTCTTGTATCACTTTGCCAAGAGTCAAGGATCCCCTACGTAAAAAGCAAACAACCGAGACTTGTCATTTTGTTCAGCTCGAGTCAGCCTAAACTAGAAATCTCCTCCGCTTCTCTTCGAAGGATTCAAGATCCGGGATTAACCTTGTTGCTTTTGGATTAATTCCCGGCAAGATTGCTTTTTTATGGCATGATTTCCGAGTTCGATGTTGGTTCAAGCAAGTCCGTTGCTACACAAGGTCATTCGTTCTCCGATCAATTAGTCGTCTTTTATGACGATCTTAAGATGTTGGCTGACTCTTCTCATTTGATTGCGTACGGTCGGTGCCATTCACCGAATCTGTTGGTCTTGACCTGAAGCACGACGATCCTGAATGGAGTGGAGGCCGGTGCCAGACGCATCCATTGCCGTTCCTTGCATACAGCTCACGCAGTGTAGACAGCGACAAAACAGAATAGCTGAAAGAATAAATTGACTAGTCCATAAACTCATAATGCGTAAGTGAATGTAAGGTAGTAATAATACAGAAGTGTCGATTGATCTCAAACGACAAGTGAATGAAAGAGGGTATCAGGTCAGGCTTCTTGAAAACCAGCGTCATCTCTTTCCCAACTGCCCCAGGCAGCTACACCAAATCCAATTTTGTCATCCTATCCTTCTTAGTATGGCTTCTTGCCAACGACGTTGCCAGCAGCAGTGTATCGAGCAACTGTGTACCAAGCGCCCTTCTTGTCCTTGGCGGTAGCGATACCGATCTTGGTGGACTTATTCCAGACAGCTTGAGCTGTTACTTTGTTAGCTCTGTTTTGAAAGTAGGAGGACGTATGAAACATACTGTAGTGGCCATATGTAGAGAAGTTGCCCTTTGGAATGGCCTCCCCCTTGTAGTTCTTCTTCTCGTTGAGCCTGCATCGTCGTTAGCTATCATCATAAACGGTGAGAAAGGAAACATACCAGCCCGTGGCTCCGGCAGTGATGGGGTTCTTAAATCCATTGCTAGCCCAAGCGTACGCAAGGTTCTCTCCCTGTCCAGGACGGTCCTTGCTCGCAGAGTGAGTCATCTTGCCAGCCTTTGCAATCTTCTTGGCGTAGGCGAGGGCTTCGGACTCAAGCTTGGTATCCCACTTGAGCGCGCTGACCTTGACCTTCTTGCGGGCATCGTTGTGAATCTTCAGTGCGGCCGTCTGATCATCAGTAAGAGCTCTGGCGAACAGTTGATGCAAGACACTGCGCTTCTCATTGCCGGCGTCGTCGTCCTCATCATCATCATCGGCATCGTCCTTGTCGTCAGCATGACAGACGATAGGGTCAACACCGAGTTGAGTGACGCTGGTGTCAGCCTTTAGGATGTGATAATTGGGCTGTGTCTCGCCGGGGACCTTGAAGTCGTTGTCGACACTGATCTTGGCCCTGGTGCTCTTCGAGAGATGAGAATCATATTCGCCATCCCTGTCGTAGGTAAGATCGATGTTGTCCTTAGGTGCGGCTACCACCCCAGAGATGGAGTGAAGTAGTAGAAGAAGTGAAGGAACAGATAGAAGCATCGTGATATGTTGTTGTCCAAATGAGGAATGAGATTTCAGTTAAGCTTGATGTTGGTAGTTCGAATCTCTTTCCCCTCTCCCCTCTCAGGCTTTATATATCCGTTGAGTAATAAGCTTTCGTGGCCAACGGCGATATTCAAGTTATCGTTCTGACGTCTGCAGGTGGCGTTGAATTGCGGAAAGATCAGAAGCCGTGAGATCGGCGGCCCTGAGGACCCCTACTTAAGCTCAAACTTAAATACTCAGGAACAAGGTCCGCGTCACTCTTATTCTGACGTATTTTTCGGCTCTTCTAGATTCGGGGCTTGGTAGTCTAGAGTTATGCATTCAGCGACTTTCGGCGTTGTGGGCTTGGGGACAAAATTCCGGAAAATGTCTCAGCTGTTCGCAACTATCGAATTTTCGGTACCTGATCACATTCAATATCCAATATTTGGGCACTGGTCACTGCTAGCACTTAAGGGAGCATTTTACATAATTCTTCCTGCTCTCCACACTTTTTAGCCGATCGTGAAAGGGAAGTGGAAAGGTGAATCTCACCACTTCGTTGAGCTAAGACTGTCATCACGAACCAGTGGCGGTCCAAAGACTCCAGATCTATAAGATCGCCCTCTATTTCGTAGCATTTACATCATTGCAATTTTTTTTAACAGCTGTCAAAGTCGATTAAGGACAGTGACAGTCAGCCCTACACAGATGATGTTGACAATCTTAGCCGTTCACGGCAGTGATACATTCCGATCACTGGGCCGTCCTGGTTTTCACGGATATGAAACGCCAACATCCATGACAAGATCAAAGTTCTATTCCTCTTATGACAGTATTCTCAATTCCAATCAATCACTTTCTTCCAACGGGAACTGTCCGCATGTCACTGACATATCTGAGACATCCCAACATTGGGTTTGGCATTACTGCATTTGGCCATGGCACCCACCACACCGCCAATGAGGAATGCAGTCCAAACCTTAAGCCGCACAAACTCCAAGATTTGACCGAAAACGGATATTTGCCTCAGGGTCGCAGCCGTTCGGTCTAAGAGTCTTGACGCAGGGGAATTCCAGGTAGACGGAGTGTGTCTCGTGACGGTAGTTGCTGATCCTGGTGATGCGTGCCTAATCTAATGGATGAATGGATGAAGTGAGGCAGTGTAGTGCTGCGGCCGTTACGTTAAGAACGCGTACTGAATATCGAATTGCCACCAGATATCTAAGATTCAAAGAGGAATCTGGGGAAAAGCCAATCCTTACACGAATTACCCTGCCATCGACGGTATCTTTCCCTTTATTCCCTAAAAGTTAACTACTTTTGATGCTAAAAATTATCACAAATTCTGCTAACTGTTGCTGATGCCGAAGACACAATTGCGTTACCTATTCGTTCTGTAGTTGCATGCCTTTCGCTGTTACAAGTCGTGAATGTCATAGCCTATAGCTTTTGAAGGTACAAGTTGTCGATTTTAGAAAAGCTACCTTTGAGCTGTCCTTCAGGTGGGCGCTCAAGAAATCTCAAGGCAATATCATAGTATCCTTCTGATGTCTCAGGAACGTCGAAGCTGGCTTGAAGCGGGACCACAATTGTTCCAGCTGCAGCCACGACCTTTGTGCCTCCAAACTTGGGATTTATTGTTGTTTGTGTGGCGTGATTGACAAGTTCGTATCGGACCACCTGAGTCCAGTAGGCTGTAATAAGAGGAAACCTGGTAGGCGGCGCGTGCAATCCTATCTGGTAGCTACCTGCTTCAAGGTAAACGGGCTTAACTTGACGTAGAATACCAAGTTCACCTGCTGCATCATATACTGAGTACATCCACTGGTTTTGAGGGGTGCCAAGTTTGTAAAAGTCTCCCTTCCATGAGTCGGGGGACAATCTCCAACCAGTCGAGTCACCAGTCTCAAAGTCGCCATTGATAAGACGATTTACTTTGGTTGGAAGGACAGTAATCGTGGATGTACCGCCAGTAGTGGCCGTAAAGACAGTTTCCCATGATGTAACTGTAGTGCGAGGCGTGGTGATGATGGTGTTGATCTGCAGTGGATTGTTAACAAGCAACTCTTCGCGTCAGCATATCTGACTTACCTCCGTGATGGTTTCCGTGCTGACAACATGAGTGACGCTAACAGTCGAGGCCGGCACACTGATGCAAGAACATGCCGACGTAATCCTGCTAGCAGGGTATGTGACACCGTTCGTCATACATTTCGGTGGGATTGCGGCCACTTGACGTTTGAAAGCACCAGCAGCGTCAGCTGTCACAACTGTGGTGGCTGTAGGGATAGTTTCTGTGAAAACAGTTGTTTTGTGGACCTCGGTTACTTCAGCTGCGTCGGCAGTAACAGTAGCCTCTACAGTTGATGTTCTTATAATGTCAGCTGCATGGAGAATAGCTTGTCATAACCGGGTTATCTTACACGGTTGAAATTGAGTTTGCGACAGTTACTGTGAAGGGTGCAAGTTCCGCACAAAAGTCGCTGGCCTGGCCTGAGTAGCGCTGGTCGATGAAGCATCGGAATAAGTTATCACGATTGCATGCTGCTCGTTTGTTGAGATGGTCGGGTACTTGTGCTAGGGCTCCGAGACCAGAGGCCCCAGTGAACAGGATGTTGAGGACTCTCATTTTCTTGACTGAAATCGGGTTGCAGATCAAAACAAGCTCAAGAACTGTTGACCGCATGTACATATATATCCCATTAATTGGGACCCTTTTGTCCTGCAATGTTTTGTTGTCAGGTCATGCAGTGGAGCTGAAGCCGAATCGAGACCGGTGCTCTAACCACGAGGGGAGACCTGCGTCAATAGCTCTTCAATAGCCATCTCGTTTAACTGTTCAGCCGCCCACATCATCCCTTCAGCCCGCCATTAAATGCATGTTTTAGTGCTGCGGATAGCTAGACCTCAGCTTTGTTTTTGTGTTGGCCGGCCGAGGCGGTTGTGATAGCTTCCCACTGGGCGTCCGACGAGCCCTATGGAGTTGTTTGTTAGCGTATCATAGCATCAATTAGTTGCTTGGGTTGTAACACGGAGTGCTCGTGCGCCAAAATCCATTTCCATTGACTGATCTTTCGATCTTTGTTGCAGTGACTATTACAAACGTTGCCGGAGAGTGGACTTGCCCCAATCGATCAATGAAATCTTCACCAAACAGTTTGTCGCTAAACTCTTTCTCTTGATGGGACAGTGACATTTTCTTGACTCCTGCAGACCAAGTCTCTTTACAGTAAGAGAGCTCAGAGCACACTGTATCATCAGGCCTTATCTACGATAAGATAGCTTATCGGGACCGTACTCCGCGCGGACCATCGAATATCCGAGTAGTAGCGGAGCCCACACTTATGGCTGTTCACACTGTATCGAAACGAGCTCAGTTAGCTCTAGGGTATGGGTGAAGACATGAAGTTCATGTGCTTCCGATTATCTGGGAAATGTCTCAACATGCTCTTGACTATAGCTGCAGCAGTATATGTTTTCTCATAGATAAAGTACCGAGTGATTGGCCGCTCATGCGATTACATTGCTCCCGCTTGTGGTCTGCAAATTTTCCACGTCTACCTTTGTAGTGTTGACCCAAGCCAGGTCCACTGTAATGATGCCTGAATGACGATTTCCACTTTACCAACGCTGGAACAGCATCAATATACGCGTAATAGCCCTCATAATTAACATGACGGATTAAACATACAACTCTGACTCTACGCACCTCAAACCTCTGTTGTCGACGCCGAGAGTGCCGTTTCTCTCAGAGGTCGAGATGTGTACCCACACCTACTAGGCTGACCAATCATAACGCTGCCTCTGCATCGGCATTGATCAGTTCCGTAACTGTCATAGAAGTTCCATAAACTCCACAGCCCATGTCATGATCCAGCTACGCAGCCAATCATGAGTGTCAATTTGCAACAACCGGGTCTTGGTCTCGGGAATGAAAACGCATAACGTAGCAATTATGAATGATTTCAAAGCAGATCCATTCTTCAAGCTATTTCTAGAAGCCGCTATAATAATTTTAGACCGCATCCTTCCAAACTGTCCATCTCCATCACCATCATCAACCCACAACAATCAAAATGTCTTCTATCAAGCCTCTTACTCTCCACGCCCACCACACCGGCCCCAACCCCTTCAAGGTCGCCATCCTCCTTGAGGCCCTCAACATCCCCTACAATGTCAAGCTCTGGCAATTCGGTGAAGGCTCCAACGGCCTGAAGGGCCCCAACTTCCTCGCCATCAACCCGAATGGCCGCGTTCCCGCCCTTGAGGACCCCAACACCAACGTCACAAGCTGGGAAAGCTTGGCTTGCGTCAACTACGTCCTCCGCGTCTACGACACCGAGAACAAGTTCGGCCACCGTGAGGAGGCCGGCGAGCAGGGCAGAGTCGACGTCGAGAAGTGGATTAGCTTCTTGATTACTACCATGGGACCCATGATGGGACAGTGCAACTGGTTCCGCCACTACCACGACGTCAAGAACGATAACGCGTATGAGCGATACTACGCTCAAGCTTGCCGATGCTTTGCGGTTTTGGAGGAGCAGCTTAAGTCACACAACGGAGATTGGATTCTTGCGGGCGAGAAGCCTAATGTCGTGGACTTCCACTTCGAGCCTTGGGTACGACAGTATGAGTTTGCTGGCTTGACCATGAAGGAGTATCCTACTGTTAAGGCTTGGTTGGATCGTGTTCAGGCTCTGCCTATTGTTAAGCAAGCCTATGAGAAGGTCAAGGCTGGAGAGGAGGTTCAGTAAAGGAAATGACCCTGAATAGATCCCAAATAAAAATAATATCATATATTACATGCCGAATACTTTTTCACGACAACGACTGTGATAAGTAGCATGAATCATTGTGTAACGCCTCCTGCTCATCGTAGGAAGCGTTGAGACGATGATATCGGGCAATAAATAATCCGTAAAGAACCGTTGATCTGGATAATGAAATGATGTATCAATTGATCCATTAGATCCTGATAGAAGTAATTAGCCAATCTCTTTCTGACATTGTAAGCCGCGATCGTAAAGACACGAGACACCATCGGAGCCGACATTTTAATACCGCTGCGGCCCCATCTCCGCAAACTAGCGCTAGCCAGGATCCTAAAACTCATGATCTGGGGAAAAGGTCGAAAGGAAAGTCAAAAAGCGCAAGATCGGCATCGACCCCGCATTCTAATGGCAGTACAAGTCCCGGCATGGTTAAAAGACTCGAGTTAAAGCAGTAAAGACCGTGTCTGGAGGTCAAGTTCCGGCATGGTTAGAGTGCGGAGAAGGATCGTGGCTTCGTCGCTTGCCAACAACGTAAGGTTCCGGTGGGTCAGTGAGCTGACAATTATCATGTGAGGAGTCAGTCACCTTGGCATATATAAAACGGTCGTGAGCCGCACCTTCCGTTGCGCATGGGAAAGAAATCTCTCAGGATGTCAAGATTACCAACAGCTTCATTTACAACACTCTTCACTCAAACCTTCCGTGGCCCTGCTCCTAGGACTATACAGCGTTCGTTTTATAGCACCATGATGCGAGCGGCGAGATACTACGGCATAGAAGACATTCGTGTCGAGCAAGTCCCTCAACCATCCGTTAAACCAGGACAAGTCAAGGTATGCCTTAGAATTTGTGGCTATTTTCAGACACTAAAGACGTGAATAGGTATCGCCGCGCTATGTTGGTATATGCGGTACAGACCTGCACGAGTACCTAGGAGGCCCAAACTTCTGTCCCACAACACCTCATCCTCTCACCAAAGAAGCCATACCCGTCACTCTCGGTCACGAATTCTCAGGCGTCATCACCGAAATCGGCCCTGACGTCGAAGGCTTCAAAGTAGGTCAGCCCTGCGCAATTCAACCGACGCTCTTCTGCGGCCACTGTGCAGCCTGTCATAACCACGCCGAGAATGTCTGTCACACAGGCGGCTTCGTCGGATTGAGCGGAGGTGGTGGAGGACTAAGCGAGTCTGTCTGTGTGAACGCTACACACGTTCATCCTTTGCCTGAGGATCTACCTCTTGAAATTGGAGCGCTTGTAGAGCCGCTATCTGTCTCGTGGCATGCTATGACTGCGGCACCTGAGATTGGACCGGGTGCAAAAGTTGTCATTCTGGGAGGTGGACCCATTGGTTTGGCCATGATTCTTTGTCTCAAAGCGAAGGGTGTGAGTGAAATCATTCTCTCAGAGGTTGCGACTTCGCGACAGAACTTTGCAAAAGAATTTGGTGCGACGCGTGTTGTGAACCCGATTGAGGAGAATCTTAACGAGGTCGTGCTCGGTTTGACTGATGGCAGAGGAGCTGATGTCGTTTTTGACTGCGCAGGGGTGCCGATGAGGTGAGACGCAATAACCTGAAATATAGATATAGGCTAACAATCTGGTAGTATTAAGAGCGCGTGCGAAGTCGTTAGGACGAAGGGCACTGTAGTCAACCTCGCGATCTGGGAGAAGGAAATCCCCTTCAACCCAAACTGGATCACGATGAAGGAGAGCTCATACAAATCGGTGCTCGGCTATGCCCACAAGGACTTCCAGGCAGTGATTGCAAACCTGGCCTCAGGCAAGTTCTCCATTACTCTTCTCGGGACCAAGGCTGACATATCCCAAGGCGCGATAAAACCTAGTCAAATGATCACAAGAAAGATCAAGCTGGAGAATATTGTAGAAGATGGAATCAAGGCGTTGATCCATGACAAGAATAACCAGGTCAAAATATTGGTGGATATAAATGATAAGTAACTGTCAAGGTTAATAAGAACCGGTCTTCGTCAGGGTGCCATAAGAGTTAAATAGAGCAACTGAAAGGAGAAGAGACGAAATCTTTATTCGTATTGCGCTACCTTGAAACAAAACTACTTTAATCCAGCACCCTAATCTTTATAGTTCTTCTGTTATTCGCTTGTCTTGCTCTCGCATGTAAAGGATTATTCCTCCTTGGACGACTTGGATGACCTGAAACGGCGTTTGAATCTCTTCGCAAGGGTGTTGCTGGACGGTGGGGTTTCCGGTGTAGGAAAATGCGCCCTCGGTCTCATTGAGTCAATCGCTTCAGCGATGCGGTGCATTGTATGTTCGAGTGGTGGTACCTGTTCGGCTGTTGGGACTTCCTCGTCATTGTCATGAGAGCCCTGTTAATTTCTCGTTGTGTTTTAGCGTTGTATTGATGATGATGACGATGATGATGATAAAGCGAAGTTGTGGAACACTCACCTCCGTCCCTTTGGTTCATCTTTTCTACTGGCAGGTGGGCAACAAGAAGATGTCTTCTAAGGCTTAGACTGCTAGAATAAGAACCCAACTTAGCCGAAATCCATGTCAAATGGGTGGGTGACGTGTAGATATTTCCTTCCGTGGTTAAGCTTTCTGATTGCCTGATGCTTTTCGTGGAAAGAGCTTGAGATGTGAGGGACTGAAAGTCACATCTACCGTAAGAAAGTGCAATTGGCCCCGAGACATCGGTAACTTAATACGCACTTGCCGACCCCTTGCTAGACACCCGCGATTCAAAATGCTCAACGACTCTTTTACTGTTGTCTGGTAGGCCAATTTCAAAGTGACAAGGTCCTTCCTTATCGCTCTTTGATAGCCAGGTCAAACCTTTCTCAGCTTAGTGCATTGGGGAAACTGATATCGCAGATCGCTCCACCAATAAACCCCAGGCTTCATCTCCGCGTTTTCGTCCCTAGCGTAGCACTGAGACCCAAAGATAAGGGCGCAGCCAAGTACCGAGAACCACTACCCCTTGTTTGGAGCTGGGTTCCAGGCGATTTATCGTTCATTCTGGATTTTGTTGGCATTCTTGCCCCCAATCCAATGTACGACCAGAAGCTACAACTCTCATCAAACCAAGGTATAAATTACCAAAAAGCTGATCTCAAGAGGAGCTCGGATTTATCTTTCTTCTTCAGCTATCACTTCCACCACTATGGCAATGCTGTGCAACAGTAAGAAGACGCGTCGCTGTCTCGGTCTCCGTTGACCTGTTATCTTACTGTCGATCTCTGGATCCTACCAACCACAGGCCGGTGCCTAGAGATAAGCATAAACGCCACATCTTGCAAGCCAACGTTATCTTCACTCAGCACCTCTTATCTCGCATGTCTTCGCCGGAAAGGGAAAAAAGATCCAGAAGAGGTAGTGATACCCAGTTCTTGGCAATGTCTCAAGATATCGAGATCCTGAGCCTCAGTCGCTGGAGATTTAAATATGAGGTGCATGCGGGTCCCCGACATGATGAATGGCAATCGCGACCAAGCTGAACTTACTGCAATATGGCCGAATCTTCAATTACCCCGGTCACTGAGTGGCCTGACTACGCTGTCGACCCTACCGGTGGAAATCCCGTCACTCATGACTTGAATGCTCCATATGACAAGGTACCAATTATCACGACCGTGTATGATCGTCTCTAACAATACATAGGGAGACTTGGCTTGGATGCTAGTATGCACGATTCTATGCTGGCAGATCACACCCGCGATCGGCTTCTTGGTAGGTCATTCCATGAACACGTTCGGAGCACGTCTAATTCCAGCAGTATGCCGGTATGCATCGCCGAAAAGCTGCATTGACCATGGTCTTGCAGTCACTTTTCTGCGCCTGCGCCGTCGGTATCCAATATTGGATCTACGGTTACTCTCTCTACCAAAGTCGTACCACGAACCCAATTCTCGGCGACCTATCACTGGCGGCGTTCCATAATGTCCTCGCCCAGCCATCGATAGCCAACGGAGACATCCCCGAGATTCTATACGCTGTTTTCGGTGTTACCTTTGTGACAGCCACCGCAATGATCTTGGCTGGAGCTATGCTGGAGAGAGGCAGACTTTGGCCGAGTATGGTCTTTCTCCTGTGTTGGACGACCTTTGTCTACTACATGTATGTTTCCCCAACACTCAAGTGTAAGTTAGGATGAAGCTGACCGTCTCAATAGCCTTGCCTATTGGGAGTGGAACCCAAGCGGATGGCTCTACAACCTCGGACTCTACGACTTTGCCGGCTCTGGTCCTGTCCATATTGCGTCGGGCTTCGGAGCTCTGGCCTGGTCGATGATGCTAGGACCTCGAATCCCCGATGCCACCATCACTGATCGAAAGCGCGCGGTGCACTACAAGCCTCACAACCCACTTCTTATGTGCTTTGGAACCGTCCTCATCTGGTTCGGTTGGTTCGCGTTCAACGGCGGTAGTACTGCCAACCTCAGTCTTCGCTCGATCTACGTCGTTGTCAACACAAATATGTCGGCTTGTGCTGGTGGTATTGGCTGGGTTCTTCTTGGATATCTACACACTCGCAAGTTCAGTCTCGTCGGCTTCTGCTCAGGCATCATCGCCGGACTTGTCGGTATTACACCCTGCGCAGGCTTCACTCCCATCTATGTCGCGCCCGTTATCGGCTTGGTCACTACGGTCGGCTGTTTCTATACAGTCAAATACAAGTACCTCCTCTCTATCGACGACGGTCTGGATATCTTCGCCATCCACGGAATTGGCGGTGTCATTGGCGATATCTTAACCGGCCTTTTCGCAGCCCAGTGGGTGCCCGCTCTGGACGGTGTGTCAGGAGACACCTACGACGGCGGATGGTGGGAAGGCAACTACAAGCAACTTGGCTATCAAATTGCTGGCGCTCTTACCTGCGCCGCATGGTCATTCGTTGTGTCGTGTTTGCTGCTCTTTGTTATCAACAAGATCCCTGGGCTCCACCTGAGAGCGAGCGAGGAGCATGAGATTAGAGGTCTGGATTACAAGTACCTCAGCGATGTCGACTGGGAAGATCATTATATGAACGGTGGTGTCACGCCTGTCATGGATGGTACACCAGTGCGAGTGGCTACGCCTCAGCAAACTGTGGAGCCGAAGGGTGACGAACGAAAGGTTGACTAAGGTGTTTGAAGAAGATGCGTTTCTTGAATAGCTAGAGCGATACAAAGATATTTTGAAGGTTAATATATGTCGTACAAGATAATCCCAATATCTGCTGCATGCATTCTACCTGCCCATACAAAAGAGGAGGATGACTCCCCGCTGGCCCCCAATTAACAGTCAAGGTAAACAGCTGTAAGCTCATCAGTAAATGTTCCATTACCAGTTGCTGTAGTTAGGAGACTTACCACTGGCATACAAGCCGTACGAATCAGCATTGTAAAGACAGGTCAAGGGGTCCAAAGCAGTTGAGTTCTCATAGCCATACGCGTAGTCCTGTGTTGAGACCTCCTGCTCATAAACGGCCCTAGCATGGGTCATTTCGTGAATCATGGTGGTGGCGTGATCCTGTTTGTGGCACTGGGTTGGAAGAGGTCCCTGCCACGTATAGAAAAGAGGGCACATGACAATGTAGCCGTTAACCCAGGTCGTGTAGGCAATCAAGGGACCATCACTTTCGCAGTAGCCCGCATCGTCTTTGCAGAAGACTCTAGTGTTCTGACTCTCAGAATCGGCGCACTCTTCGGCAACGGCCAATAGACGGCCCGAGACGTGGTTTCGGGACTCGGTGTCGTTGGCCTTGAAGTACTCCACGAATCGGGCTGATTGCGGATCGGCTGCATCAGCGGCAGCAGCTTTAGCCAGAGACACACAGTTCTTTACTGCGTTCTTGTTGGCCTCCAATTTATCGGCTTCGCAACCCTCTGACTCGATAATGGCTCGTTTGGATTGCGTTGCCTTCGCTGAAGAGGCCTTGCTGACCTTGACGGAGATGGGCGATGACCTGAGCTTGATGGAAGTCGACTTCATGTCCTTACCGGAAACTGCGGGAAGATTGCCATCGACAAAGACAGAGTAGGTGCCCGGCTTCAGGTCGTGAGTAACAGAAAGGTCCACAGTTCTAGAGATAGAGGAGCCAGCAGCCAAACTTTCGTAGTCCTTGGTCTTGAGGCCATCGTAGTAAATGCTCAAGCTGATGCCCATGAAAGGAACGACATCACCTATCTACAATTAGCTTCATAACAGAACCATATTGGCTATACGTGCCGTTCTCATCAGTAACTGTCAGCTTCTGGACAGGTCGCTCATCGAGGATAGTGCCAATCTTCAGAAGACTCAAATCAGAGACTCCATTGTTGGTAATCGTGGCCTTGACCTCGCTCGACTTTCCAGGCACTTGAGAAAGAGAAATGCTCAAGTCATTGGAGTCTTGAGCGCGTCGATAAGGGTTATGCGACTGCACGCCGACGGTCAAATGGGCAACCAATGTCAAAACCTGGAAGAGCTTCATGTTGACGATTTAAGACTGAAGCTTACCAATTCATCGCAGAATGGCTGGGAAGCTCGTCTATCTATACAGATATCATTTCATGCGCTGAGAGTCGAAAAGGGGACCGGCAATGGTGAAACTGCCGGACAAGCTACCAATCCGAGCGATTTCTCCCGCTGCCAAGAGTCTCTATACGAAGCAATCCCTGCAACGTTCTATTTTCACGTCTCGAACAGAACACTAAACCCACTATTTACCGCACTTGGATGGCATATTTAGTGCTTGGACACCGTCAGGGTCACATGTGCCTGAGCGATGATCTAAATACGAGGAGTTGGCCTGCTCAGTTAAATAGTCCGTGCTGATGAGTGTTATAAGTCCTCTCAACTCTTAACTGTCTTAAGATGAAATTGGTTTGACCTTTTGCTATGCTGTTTCTGGTACATTGTATGCCGTGTCAGGCTGGACGAATTGTAACAAACATGGCTATCCATTGATATAAATCCTGTTATTCTGTTTAGCAATCTGCCTTCGACTGTCAACATTGGTTTGGTCTACGAAACTTACAAACGTCAAAGGGAATAGTATAGTAACTACAGCATTAAGTAAGCATCCAACGAAATTCCAACGTCTGCATTCTGTTATAAATAGCACGAACGCGTAGCTGTTGACCGAGTGTCACTATTCATGTAGGGAGTATTAACTGCCAAGCTCTATCAGGGAGTCAGAAGAATTAGCTGTCGAGAGTATAAGAGACGAAAGAATTCGATCACCTTAGGATAGGTTAGACCATGATTTAGGCAACCTCGTTTTAGGATTCTAAACCTTTGATAACCATTTACCTATTACCCTCTTTTATGTTTTATGAACCTTACGTTAACATCTCCCTACAGTCGACAAAAATAACAAATATGAGAACAACACACTTTCTCAACATTGACGCATGAAGTCACGATAATCACTTGGTAGCTTTAATAATAATAAAGTCTCTTGATAGAAGCACAGATTGCATTGGTCCGATGATGCCCGGCTGTCTGTTTCTATTGCAAATACATACCTCTTCCTTCTCCTTCTTGCACATCCATACCTGAGCATACATAACGCCCTTCTCAAATAGTGATGACGCCAGCGATAAGGGTGACGAACTTCGCTACAAAGTTCAGGGAGGTCCTACGGAAACCATGATTGGTGCTGTTACTGCTGCGGCCAATTTTGTGGTAATTCGAGAGTGAAACGAAAATTATCATCTAAAGCTTAGGGCCTCGAAGTAAAGTAACCTAAGTGCTAGTCTAAGCTATCATAAGATGCCAAATTATTTCGTCTCTTATGCTTTGGGTGGCCGTTTGTTCAATTATGGATCGTGGTCGAATCCCTCCTTCCTTCCTTTGCCAGATCAAGGGTCTCCTTCCTGTAGAACACCTGGGATCAGGAGCCATCCTTCCTTTCCCAAACTGTAGCCGTAAACATTTGTATCATCTCGATGAGCTTGAGTGTTTTTCTCCTCTTCTTCTTTTTCCTCCCTCATCACAGCCTCTTCGGCAGCAGCAACAACAACCATGCCTTCCTGGGAGTCTATCTTCGATTTTGCGGTGTTGGCCGTGTCCCTCGCTGCCAACCTTATTACCTTGACG